>CM033636.1:417500-467500 GCA_019453435.1 Rhinogobius similis | reverse complement strand
TCAGTGCAGCTCTCACTTAATCAACAGCATTTACATTCAGCGTGCGGACAGAAGGAGACGGACGAGTCGTTAGAGGAGGAGAGGAGCGCCCGGGACGGAGCTGCAGAGTACACAATGTGCCGGGCCATTAGTGCAGAGGCTGACTGACAGCACAGTGCAGAGGTACGAGTGAGCGCCGAGAGCAGTGGAGGGGAACGGACCGCTTCTCTACCTCCCACAAAGTCACTGAGAAATCCGCACAGGGAAGGTGTTTGTATGGAGGAACTATTGAGGCGTATTCATATTTGAAATCAAATGTGCTGCTAAAGTCAGAGAGCGACGTTTCAACTGCACACAGGCTGAGAGAGCGCAATCAAAACTATACACAGACTGAGAGTGTGCAATCAAAACGGCACACAAGCTTAGAGAGTGTGCAATCAAAACTACACACAGGCTGAGAGTGTGCAATCAAAACTACACACAGGCTTAGAGTGTACAATCAAAACTACACACAGGCTGAGAGTGTGCAATCAAAACAGCACAGAAGCTTAGAGTGTGCAATCACAACTGCACACAGGCTGAGAGTGTGCAATCAAAACTGCACACAGGCTGAGAGTGTGCAATCAAAACTGCACACAGGCTGAGAGTGTGCAATCAAAACTGCACACAGGCTTATAGACTGTGCAATCAAACATTAACATTAAGTTTCAAATTATTTGAAATAATTCCCATCATCAGATCTTTAGTTCTGCATGAGAGAGTTTGACTCTGCATTTGTGGATCACTCACCAAGTGGATTCAGACTTGAACTTGCCAAGGATCTCCAAAAAACAGCACAGTTCCTACGACAACCACTAGGAGCATTTTATTTATTTTTTTTTTTTTTTTAAAGGATTCTTTGGCCTGTAGGCTTTACCAGGCAGGGCAGTACAGCATGAAGTGGAGATGAGAGAGAAGGAAGAACATGGCAGTAAACTGTACTGCAGGCTGCTCGCATGGAGCGTGTGTGTACTGTCATCAAGCAGCACCCCAGGTTTGGTGTTTTTACTTAAACGTTTGGCCACAATCTGTGTTTGTGCCGATAACAGTAACTGTTGCTGTAACGTGTGCGTGAAGTTAAATACTGTACACACGTCAAAATTTAAAGGTCCCATATTCTGCTATTTTGCCCTTTACACAGTCTATTCTAAGGGCTTTGTTGATACTTTGTTGATATTTTTGCGTTGTACAATATCCATAACATAACAGTTTCCAAAAAACACCCATTTCTTGGAATGGCCCCCCTCCTTGCAAAAGCAAACGGCTCACTCTGAGATCTGACCCCCCGAACAGAGAGCAGGCTGCCTCCCCCGCCCAACCCGCGCGCCTCCCCCACCCAACTCACTCTGCCTCCCCCGCCCAACTCGTGCTGAACCCTAGAGCGGAGATAGTGCATGCGCCGTGTGCTCCGGTAAACAGCGATACACAAACACTGAATAAACATTTTATCCTCCTGACGGTGCGTCGTGCTGAGTCCTACGTCCTGGATCTGACCTGGAGTTTGACGATCATGCAGTACCTCGACGACGGACGTTGCCGTTTGGTAAATAACAAGCTAACTCTTCGATCTGTCGTATCCATCGTGTAATTACTGTGTAGCATTAGCATTAGCTGTTTTTATTCTTGCGGCTGCGCGCTTCCTGGAGGCGTGGCTTGAGCGCCGCGTCATCCTGGTGAATCCGCGTCATCTTAGTGAGGAGGGACGGAAAAGACAGTTCTCTAGTGAAAGCATGAGGGAATCAATCAAAAAACCACTTTGGGCACAACATACGAGGCCCAAATAGCACTGTAGGAAGGTTAAAACCTCTGAAAAGTCGATTTTGCATGTTATGGGACCTTTAAAGGGGACATATCATGCAAAATCTACTTTTTTGGCCCTTAAATACCTTTTATTGTGTACTGTGGGTGTCTGGTAGTGGCTAAAAGTTGAAATCAATCACTTAAGTAGCTGCAGAGATATATTTATATAAATTTTGCAACATATTTCTCAGTTCGTTCGAATATCCGCATTATCTGTTACGTATTTTTATCTATCACGTCACAGCGGAACTACTAAACAAGGTCAAGAGCTTCCGGCAGAGACCGCCATCTTTATTTTCCTCGTAGCGATTTTGTAGTCCAAGCGCAAAGATGTCAAAGGTGCGAGTGGACAAGTTAAAATGCTCTGTTCTTGGTTGTGTTACCAGCACAACTCATTACACCGACCGCCTGCATCCGAACAACTGAGATCGGCTGGTTATGTTTTATTTTTCGTGGTAATGTACCACCGACAGTGGGGAAAGTTCAGTTTGTGTGCGCTAAGCACTTCAAAGAGGAGTGCTTCAGTAACCTCCGCCAGTACAACGAGGGATTTGCTCAAAGATTGCATTTGATCGAAGGGTCAGTTCCTTCGGTCTATGGAGATGACGATATAGCGGAGCGGTAAGTCAAGAAACGCTGAAACACTGTTTATTAGACCTATTTTTTATCCAGTCATTCTTTACCTGTGTTCTGGCCATTTGTGAGGGATTAGCATTACACCTGTAGCTGCCCATCTTTTACTCTCGGCTGTTTTCCAGCTGCTTAGGGCACATGTCTTTATATACATATAATACATTTATTTTTAGGTTTTCATAAGGGAGAACTCACATCAGACTGCTCGTAGCTGACGTTAGCATGTCGCTAGCGTTAGCATGTCGCTAGCATTAGCGCGCAGCAAGCGTAGCCCGCAGCACCTTAACTACGCTGACTGACTTGACAGTAGCCTTTTCCCCCGGACTGTTGTTGTAGTAAGATGGTAAAGTGAGGGTCCATTAGATAACCTGCTAATATCTTTCACACACAGTTAAGCTAACGGAGCGCATAGCGAATTACATAGTAGTAAACAAACCATTGAGATGCAGCCATTTGAAGTCTTTGCTGCGGAGGATTGTCTTCTTCGATTTCCTCTTGGTCTGTGTCAGACTCTGGCTCGTGGCTGGATGTTGATTTCTTCGCTTGTTTCCATTTTTTCGATTGTCATTACGTTTTTTTCTAACTTTGGAGAAGTTTTGGATCCGACAGACGGACTGTGTTTGGGACTACAACAATGGCTGAACGGGGCGGAGTCTGCGTGCAATGCGCATGCGCGGGGGTGGGGTGCGAACTAACTCATTTGCATTTAAAGAGACAGTGCCAAAACAAGGCGCTCAAAAGCGCTCCTTACAAAAGGGGTAAAAGAGAGGCATGTAGAAAGAAAATTAGGAGGAATTCAGACTGTAGATTGCAGGTATAGTTTATTTAGACCCCAGGTAAATGTTTTAAATGTTCAAAAGGTGAAAATAAAAGCATGATATGTCCACTTTAAATCTTCATTAATCTGGGATTACTGGTCCTATCAAGTATGATGATCCTGGCTCTGTGTTCTATACCTCATGTCCACCTGCCCTGTTGTCAACAAGATTAGAGGTAATTAAATCATTACTAACATCACTCAATATGGGGGGAAATAATGGCCCTTTCCTACATTGGACACTGGTGCATTGACAGGCAGCGCAGAAGCAGCACAAAGACATGACATCATACAGACTTGATTCTCAAGAAACCTAGATCTGAACACGTTTTAAATCAAACCAAATAAAATTTTATAACATGGTTTTCATACAAAAATTGTAACAAAGTGCTTTACAATTTAGATATTAAAAACAATCCCCAGAACTTCTTGATACGTGGGACAAAGGTCAGCTCAGAGTCCAAAAAAATAACACCCAGGTTTTTACTTGTGCTGATGGATTAAAAGACTGTGCTCGTAGTTTGGGTAAAAGTTTCTGTCTCTGGGCCTCAGGATCGATGACTAAAACCTCAGTTTTGTCCTGGTTAAGCTGGAGAGAGTTTTCATCCATCCAGGATTTGATTCTAAAATGCAGTTAAAAAGAGCATCCATTGGCCTGGTGTCATCAGGAGACATGGAGATGTAAAGCTGTGTATCATCAGCAGAACTGTAGAAGTTCACTCCATGTCTCCTGATGACACCAGCAGAGGGAGCATGTACAGATTAAAAAGCACAGGATCTAAAATCGAACCCTGGGGCACACCACATGTGATTTTATGGCCCTGGGAGGAGCAGGTACCATGAATGTTCTATCTGTGAGGATGTAAACCATTTGTGCGCAGTACCAGAGAGGCCCACCAGGTGTGCGTAAAAGCACTGAGTACGTGAGATGGTGTTGTGCTCCAAAACTGGTAAGTTCACACTGAGAAAGCAGAAGACTACAGGTTTTGAGGTAGCAGATAGTGTGCCTGTTGCTGTGGTAAAACTGACCACTGCATGATTTTGGTCGTCTGCAACAAAAGATTTCAGGTTGTTGGTATAAAATCTTGAGTCGTGGCTCAGTCTCGTGAGTCGTAGGTTTCACAGTGAGACGGGGACAAAGAGCTAACTGAGAACCATCGCCCAAAGACCAGCTGTGACTGATATCAAAGCATGTCTGTTGCATCATGGTCACAGAGTGAGCCCTCCTCTCACAGTTAATCTCAGACAAACATGTGACCAACAGTAAACACCGACATAGGACCAACAGTACACACCTACATGTGACCAACAGTAAACACTGACATGGGACCAACAGTACACACCAACATGTGTCCAACAGTACACACCTACATGTGACCAACAGTACACACCGACATGTGTCCAACAGTACACACCAACATGTGACCAACAGTAAACACTGACATGGGACCAACAGTACACACCAACATGTGTCCAACAGTAAACACCAACATGTGACCAACAGTAAACACTGACATGGGACCAACAGTACACACCAACATGTGTCCAACAGTACACACCAACATGTGACCAACAGTAAACACTGACATGGGACCAACAGTACACACCAACATGTGTCCAACAGTACACACCAACATGTGACCAACAGTAAACACCGACATGGGACCAACAGTACACACCAACATGTGACCAACAGTAAACACTGACATGGGACCAACAGTACACACCAACATGTGTCCAACAGTACACACCAACATGTGACCAACAGTAAACACTGACATGGGACCAACAGTACACACCAACATGTGTCCAACAGTACACACCTACATGTGACCAACAGTACACACCGACATGTGTCCAACAGTACACACCAACATGTGACCAACAGTAAACACTGACATGGGACCAACAGTACACACCAACATGTGTCCAACAGTAAACACCAACATGTGACCAACAGTAAACACTGACATGGGACCAACAGTACACACCAACATGTGTCCAACAGTACACACCAACATGTGACCAACAGTAAACACCGACATGTGACCAACAGTACACACCAACATGTGACCAACAGTAAACACTGACATGGGACCAACAGTACACACCTACATGTGACCAACAGTACACACCGACATGTGTCCAACAGTACACACCAACATGTGACCAACAGTAAACACTGACATGGGACCAACAGTACACACCAACATGTGTCCAACAGTACACACCAACATGTGACCAACAGTAAACACCGACATGTGACCAACAGTACACACCAACATGTGACCAACAGTAAACACTGACATGGGACCAACAGTACACACCAACATGTGTCCAACAGTACACACCAACATGTGACCAACAGTACACACCAACATGTGACCAACAGTAAACACTGACATGGGACCAACAGTACACACCAACATGTGTCCAACAGTACACACCAACATGTGACCAACAGTAAACACCGACATGTGACCAACAGTACACACCAACATGTGACCAACAGTAAACACTGACATGGGACCAACAGTACACACCAACATGTGTCCAACAGTACACACCAACATGTGACCAACAGTAAACACTGACATGGGACCAACAGTACACACCAACATGTGTCCAACAGTAAACACCGACATGTGACCAACAGTAAACACTGACATGGGACCAACAGTACACACCAACATGTGTCCAACAGTACACACCAACATGTGACCAACAGTACACACCAACATGTGTCCAACAGTAAACACCGACATGTGACCAACAGTACACACCAACATGTGTCCAACAGTACACACCAACATGTGACCAACAGTACACACCAACATGTGACCAACAGTAAACATGAGCATGTGACCAACAGTAAACACCGACATGTGTGCCAATAGTACACACCAACATGTGACCGTGTGTAACCACCAACATGTGACCAACAGTTGTGCTGTAAATAAGTAAACCATGGCTTTGCAGCCACATATGCCCTCCAGTATAAAATACACTTGTTAAGGTTAGGTTGTTATTGTCCATCAGACAGAAATATCTCAGTCCACTACAACCAAAGTGATCTTTAGCTCGGACTGTAGCGCTGTGTTATTCTAACCTCATTAAAAACAGTGTGAATGTGGAGTAACACACGCAAACAATGCCTGATGTTTTCCGGAAAACACTGGACTTTTCTCATCTTTCACAACAGTCATAATGACACAGAGGTCTGGTCAGGTCTTATTCTGAAAACAGCCATCTTGTCTTTATTGTATATTGTCTTTAAACTTTAGACAAATGACGTTATGAAGTTCAATATTATTAAAATACTGACCACTGTGACCCATTTCCTATTAATTCAATCGTAACTTTGCAATGAAATAAAAAAGTAAATGAACTAAAGTTGAATCTGATCATTTGTATGACTGACTAGGCCCCAAAAATATCTATATGAGAAAATATCAATATGTTTTGTTCACATGACATCACAACATTCCATCAGCCAATTATATTTAATACAGCTAAAATGAATATTGTTCAAATGCAGATTTCTTTTGTGATAAAGTGAGTTCTGAAATCGAGTCAGGTTTAACATTTGTGAATTTACTTTTGCTATATTTCTATATTTATTTATGTTATCAACAGGAAAAGTGCACACATTCTAGAACATGACACAACCTATAGGGGTAGAATTTGTTGTTTAACTGTCAAATTGCAGATGTTTATGTTCTGTGGCTCATATATCTGTAATTACTGGGTCTAGCCACATGAACTGGCACCTCTACTTAAAAAAAAAAAAAACTTTTCCACAAAGGCAAATAAAACAGCTCTGGACCTTTTAAGAACACTAAAATCAATGGTAATAAAGCTCTCCTAATCAGTTTGGCCACGTCGGCTCCAGCACGAGTGAGTGAGCCGACAGTCCCAGTGCAGACTGGCTTACACAGAGTTAGCACGTCATATTGTGCTCTGGCTAACTTATCACAACTGAAGACCCTGTAACAGCTTCATAACCAAAAACATAGTTTTTCAGATTTTTCCTATTTTGCCTAAGTGACAATTTTAGTCAAGTTTATCTCTTTTGCTTCCTAGTTGGACATGGGCAACAGATAATTCCAACCAACTGTACTCTAACCAGGGCCAAAGCACATCTCACACTCTTGGCCTGCACCATATCAGTCCCTTGCTTCCTTGAGTCCCACTGTGTGCTGTGAGACGCCTCATCTGTACCGGCAGGTAATGCACGCCCGATACTCCTCAATCATTCATTCATTCCACTGCTTACGAGTCCCTTCATGTTACAGGTGTCCAGCGGTGGTCTGCAGCGGCTGCTGGGGCAAGCGCCCTCTGCTGTTTTTTATTTACCCAGCTGTTTTCTATTCATTTTTGGCTGTTTTTCATTTACTTTAGTTTGTTTTGCATTTATTTTGGTTGTTTGGCTCAGTTTTGTTTGTCACACGTCTGTGCTCATTGACCCCGTCCAGGTCCCTGGAGTGAGTGACTGAAAAGCATGTGAAAGTGTTTTAAAGATTTTAAACTGTAACTACAAAGAAAATCAATGAAACTTAAATTAAAATATATACTTTTTTTGTGTGTCACAATGTAAATTAAATGGAACCTGGCCCGCCTGTCTTTTCAAACAGACTTACCTATAAGTCTTATGGGACTTTTTCTCCAGTTTGAAAACTGGAATAGCGTTGTTGTAACAATGACTCGGCCATTACACTAGTATCAAAACTCATACTCATTCAAACAAATATTCATACTGGAAAAATATATACATATGACCAATCCAATCCACTTTTTTTGTGTAGCACATTTTAGAAAAAAAACGTTTCCAAAGTGCTACAGAGAAACAGAATGACAACCCTAATAATAAAAAAGTACAAACAAACGCTCAGTTAATTTTATCAATCCTAAAAACGATAAGACCAGTAAAATCAAAGTTAAAAGTTAAAAGTCACAATAAAGTGGGTCTTAAGATGAGACTTAAAACACTCCACCGCCTTGCCCTGATGTGGCAGAGTGTTCCACAGAGAAGGCCCCTGGTTTTAAGTCTGGTCTTAGACCTGGAGCGGGACAGGGTCTGTGGGACAGGATGATGGTTTTAATTTATTTACAATCCCAGTGAGCACAGATAGACACACAGGCTCAAACTGACTAAAAACATTTGAACTCTGGCCATGGCAATGTAAGAAGGAGGCAGTGATGATATACTGGCTCACAGCAGCAACCTTATTATTGAAAAACGCCAGGAATGTTTCACGTGTTTCCTGTGCCGTCTCCAATGTAGTGGATGGATTAGGGTTAAGAACAGAACTGATAGTTTTAAAAAGAACAGGAGGCTGATTAGCATGGCTTAAAATCAGGTCTGAGAAAATGTTGTCTTTTCAGCTTTAACAACACTTCAGCTACCTTTAAGGATCTGTCGTCTTGCCATCTGCGCTCAGCTCTGCAGCTCTCACGCCGTGCTGTGCGTGTGCTGTTGTTGAGCTATGGCTCTTGCTTAGGTTTTGGGCACATGGTTTTCAAGGGAGCGACAACATTTAAGACATCAGTCCAACTACAGACAAATACATCCATGAATTGCTCTGTTCCCATGGAGGCAGGGGAGTGTTTGCACAGATGCTGTAAAAAGAGGATCAAAAGGTGTTTCTGCCTTGATAACACGGCCAACAGGAGCAGGTAACGCCATTGCCCAGGTTAAAATCAAACATGACAGGACTATGGTCAGAGTAAATTGCATTCCCATTGTTAACAGGGAAGCCATAAGACAAAACAAGTGTGTCCGTCCGTCTGCGTGGGGACAGTGACATGTTGTGTTGAATTAAAAATGTCAACCAAATCTAAAACTCACTGGCCATGGGCTTTGAAGGGCAACACACATGTACATTAAAGTCGCTGACACTTAAAATCCTCTCATAATGAGCAGACATCAAAGCCATGAAGTCACAGAAGTCTTAATAAACGCTTGTGCTTGGGGGTCTGTAAAAGACAGCACACAACACTGGATCTGTCTGTCGCAACTCAAAACAGCTCAGTTCAAACAAACAAGAAGGGTCCTGGTGATGAAAAGAGTTCTTTAAAACAGTAGCTATACCTCCCCCACGACCTGTTGCTCTCGGCATGTTAATAAAAGTATAGTATCAGGAGGTAAACACTCCAACAGCACCAGTGTTAGTCCACGTCTCTGTTAAAAACAATACAGTAAATCCAGTCACAGCGACGTGAAAAAATCTTGCAGGACGAATGTCTTGGTCCTGACAGGAACGGCACATTTCGTTGAGGATGCAGACCGATCAGCCACCGGAGCGGCCTGGTTCAGCGACGGAGGGTACTGGGGTTCAGACCACATTCAGCCCAGAGTGAAGAGCGGCACAGCGCACAGACCTCCTCTTGCTGCCCGACGCTGACTGTCTTCACTGGTACATTTAATATTACTTCAACTGTAGTCTGTTCATTGCTGTTCACATGTTTCTCTTTCTCTCCACTTCCCCCGGGGAGTGGAGACTGTTTCAGACACTGCGGCGGCTGCTCCAGTGACGACCCCCACCCCCTTCTGTCTGGAGGATCGATCTCTACACTGGAGGATCTATGCTCCACCCGCCTGGAGGAACTCCCTCAACCCTGGATTAGCCACACCTCGTCTGCCTGGATGAACTCCCTCTACTTTAGATTAACTGTTCCTCATCTCCTGCTGGGGGAGCTCTCTCTACACTGGGTGGACTGCTCCTCGTCCGGCTGGAGGAACTCTTTAAAGCCACCTCCCTCTTGAGTGGTTCTGGCTCCACAGTCCAAGTGGATGTCAGTCCTAGTTCATCTGCAGCCTGTCCGTCCGTGGGAGTAGGATCTCTCCTTCACTGTGGTTCTCCCCGAGGTTTCTACTTTTTCCCATGGGGTTTTTTGTAGTTTTTCCTCGCCGCGAAGGAGGGTCAAAGGACAGGGGCATTCTGGGACAGTTATCTGAACTGCTTTTACCTGTGGCCCATCGAGGCAACTGTTGTTGTGATTTTGGGCATTATAAAAATAAATTGATTTGATTTGATTTGACTGGTACATCTCCAGGCGCACGTTTTTTCAATCTGTCTAGTCCTGTGGAATCTCCTCCAGATCTGACCCCAGTGAGAGTCTTTGGAATGCTCTTGAGAAGGTTTTGTCTCACACTCTGCATCATCAACACAAGATCTGAGAGAAAAATTTATGCAACACTACAATGAAATGAATCTTTTGACCTCACAAAGTCAGAAGAAAGCATCAGTCATGCAGGGTTTCAGCTTTAGGAGCCAGCCTGTACTCCATGGCATTTACGCTTCCTTGGGATGAGGACATTCAGGCAGAGGAGACAGGCAAGCGCCTTATAGATCACACAGGAATCAATGTCCAATTCTTAACAACTCCAGACAATCATACACCAGCAGAGAATAGATGGTCCGTGTGAAAGTTAATCAAATCAATGTAAAACAAACAAAAACTACACAGAGCCAAGCGGTGAACCAGACACACCGGCGCCATCTTGGAACATTCACCTTATATCTTCAGGTGAGAAACTGAAAAAGAGATCCAAACTAGAATAAGACCACATGATAATATTAAGTAGATTTCTCTTATTTTATGTTGAAAATTACATTCTGTTAAAAGCAGAATTAAGAAGTATTTTTACTTTCTCTAACATCTTTGTAAGTCCATGTGGTGGTTGCAAATGTATTTTCAGGGCGTTTGAACCAGCTGCAGCATTTGCTGATATCAACCTAAAGACAACTCTCCTTTTTAAAGTATCTGGCAGCATGAATTGTTTCTGTGTGTAACAGTACTTCCTTGTTTCAATAAATAAATTTAACTGTGAATTTAATCATTGTTGTTGCCAAAACTAACTGCAAACCACATTATAATGAAATGCTTTCATCAAAGCATGACTTGATCTTCCGCATTCTCCTCCCTGTGACTTTCAGGAAGCATGTGCGCAGCACTGATACAGTTTCATTATAGTTTGTAAAAGAACATTCGTGCCCTCCGTGTTGTTTTATAGTCAGAACAATGAGAGATTGTGACTTTGTGAACCATCGCCTTGCCTCTAATAACACGTTTGAAAGCGAGACAACCCAATCACCACACTGTCTACAGACCAATCAATTACAATAAGAGAGATGAGCCCTCGCTTTGTGAAACTGCCACAGGTCTGGTTCAGCACGCTACACACAAATCTAAGCAATTTATATACAATTTGAACAGCTGATGGATTGGATGTGCACAAATCGCTCCCAGGAATTTAATTGTCCTGGATGATTGCATTTTCCAGATTGTCAGATTGTTTTAAACTGTTGTTTTTTTTTTGTTTTTTTTTACTTTGGCACAGTCACAGCGCAAGCTCGAAATGTGTGTTCTTACAAAACTTTATAATAATTAGAGGGAGATAATTTCTTGGATGAATTGAAAACGTTAGGGTAATGTGCATTTTGATATTGAGAGGAGGAAATGACAGAGCTTAGGGACGCAGATACTCCAGTGACTTTAATTTGGGCAATTTCAGAAGTTATTAATCATGCATGGCTTCTTAAAGTAGCAAGCAGGAAATCCCTTTTAAGAGCGGGTGAAAGATAAACAGCGTCTCATGGAACATTTAT
The DNA here is from genome assembly GCA_019453435.1 of Rhinogobius similis. NCBI lineage: Eukaryota > Metazoa > Chordata > Actinopteri > Gobiiformes > Gobiidae > Rhinogobius > Rhinogobius similis. The sequence continues at coordinate 455,620 of CM033636.1, read as the reverse complement.
GCAGTATCAAACATTCCCACTCACAGAAAGTCAGACGAGGCCATTTTACTATAACATCTCCGGAGTTAAGTTCTGCAAAAAAGACTTCTGATCGTTCCGATTTTAAGATTTGTAGAAAAAAACATTGAAGCGGAGAGAAAAAAGTTTGAATTTCTCTGGCAGGCTCCTGAGTATCATCCATTTCTTAAGTGCTCTTAGTTTAAACTAGACTGTCAAGAGACATCTTGTTGAGAAGTCGATTGAGATCACAACATTATAAAATCCTTTCAGTTTAACACTGAGCTGGAGTAGGTCAGAATCCTCAATAGAACTCTCTGTGTAAGGGTCAGATTTCACATTTGTTGACCAGGTTTATGGTTCATATCTCTCTGGGCTTTTCCACATGAAACAAAACCTGCCACTAAGCTGAACAGCTTCTCTGTCAACACAAATCAACAGGAGTCAAATCATTTGTTTTGTTTGTTTCAAAAAGCCATTAATCAACTCCAAAGTCGTGACAGTTGTCAGTTAAAGGACTTTAAACATCACATTAATATGACAAGTGTGTGGAGCCGATTCCAAATTAATAATGCATAGAGCATAGGTTTGGAGTTTTTTTTTTTTTTACTGTGATTTCACATTAGAGTTAGAGTTAGAATTCCCAATACCAAAACACATGATAATGATGGGCTATGGTGACACGGTGTCTCCAGTGTTCTGCACAGGTCCAATAATACAAGAGGCTGGATACCGATTGAGTGAAGGGGCCACCATCAGTCACCTCTACATGGATGACATCATCTGTATGCTAAGAGTGAGCGGGACATCCACTCACTCATCCACACACTGACATTCAGACTTGAGAAGTGTCAAGCAGCGGGAGGGTAATCCACACAGAAGAGGTCTCACTTTCATTAGGAACAATATCAGACACTGAGGATGGGTACGAGTGCCTTGGAATACCACAAGCAAATGGCAACAAGGAAAGACGCCAGCTCAATGGCAAGAAAGAGTCTGATACAAGCGATAAACAGCAACGCCTCGCAGTGATCAGATACACAGTGGGGATAATAAGGTGTCCAGAGGAAGAGCTGCAGGCCATGCATGGAGGGCTCCATCCCAAACCCAGTTTCATCGTCAGTGACTACAATCTGTTCACAGGATTTTTTCTTCCCCAAGATTTTCAGTATTTTTGAATGCTAATATTCTCTGTAAGAAGGGCTTAAGTACAATTTTGTTTCTTAGGAATATGTCATTAATGAGCCAAACTGAACATTATGGTACGTGAATGCAGCCTATAAGATACTTCTTCCATTAGACCAGTGTGCGTTTGTTGTCAGACCTTGACATGTTTCTACTGCTTGGCTGCTGTCATCATCAGAAGATGGGCGTTCTTGCTTTCTCACACCTGGGATACTGTTCTAAAGAAGTGGGACTGCAGAGGGCGCTGTTGTCTTTCCTCTCCTAGAAGGAAGACTAGGTCAAAGGCTGTGTAAATGAGCCGCAGACACGTCACAGCTACATCCAGTGACTCCTCTGATGAGGATTCTGTTTTCAATCCCATTCAATTTATTTCTGTAGAGCCCAAAATCATAACAACAGTTGCCTGGATGTTCAATCGATGCTGTTATGATAGCAGCAAACAAGCAGTAGAAACAACAAACAAGCACTGGTCCAATAGAAGAAATGATGAGGATCTAGAATCAAAGAAGACCTAATGAACCTTTTCGAGTAGGACAGAACTATTTCCTACATGTGGCCATACAAGTGGAGTTAGTTTTCCTCGTCATGAAAGGCTGTACCTTGAGCTGCTCGAGGTCGGGCCGCTCCATGCTGACCACAGCAGCCAGCAGCTGCTCCTCCAGGCCGTCCCGGGTCACAGTGAAGTTGATGAGGGTGCACTGGGCCTGCAGCTCGGGCTGGTAGTGAGGACTAGCCAGTTTAGTGTGCAGAATGAGCCGGAAACGCGGGTTGTACTCACACTCCTTGTCACCGATCTTTATGTACCTGTGAAAGATAAGTGAAGTTACAGATCATTCACAAGTCATTTCATAGTTTTGATTTTAAACACCTTTAGTATGCTCTCGGGTGAGATTCTAACTGCTGAGACATTAGCGCTGCTGTTAGCATCTTAGCCTTGGGATACCTTTTTATCGTAGCCATTTCATTTGTACAGTTTATGTGCAGCTGCTTGGACTCTGTACTGGGATTCTGCAATTTGTGAGGAACTACTTCTACTCTGCTCTAGATTAACTTTTTGCCGTCTGTCTGGGGGATCTCTCTGTGCTGGATGGACTGTCTAAAGGAGTCATCTGCCTGGAGGAACTCTCTCTACACTAGATGATCCTCCTTCCTCCCTCTTGAGTGGTTCTGGTCAAGGTGGATGTGTTGATCCTGGTCCATCTGCAGTCTGTCCATCTGTGGGACGAGGATCTCTCTTTCACTGTGGTTCTCCCTGAGGTTTCTGCTTTTTCTCACAGGGCTTTTTGTAGTTTTTCCTTGAGAGAAGGAGGGTCAAGGACTGGGGGACTCCACTTGCTAAATTCTATTGAACATTGCTTAACTGACCTGCTTTCTACCTGTGGCCCATCGAGGTAACTTTATGACTTGACTTTATGGGACTGTTAAGTGTGACGTCACAGCTCCAAATGTTCAGAGTCTCATTGACATAAACAACATAAACAGTGAGTTTGTCTAAGCCTCCTGATGAACTAAAGACATAACAGGGGCTTCAAATCATCATCATCATCATCATCATAATGACGAGTGAGAGTGATGACATCATCGCTTAACAACCCCACTGTGTAGAGGTGAGTGTGTGCAAAATAATTTCACTTACACGACACGTGATTGGTGAGACTGGACTGTAACAATGTTAACAGCTGAGGTATAACTGGAATAATAAGCGGTTTGTCCAGTGTAATGTTCTGTAGACGAAGAGAGAAGCCACAGTAACACAGGGCTGGTGGGCCAGGTACATATCCATAACTACATGATCTATGAGTCTGTCCAAATGGGATTTATTACTGTTGTTTCTAAACAAAACTATGACAAATAAAGTAAAAATTAGAAAACCATACAAGCCTGTCATTCCCACTTTGAGCGCTAATGTCATTGGCCTGGTGGCCCTGTCTGCTTGTCTCCATGGATACACATTAGTTGATTTTATGGAACCTTTTAATCGAAGCAATAACATCTCCATGGAGACAAGCAAACCCTCCATCAGGAAACTTACAGAGTGCACCTTTAAAGAATTAGTATAAAACAAATTATTCATCTCAAATTCACAGCTGCATCTAAAATATGCACTGTGTAGTTGAAGTTTGATCTTTATTACCGCAATCAGATCTCCAAGAAAGTTTAAATTGAAAAAGGGGGTATGTAAATTGCAGAGATAAAGGCAAATACGCTGAACAACAAGGGCGTTCATTCTTTATCACTAAAGTTTCTAATGTGGCTGTGGCGGCACAAAGTGTTCCCCGACAGACCACAATAAATCCAACTGCTTAAATGATGCATATAAATTCATTATTTGTTTTCATAGAGGACAAGAGAACAAAAATAACAATTACTGGGATATTGTATTCATTTGTCCGGGTATGAATGGACTCATTTAAAGGAAGTGTCGCATCACAATTGGTTGATGGCAAACACAGAAAATTGAAAATACAGTCCTGATCAAAAGTTTAAGACCAGTTGAATAAATGGAAAACGTCACATTTTCATGGTTGGATCTCAACAAGGTTCCAGGTAGAGCTTCAATAAGCAACAAGAAATGGGAGTAAGACAAAAAAAAAAGTTAACATTTGAGTAAACATTTTAACGCTTTAGATTAAGGTTCCTTAGTTAACTCTTTATAAGATGTTAATAAGCACTGATTGTTTGTTTATGCACTTATAACGCCTTATACATGTTTATAATCCATGAGCCAAAACATGTTTGAGTGAATAAACCACATGTACAGAGCATCAATGAGCTGCATATTACATTATTTTCAATTATCACATTAATAAATGCTTGTAAATGCCTTATAAGTGCTTATAAACACATTATTAATGCATTATAAATAGTTTACTAAGGAACCTTAATCTAAAGCGTTACCCAACAATTAAACTGAAAGAGTCTGTTCTGCAGCTGATCAAAGGTTTAGGACCACATGCCTTTAAAAGCCTAAATCTGTGCAAAAATGTGGATTCAATGTCATTTTCTGTCAGGTGTGCACCTGTCATGACGTTCTGATGGCAAAGGCAAAAAAACGTGGTGGGGTTGTTGAGCTGCATAACCTGGGCCTCTCTCCATCGCTGCTGAGGGACGCAGTGAGACAGTCATTATTTATGGTTATAGACCAAAAAAGTCAACTGGAACCAGCTTTGAGCCGGAGGATCTGATTGGCTGTCCATCAAGACACTGGACGACCTTCGACTCAAATGAAGGCTGTTACTGGTGCGACTGCAGCCCAATAATATCAGACACATCTGACACTGAAGGCCTTCAAACACACACAAAAAAAAACTTCTTTAAAGGCCTGGTCTCCATGAACGCCACTGAACTGCAGCTTGGACTTTACAAGAGACACAAACATTGGACATCGAAAGTGGAAGAAAGTTTTATTCTGATGAGAAAAAATGTAATCTATTATTATAATTTTTTTTTTTTTTTGACAGGGACAGTGTACAAGAGCATTAATCACAAGAATATGAAAAAATGTTTTGTACCAGACTTTAGCTCTCCGAGCTAATTTCCATCTGCAATCCCTGAGACACACAATAACAAAAACAATGAACAGAATAATCTTGATGGTCCTGATGGTTTCCAGTGTCAAGGCAAGGGACGTTTACACAAATGGAGCACAGTTCAGACAGATGTCCTTCAGGAGGCCGTCTGCACCACAGGGAGAAATGTTCACCTCCTGGAAACACTTAGATCAAGCGCCGCAACCAATGTGTGAAGTGAGTTCATGTTTGGGACTCTGATTTCTGTTTTAGGGGGTTTTGGGATGTGGTTCTAAACTTTTGATCAACTACAGAACAGCCTATTTCAGTTGCTGTTTTCAATAAAATGTTTACTCAAACTTTTTTTTGTCTTACTCCCATTTCTTGTTGCTTATTGAAGCTCTACTTGAACATTGTCAAGACCCAACCATGAAAATGTAGACTTTTGACCGGGGCTGTATTATGTCTGTCAATACATAATAACACAATCAAAAGAACTGCATGTGGCCCATTACACTTTTAACAATTAGTTTAAAAAAAAATGTCTGTCCCGACATGGCTCCTGGTGCCACACACCCTCACAGTCACTTACCTGCCCTTTTTGATGGTCTCTCGGCCCAACAGTGAGCCCAGGACTGGATCCAGAGTCTCCTCGATGTTTTCGATCAGGACCACTTCTCCTGCTGCCAGCGCTCTCTCAATGGCGTCCAAGTATCTGTCAGAGAGAGGCCGTCACAGGTGAGGACGTCAGAACAACCAATGAAAACACCCCGCATTCTTCATATTCAGTCAATTCAGAAAAAAGAGCTGTCAAAATGAATATTAGTCCTTTTTTGTGTGTGAGGAAGGGCAAAAAAAGTTATTTCCTACAGCACGCATGTTTGATTGAAAAGGTTATAATTATCTTATTTAGTTTCCATTTTTTAAAAAAATCAGCAATGATGTTCCCAAGGTCCAGTTGTACAAAGTGTTTGCACCGCTGCCAAACGGGCAGTGAGCGCTAACCTGGAGCTTTTTACCCATGGGACCTTGTGAATATGCAGAACGGCCCAATCATTTTCAGTACAGCTGAATGGCCGTTAATTTTCATGAATGGATGAAACATATTTTGACCAAAATGACTGGAAAAAACAACATCCTCAAAACGAGCAATCAAAGAAGACTAAACCTGCTAAACAGAAAAAGTCTGAACTGATTGGAGTGAAGTGAGTTTAAAATATTCTCTTACAGTTTCTTGACTAAACTATATAAAAATGGCACCAGAGTGGCCTTCACGTGTCGTGCTTTGGCCATGCAGAGTGCACTGACCCTCTCTGTCCGATGCGGATGACCCTCAGGCTGTCGCCGTATCTGTTCTTGACCCACTTGATGCCCTGGAGCTGGGGGTCCACCATGAGGGGCCAGCGCTGGCACGAGCTCAGGATGGTGGCGTTCTCCGTGGACATACGGTCGGCCGGCAGCCCCTGGTTCTGCCAGGCCGCCACGTCTGCGTCGTCGCTCAGCATGGTCAGGGGGTCCAGGCCGGAGGTCACAGGGATGGGCACCTGACACACAGTCCACAGCAGAGAAGAGTATTGGGTTTTTACAAATTGGCAAGACTAAATTTAGCACTGAATGTGAAAATGGACCAATATTTCTAAAGAACCTGCTGAGATTGAGACCTCTCTTTCAAGGGTGGGACCTGGGACAAATGGGACAGCTACAAAAGGGACAAATGATGGACTTTATGCAGTCTTTTCTTTGTCATGTTACTCTCTGTGGCTTGTTCAATTTGTTTTTATTTTGTTTTTGTTTGTAATATAGAAAAACAATAAAAAGAAAAGATGAAAATATATGTACTATCAAGTTTTAACATACATAGATGCACATTTTACATTTTGTTCATTATAAACAGCAATACCCATACCATGATAATTAAAATATTGACTATCGTTCAGTAAAAAAAGATATTATCATATTTGTCAGGGTATAATATTCATCACGGGTACCTTGCACTGGTGGGGGATTTGTTTGTCGTACAATCATGTTCTACTGCTCACAACAGACACTAATTGAGGTAGATAAGTGTTTCTTTTTATATACAGGCTGCAAATATTGAAACAATAAAACTACATACAGATAGATGCCATCCTAAACATTATAGTTAATGGCACTCATCCCATTAAATCCAAAAGCAGTGGAGGTAGAATAAATGTGCAGAGATAACCGGCTCTTTACGGATGGTCTTATAGGCTTTTATTGACTTTCAAATGTGAAGGACCTCTCCATTAACTCAACTTTATTATCATTTCATTTCATTGCCTTATATTACATTAAACCATTTATAGCAAAGGTTAAAAAGAGACATAAAGTCGAGATGTCAAGCTGACATAAAGCTGGAGCCGCAGAGATGGCTGGAAGTTCTTCAGAACCTATTTCAGAATCTATTTTGAGAGGTTCCACCAAATGTTACAGGGATGCATCAAGAAAACTAACAACAACAAACAATCCATGGGTTTCTTGTGGGCTGAAAAAATCTTCAATAATCAGAAATACGTTATACAATAAGTATTTATGTTCACCTACACAACTTTATTTTCAAATGTCTGTGCCTTCCTTGCTCAGAAAATAGACACAACAAACATCAATCCATTAGATTAAAGATAAAAGGCTCATTTCCATCCTTCAGTCACTTTGACCCACCTGAGTCCAATGAAGTGAAGGAAATGGTAGCAGGAATAAACACATCTGCTCCTGGTCCTGATGAGATAAGTGCCACTTTTGCACACCATAAGATTTAAAGATGGCAAAAATGTATTATTTGTATGTATACAATTAACAGCATGGATTTAGCAAAGAATCCTTCACCCCGAGGCCCCACACCCCACTTTGGGAATCACTGTATTAGGGTGTTATCCATTAAGTACAGTCAACAATTTAAAAACAACACCACAAAGAAAGACCTTGGAAATGGAATCTTATCCCACACTTGTGTAATGTGTTCCCAGAGGTCCCTGGACAGATCTCAAATGCAGATGACCAACGACTGGGTCAAATTGAGCAAAGAGAGAATCCTTTTGTACCACCTGGAAAGAGCTCGACGAAACATACAAACTAAACCAAGTATTACATAACACAGCACCAATATAATATTTAAAGATTGGATAACAAAGAGCATAAAAGTGTTGATTGTAAAAGAAAATCAAATGAAAAGTTTAGATACTTTAGAGGAATCCTTTGATGTAGAAAAACAGGGCTTTTAATCTTGAAATTTTGAATTCTAAATAAATGGGAAAGAGAAGGTCATTTTGGTTTGTGCTTCCCATTGAGGACAATAAAATCACATGTTTGGAAAAATATATCAGGTTTTATATATCTTCATGTGCTCACTGTCCACACGGAAATCCTTCTGCTGAAGAAGCTGTGGTTGTGACAAAAACCAGTGATGTCAACAATGAAGGATTGGACTGAACTTATAATGGACACATTTGGTTTGAAACCTTTCTGGTGAATTTAGGACAAAATGGGAGTACTGGACAAGATGTGCTGTAGTTTTATTTATTTATCTGATTGGATTTTTTTGTTTTGTTTTTGGTCTCTTTCTCTGCATCATTTTGAATGTTCCATTTTTTATCTATTAAAATTTAAAAACTGAAAAAAAATTACATATAAAAATGATAATGATGATAATTCTCACCACTTTCAAAGTTCTTCATCATCTGGCCCCACTGTCCACATACAGGTTTAACATTATGCTTAAGTGATTTTTTTGACTAGTGTATTAAAATTTCCGGCAAAATTTAAAGAAAAGGCTATGATGAATGATAAGCAACATAATATAATTCAAACGAAACAAAATAAAAGCCATATATTTAATAGTATCATTAGGTTTAATCCTGGTTCAGATCTTTTCAAGTCACCTTTATTTTGTTCTTTTGTTTCAGTGTCGGTACCTGCTCAAATGAGTATTTATTCCCAATGTCTGCTTTTTATTGTTTCATTGAATAATATCTGGTACTTTTGCAAATCAAGGAACAGATTTCAAAATGAGGTGTTCGACCACCAGGCAGCTCTGAACGTAATCAAACCTGCAGCTGTTGGAAGAAGGGCCTCCAGCTCTGCTCCATCAGCGTGTGCCTGTAGCCCCGGGTGAAGTATCCCAGGTACGACACGAAGGCCGTGGTGAGCAGGACGTCTCCACACAAGCTGCTGTCCTGCTGCTTAAAGCTGTGCACAGCCTCAGCCCAGCGCACGTTCTCTGACGCCAGGCCACCCACCTGAAACACACACAGGTTTACTACAAACACACACACACACACAGGTTTACTACAAACACACACACACACACACACACACACACACACACACATGTTTACCACAAACACACACGTTTACTACAAACACACACATACACATGCATGTTTACTACAAACACACACACACACACACACACGTACTACAAACACACACACACACACACACACGTACTACAAACACACACACACCACGATAGAAGTGGCCTGAAGTGAGGGCATCCATTTCTTTATGGATGTCGTAAAGCACTAAAACACCTTGAAAAACACACTCCTGCTTTGAGGGTGGGTATCTCTCCACAAACCACAAACAGACTTGTTTACTGCTCATGGACTGACACTGTCAGAAAAAATACACATACGGTTTACCTGAGCTTAAACACATCTGGCCCGCGTGTCCTTGTGTGGGCCAAACATGTGGCCCACCTGTGGCATGCCGCTGGCCGGCCCATGCCGGACTGGGCCGGCCCACTTTGGTCTGCTATCTGGGTATATTGGTACTACATTGAGCAGTCATGGGCACTGTGATTCCCAGCCCGGAATTACTCAAGGCACATTTTTGAGGAAATAGTGCAACAGGAGGGCGTTCTAAAGGCCTAGAGTTCAGCCTGTCCCAACCCAGAGCTGTCCCTCCAGATCTATGGTCAGCTTTTTATTAGAGGGGTGTAAACAGGAAATGAAAAAGTGGCATAAAGTCCAATGTTTTTCGTCATCATAAAACAACACTTTATGTGAATTTATTGTCATTTTGATTTTTTTCACTTGAATGTTAAGATTATTCAATAACAGGTCTGAAAAGTATTGTGGCACAAACAATGATCTGTTTTAACCCTTTCATTGTCTGTTGGGACATTTCTATAAAACAGCGCCTCATCCACAGAGTTATATTGCTCCATGCCCTCCATCTGAGTTCTCAGATATTATATATTTGAACATTGGTTTCTGTAAAGTGAGCTCTGACTCGTGGACATGGAGGAAATTGTGCAACTACAGTACCTGCAACTGCCTTTACTTTCTTCAGCTGTGCTTTATATTAGTTTTCCTCTCTCATATTACCTCTGCTTGTGTACCAACACCTCTTCCCTTCCTTCAGGGATCAATAAATGTTGCCTCCTCTCCTCCACCCGCTCCGCCACCTCACACAGCCTGCTTGTTCTCTGTACTCAGCGGCTTTGCCTAGATTTGCATGGATATTGGGGATTGACTGGGGATTGAATCTTGTCTGAATAATTCACAGGATCATGCTAACGGTGCGCGGTGCTGCTGTCACTGAGGATGAGCGAGCTGTGACTGTCCAAACATGAAGACACAAAAGGGAGACACCGCAGACAGGCAAGGTCTCCCCATGGAACGCCAGTGTTTAAAGGTACACTATGTAACTTTCTGGTGGAGGGGGGTAACAGAAAAGTTACATAGTGCACCTTTAAAAAAACAAATATTTTTGTTCTTGTTATTTAGTTATAATCTGCTGGACTATGCTGGCTCTGGTCAGGGCTAATAACCATCTTGCAATATTGAATTTTATGTGAGCATTTAGCAAAAGTAACAATATCGCCTGGATCTTTTCTAAAATGACTGACACAAAGATGCATGATAATTTCTGATTATGTTATGTATAAATCATATGGTCTTCGAATGCAAGGGCTTGTTTTTACTTTTACCAATCAGATGTAATTTAAATGCAAACAGAGAACTTTACCCATGGAGCTCAACAGTCCCGCCCACTTTGAAGTCTGCCATGGTTACGAAAGTAAAATTTTCATTCATTTTTAGGGAATTAGAAAAAAGTTGAAAGGCACAGCAGAGGCTCAGCAGCAATGTGGTGAATGTCCATAACATGAAAAAAGATGAAAAACTTAAAATCCTGCAAACATTTTTCGGTTTATAAAGTTTTAGATACAGATTTTAAACTGGGAGGGAACCCCCTCAAACCTGTCTTGAAATGTCCTTCAGAACTACTGCTGTCACGTTGGAGATATGTTTCCATCCAACTATAACATTGCAGGGGGTCCTGGAGAGCCATTTTTAAATATAGAATTCTACTTTACAAATAATTATGTCCAGGTCTTCAAAACGCCTTACTGAGTCTGTCTAAATCCAACAATGTTTGCAAAATTTAGAAGGATTTTTATGCTTTTGAAATGACTGCTTCGTTAAGAGCTCATCATGACCTCACCCTGAGACTAAAGTCAATTATTTTAACAACTTTTGATCCCACATTTGTCCTGATGATGCTGGAGTCCGTCCATTGAACAAAATTATTAAAATACTTGGCTAGGTCCATGTCTAGGGCCAATGCCCTGTGTGGCTTAGGGCGGGGCTATAAGACGCTCTACTGTTATATAGGTCTTATGCTCATGCATTAGTGCATAACTAACCATGGTTTTCAAACTTTAATAGGATTTTTGGGGGGATTCTTACGGCAAAAATGTATGGAAAATGTTTTCCTGTAACTAAATGGTGGGCGGTCAGTGTTGAGCTCCAGTCAAATCAAATCAAATCAATTTATTTTTATAATGCCCAAAATCACAACAACAGTTGCCTCGATGGGCCACAGGTAAAAGCAGTTCAGATAACTGTCCCAGAATGCCCCTGTCCTTTGACCCTCCTTCGCGGCGAGGAAAAACTACAAAAAACCCCATGGGAAAAAGTAGAAACCTCGGGGAGAACCACAGTGAAGGAGAGATCCTACTCCCACGGACGGACAGGCTGCAGATGAACTAGGACTGACGCATCCACTTGGACTGTGGAGCCAGAACCACTCAAGAGGGAGGTGGCTTTAAAGAGTTCCTCCAGGCGGACGAGGAGCAGTCCACCAGTGTAGAGAGATCCTCCAGCAGGAGATGAGGAACAGTTAATCTAAGTAGATGGAGTTCGTCCAGGCAGACGAGGTGTGGCTAATCCAGGGTTGAGGGTGTGCATGTTCATAAAAAATACAACAACAAAACAAGCCAAGCCATTTGTTATGCCCTGGATTTTATGGTTAACGAAAAAAATATTGACCTTCAGTCTAAATGTCATTATAATTAATCACATTAGATCCTGAATGTAAAGGACCGACTGATCGAATTACTGTGGAATTAGATTTAAAGACACTAACTGGCAAACTGACAATGAATTTCCTTTATCACCTCTGCTTTATCCTCTTTATACAGACAGAGCTGTGGAACTGTGGACTGTTGTTGTGCTGTTGCGCCATACATTTTTAGTTTATTATTTTCTTCACCCGTGTGTCACTGACTAAACTAAATGGTGCGTAGGAGCTGCTTGTACCTTGTGAAGGCTAAGCAGCTCCCTCTGTGATGAGGGACGAGACGTGTCACACTTCCCTACTGCAAATGCTCTTTCCCACAGCAGGTGGCGCAGGTGGTTAAAACGGTGTGGTGTGGCGCGCCTTAAACAAACTAGTTAAAAATATGTACTTAGAGTCTGTGAACGTAGTGAATATTATTATATTTAAGATTTTACTTATTTCTTCCCACTTTTTCCCACAGTTTTTGTCAAGTTTATAATTAGTGCTGGCAAACGATTAAAAAAATGTATCTGAATAGTCACACTTTGGAACTGTGATTAATTATGATTTAATCACATCATGAAGTAATTTTACTTTTTTTTTTTTTTCTTTTTCGGAAAATTAAATAATTGTATTATTCCACACATCTAAACACATGATTTAAAAGATGAACTAATTAAGTCTAGACATCGCATTTAATGTTGAATCTGTGGCACACGTTTCAGGTAAACACAGATTGAATGGATTAAGGGCCCTCCATACACTCACAGAACTATAGTTACACATAGGTAACTTCCATTTACGGCGGTAGATGGAGCTGTTGGTGTTGGCGCGGCGTCTACACGTGTCTGTAATAGTTTGGTCACATTTGCTCACACGTGTCTTTTGTTTTCATCACGGAGCACTCACAGTTCGGTTTGTTCTGCAGAACATCAGACTCTGAGTGATCTGTGCCTCTCCACGTGAGGACTGATGGATTATGTGTAAAATGAACCACGTGATTACAGCTGCTCCTGTGCCTTCCTACTTCGCTCTGGTAACGCCAGATCTAAAAGAGTGTGTTTCATCAAATAAAACTGAGTGATTAATCTGCTTCAGTTTGTGATTAATGCGTCAATTTTCTATGATTAATCACGTGAGTTAATGTGTTAACTTTGACAGTCCTATTTATAATAACTCAGATGGACATGGGCATGAGATAGAGAGGAGCTCAGTCACACGGGAGGAGCTCGGAGTAGAGCCGCTGCTCCTCCACGTTGAGAGGAGCCAGTTGAGGTGGCTCGGGCATCTGTTCCGGAGCCTCCTGGACGCCTCCCTCGGGAGGTGTTCTGGGCATGTCCCACCGGGAGGCGGCCCCGGGGTAGACCCAGGACACGTTGGAGGGACTATGTCTCTCGTCTGGTCTGGGAACGCCTCGGGAGCTGGAGGAAGTGTGCGTGGACAGGGAAGTCTGGGCCTCCCTGCTCAGACTATTGCCTCCGCGACCCAGCCCCGGATAAAGCAGATGAAATGGATGGATGAATGGATGGATGGATGGATGGATGGACATGGGCAGCAGATATAGACAGACTAGAGGTAATTCTACAACTGTTACCTAGCAACCATTTTGAAAACAAGAAAACCAAAATCCACATAAATTACACAATAGTTATGATTTGCCAAATAATTTGACCTGAAAACACCTGTATTTTGTTAAATGACTATTTAAACTGTTGAAAGATTCAGTACTGATGACATCACAGAGGGATTGCGTTTGAGAATTCAGAACTACTTCTTGCCATTTTAAACGTTTGACTTTCTTCACAAACTGCAATTTCACAAATATTAAACTATAATAAATATCTGCCACAGGTGGTACCCATCAAACTTGGTCATAATTAGAAAAATTGGAGAACCTGTTATATGGACTTGAAAAAAGGTAGTCTCAATAAAATGAGTCCTAACGCCTCATGAGCGCATGGATCACACACACGGACCAAACGGACTGGATTATTAAGCTTTTGTCAAAAGAAGGAGGCACTTCTGTTAGGATTTACACAAGGCTAAAATAAAGGTAAGCTAACACATTGTTGTGACATAAATAGCTGCTGAGAGTTGTTTGATTTAAAGTTGAGCTCAATACGAAAGAAAAGAGATTTTTGTGGAACCAATCAGAGCACTCCACCTGTGGAAACACGGAAACAAATCCTTCAAAAGCCAGCCCCCAAAACCTCCTCTGACTCCTCTGTGCTCCTCTGACCTCCTCTGTACTCCTCTGACCTCCCCTGACCTCCCCTGACCTCCTCTGACCTCCTCTGTACTCCTCTGACCTCCCCTGACCTCCTCTGACCTGCCCTGACCTCCTCTGTACTCCTCTGACCTCCCCTGACCTCCTCTGACCTGCCCTGACCTCCTCTGTACTCCTCTGACCTCCCCTGACCTCCTCTGACCTGCCCTGACCTCCTCTGTACTCCTCTGACCTCCTCTGACCTCCTCTGAGCTCCTCTGTACTGCCCTGACCTCCTCTGACCTCCCCTGACCTCCTCTGACCTCCTCTGTACTCCTCTGACCTCCTGTGACCTCCTCTGTACTCCTCTGACCTCCTCTGACCTCCCCTGACCTCCTCTGACCCCCTTTGACCTCCCCTGACCTCCTCTGTACTCGTGGGCCACCTGTGAGCCCAAACTTCCCTAACTAGTTTAGATTCGGGAGAGTCTCTTAAAGAGCCACCAAACACACAAAAAAAAACACTTAAAAAAAAAAAACCTCATTAACTGTGTATATGCATCTAAAATAGACTTAAAGTATAGCCGCATTCCTGGCCTTAGGTTGTCATTTTAGTGCCTATTTGTTAAGACTCAGACTTTTGGATCCAAAACCGTGCCTGCATTGTCCTCATTAGGTTCAACTGTAGCCACTACATTCTACAGTTGGAGCTGCTTCCTCACTTCAAGCACAATACCAAACCACGCCACAGGCTGGAGTGTGGAGGGTTTGACTCACATTATCGTGTGATAAAACATCCACCTGACGCTCAGAGCCCTTCATGTCGTCACATCTTCAGGGTGCAGCGTGTGTCCCAGCACTGGACCTGAGGCTTTTGTCGCATTTGTAGGGGAGCAGAGGGGGGGTTCTCTGGCATAACACCTGAAGGGGCAGCTCCGGCCTCGGGCATTGCTTGAGCCAGGGGCTCAAACAGGTCACTTTCGCTGTCACTCAAAAAGCAAACCCCACCCACATCTGAATGCCACCCACGCCCCCTGAACCTCTGGGCACTGCCCACTTTGTTGCATTTTTCAAATGTTTATTGGAGTAAGCTCTAATGCAGCCATTTAATGGCACTTTAAATAAGAAAGAGCCTTAAAGTTGCACTTTTCGATTGGGCCAAAATCATAAATGGTGGGTCATATATCCCAGCTGTCCTGACCAGTGTACATCAGCCTGAATCTTAACAAGTTTGTGTGGGTTAATCTTAACCTTAATTAATAAAAAAAAGAGGCGCTGGTCCCAGGAGTGGCTGCTCTTACCAGGCGGTTGGCCAGCGAGATGGTGCGGGCCGTTGCCTCTGCCTCCTGTTGACACTTGAGCTTGTCTGCTGTGGCTTTCTCAAACTTGGCAGTCAGCTTGGCCAGGTTCTCATTAAGGACCTACAGACACACACACACACGCGCACACACACACACATATATATATTAGTAGAATATATCAGCACAGACACAATCCACTAAAACATATTTAATATTTTTTAAATATGTTTTTCCCACTTTTTTAGGATTTTGTTGAGGTTTATAAAGTTACTTCCAGGTTGGACTTGAGCAGCAGATGTGGCTCTGTTACCTAAAACCATATTTCAAACAAGGACCAAAATCTATGTGTCACAATAAGTGACTGATAGATCTTAAACATTTACCACAAGTTTAATCATCAAAGTCAGAATTTAAAAAAAACACACTTAAAATGACTTAACTCAGCACCTCAAGAACCACACACACACACACACACGCACGCGCACGCACGCACGCACGCACACACACACACACACACACACACGCACGCACGCACGCACACACACGCACACACGCACACACACACACACCCACACACACACACACAGCTCATTAGTGACTGGCTCCAGATGATCAGACTAGTTCTGAGATATTTCTGACTGGTTTCATCATGTGTTTTTCTTATTTCAAGCCACTTTTCAGCCAATGGGAGAAGAGCTTACCCTGACAACCAGAAAGTCAACAGGATAAAAATGTTAGTTTATTCATTTCTAAACAAATAAATCAAACCATCCTGACGTGGAGGGGGGTGGTCCGAGGGTCCAGGACGACCCAGACACTTCACAAACCCCCACTGAAGAGAACAAACTGGTGGTCTTCCTTCATCAATACAGGCCTGATGCTTTGTATTGATGAAGGAAGGGTCCCTCGGGGGCCCGAACAGGCCACGAGGGACCCTTCCTTCTCTCCCTTTCCCTCCCGTCGTCCCCTTTCTACTCTCTAGCTCTGCCTCACTACTCTCTCTCCCTCTCCCCTTCTCTCTGCTCTCTCTCACCCTGTACTCTCTCTCCCTCTCCCCTTCTCTCTGCTCTCTCTCACCCTGTACTCTCTCTCCCTCTCACCTCCTCTCTGCTCTCTCTCACCCTGTACCCTCTCTCCCTCTCCCCTTCTCTCTGCTCTCTCTCACCCTGTACTCTCTCTCTCTCTCACCTCCTCTCTGCTCTCTCTCACCCTGTACCCTCTCTTCTCTCTCACCTCCTCTCTGCTCTCTCTCACCCTGTACTCTCTCTCCCTCTCCCCTCCGCTCTGCTCTCTCTCTCTCTCTCACCTCCTCTCTCCCTCTCCCCTTCTCTCTGCTCTCTCTCACCCTGTACTCTCTCTCTCTCTCACCTCCTCTCTGCTCTCTCTCACCCTGTACCCTCTCTTCCTCTCACCTCCTCTCTGCTCTCACCCTGTACTCTCTCTCCCTCTCCCCTCCGCTCTGCTCTCTCTCTCTCTCTCTCACCTCCTCTCTCCCTCTCACCTCCTCTCTGCTCTCTCTCACCCTGTACTCTCTCTCTCTCTCTCTCTCACCTCCTCTCTGCTCTCTCTCACCCTGTACCCTCTCTCTCTCTCACCTCCTCTCTGCTCTCTCTCACCCTGTACCCTCTCTTCCTCTCACCTCCTCTCTGCTCTCTCACCCTGTACTCTCTCTCCCTCTCCCCTCCTCTCTCTCACCTCCTCTCTGCTCTCTCCCTCTCACCTCCTCTCTGCTCTCTCACCCTATACTCTCTCTCCTTCTCTCCAACTCTCTCTTTCTCGCTTTTCTTTCTCTCCCCCCGTCTCTCTCTCTCTCTCTCCCTCTCTCTCCTTCCACCTTCCCCTCAGAATGGTTAGCTGAAACCTATCAATTTCCAAATATTATCTTGATGAATATACATTTAGAATCTTTTGTAACATGTGCCGCTCCTGGATAAAGGAGGGACCGTCTCAATCAAGAAACATGGGATGAAAACTGTTTTTAGGGAAACTATTATTGAGCTACTTTTCTCAATATGCACACTGTGTGGGTTTAGATGAATGAACAGTAAAAGCCTTTAACAGGCCTGATGCTTTGTATTGATGAAATGCACTGGTAGCATTTCATTACGGGAGCAGCTCATGTGTCAACTGTCACTCACGCTTTGATCCAAACATTCATATCCTCTCGGCTTCTCCCTTATTATTGTGGCATTATTTCCGTCACACCAGATTGATAGTACAGCGTATATCTGAGGGCGTTGGCAGAGTTGTTTATCCTCCCTGATGTTTTGAGAGGCTTTTCAAAGTAAAGAGCGCACTTTTCCAGCGGCGAGTGGAGGAGCTGAGGTAATTTGAAGTTTCAGACTGACTTTAGCGCTCGTGTCAGTGTGCTTTTGTGTCAAACTGCAGGCTACAAAACAGCCGAGCCTCAGACAGCGCAGGCAGGCGCCTCACAAGCATGGCCCTTTATATCTTTTAAAGCTGCAGAGATACTAATGTCTCAGCAAAATAAAGAAGTATTTGAGCGTGTGACTGGATTGTTTCTGTCTGACACGATCCCATTAAAAATATATGATCAGTGCATTTATCGCCTAAAAGCTTGATTTGTGTGATCTGAATGCAGAAGTGTGAAGCCCTGTAACTGCAGGTGGAGCCTGCTGGGGACGACAAGGGTTTCAAATATGTCATGTTATGTGCACTTCACAAGGTACATTTGAACTACTTTTAGGGGTGGGATTGTATTGATTATTAGTAACTAATTTAGAAATCAAATCTTTCAATCAAACCTATGAACATATTCCAAGACATTCCATGCTGAAAGAAGAGGTTTTATGACTCAGACAGAGAAGTAATTACATCAAAATCTGACAAGGAATGTGTAAAGTAAGAGTATATATTGTAGATAACTATTTGACCTGTACGTATACTCCATCAGACAGGCCTCAGGCAGATCTTTATCATATTCACAGATCTTTTGCAATCCACTAATGAACTAATGAATTATTCAAAGGAATTACTGCTAAATATATAAATTTGTCACCTGGTGTCTGTGGCCCACCTGCTCTCTGTGGTCCGTCTGTGGTCCATATTTGGTCCACGTCCTGTCTGCGGTTCATCTGTGGTCCACCTTTTGTCCATGGTCCATCTGTGGTCTGTCTGTGGTCTGCCTGTGGTCGACCTACTGTCTGTGGTCCACCTGTGGTCCGTCTGTGGTCCATATTTGGTCCACCTCCTGTCTGTGGTCCATTGGCTACATGTGGTCCGTCGGTGATCTGTCTGTGGTCCATCTGCTACCTGTGGTCCGTCTGTGGTCCATCTGCTGTCTACAGTCCGCCTGTGGGCCATCTGTGGTCCACCTGTTGCGTGTGGTCCGTCTGTGGTCTGCCTGTGGTCCGTCTGTTGTCCGCCTGTGGTCCGCCTGTGGTCTGTTTGTGGTCTGTCTGTGGTCCGCCTGTGGTCCATCTGTGGTCCGTCTGTGGTCCGTCTGTGGTCCGTCTGTGGTCCATCTGTGGTCTGTCTGTGGTCCGTCTGTGGTCCGTCTGTGGTCCGTCTGTGGTCCGCCTGTGGTCCATCTGTGGTCCATCTGTGGTCCGTCTGTGGTCCGTCTGTGGTCCGTCTGTGGTCCATCTGTGGTCTGTCTGTGGTCCGTCTGTGGTCCGTCTGTGGTCCGTCTGTGGTCCGTCTGTGGTCCGCCGTCAGTCTGTGGTCCGTCTGCGGTCCGTCTGTGGTCTGTCTGTGGTCTGTCTGTGGTCCGTCTGTGGTCTGTCTGTGGTCCGTCTGTGGTCTGTCTGTGGTCCGTCTGTGGTCTGTCTGTGGTCCGTCTGTGGTCTGTCTGTGGTCCGTCTGTGGTCTGTCTGTGGTCCATCTGTTGCGTGTGGTCCGTCTGTGGTCCATCTGTGATCCACCTGTGGTCTGTCTGTGGTCCGTCTGTGGTCCGTCTGTGGTCTGTCTGTGGTCCGTCTGTGGTCCGTCTGTGGTCCGTCTGTGGTCCGTCTGTGGTCCGTCTGTGGTCTGTCTGTGGTCTGTCTGTGGTCCATCTGTTGCGTGTGGTCCGTCTGTGGTCCGCCTGTGATCCACCTGTGGTCTGTCTGCAGTCCGTCTATGGTAAAATGGTAAATGGTCACATTTATACAGCGCTTTTCTACCTTTTTTAAGGCACTCAAAGCGCTTTACATCAAGGAACCAGTCACCCATCCACTCACACATTCATACACCAGTGTACGCAGACACTGGGGGCGAGGTGGGTTAAGTGTCCTGCCCAAGGACACAACGGCATTATTCATCTGAAGGAGCTGAAATCGCACCACCAACCTGCGGGTCAGGGGATCTGACCACTCAACTACTCCATGTCTGGAGTGGGATTCGAACCGCCGACCTTCGGATCAGAAGGCGCCCACTCTACCTACTGTGCTACTGCCGCCCGTCTGTGGTCCGTCTGTGGTCTGTCTGTGGTCCGTCTGTGGTCCGTCTGTGGTCCGCCTGTGGTCCGTCTGTGGTCCGTCTGTGGTCCGTCTGTGGTCTGTCTGTGGTCTGTCTGTGGTCTGTCTGTGGTCCATCTGTTGCGTGTGGTCCGTCTGTGTCTGTGATCCACCTGTGGTCTGTCTGTGGTCCATCTGTGGTCCGCCTGTGGTCTGTCTGTGGTCCGTCTGTGATCCATCTGTGGTCTGTCTGTGGTCTGACTGTGGTCCGCCTGTGGTCCGTCTGTGGTCTGTCTGTGGTCCATCTGTTGCGTGTGGTCCGTCTGTCGTCCGCCTGTGGTCCACCTGTGGTCTGTCTGTGGTCTGTCTGTGGTCCGTCTGGGGTCCTTCTGTGGTCCGTCTGTGGTCCGTCTGTGGTCCGTCTGTGGTCCGCCTGTGGTCCACCTGTGGTCTGTCTGTGGTCCGCCTGTGGTCCGCCTGTGGTCTGTCTGTGGTCCGTCTGTGGTCTGTCTGTGGTCTATCTGTGGTCCGCCTGTGATCTGTCTGTGGTCCGTCTGTGGTCCGTTTGTGGTCTGTCTGTGGTCTATCTGTGGTCCGCCTGTGATCCGTCTGTGGTCCGTCTGTGGTCCGTCTGTGGTCCGTTTGTGGTCTGTCTGTGGTCTATCTGTGGTCCGCCTGTGATCCGTCTGTGGTCCGTCTGTGGTCCGTTTGTGGTCTGTCTGTGGTCTATCTGTGGTCCGCCTGTGATCCGTCTGTGATCCGTCTGCGGTCCATCTGCGGTCCGTCTGTGGTCCGCCTGTGGTCCGTCTGTGGTCTATCTGTGGTCCGCCTGTGGTCCGTCTGTGGTCCGTCTGTGGTCCGTCTGTGGTCTGTCTGTGGTCCGTCTGTGGTCTGTCTGTGGTCTATCTGTGGTCCGCCTGTGATCCGTCTGTGGTCCGTCTGTGGTCCGTTTGTGGTCTGTCTGTGGTCTATCTGTGGTCCGCCTGTGATCCGTCTGTGATCCGTCTGTGGTCCATCTGCGGTCCGTCTGTGGTCCGCCTGTGGTCCGTCTGTGGTCTATCTGTGGTCCGCCTGTGGTCCGTCTGTGGTCCGTCTGTGGTCTGTCTGTGGTCTATCTGTGGTCCGCCTGTGATCCGTCTGTGGTCCGTCTGTGGTCCGTTTGTGGTCTGTCTGTGGTCTATCTGTGGTCCGCCTGTGATCCGTCTGTGGTCCGTCTGTGGTCCGTCTGTGGTCCGTTTGTGGTCTGTCTGTGGTCTATCTGTGGTCCGCCTGTGATCCGTCTGTGGTCCGTCTGTGGTCCGTTTGTGGTCTGTCTGTGGTCTATCTGTGGTCCGCCTGTGATCCGTCTGTGATCCGTCTGCGGTCCATCTGCGGTCCGTCTGTGGTCCGCCTGTGGTCCGTCTGTGGTCCGTCTGCGGTCCACCTCTACATGTTCTATCTGGAGCAAATGGAATGCCAAATGTCTACAGCAGGGGCCCACACTTACTTTTAGATTCAGCAAAGCCCGAAGAGCTACCTATAGATTTTTTGCCTATATTATATGTTTTTATATATTTTAATTGTCAATTAGTGTTTTGCCACATTTTAATTTGTTATTCTTGATTAAATAGAATTAGGCTACAGAAAAACAGTGTAGACCTACTTTAAAAGTACAGGAGATTTGTGTTAGTCATAAGAATTAAGTGCCATTTATTACAGCTGATTATTACGCTGCTCCTGGAGCGTGTGTTCTGTGGCTCGTGCTGACAGCCGAGAACTCCCACAGTACTGGAGCTTCACTCGTGCTCACTTGTACGCCAGACACTAAACTTCACAGCTAGATCAACATAATGGGCACCCTGCACTTCAGCCTAATGTCTTTTTTGTCTGGTTTGAACCTTTCCTCACCTTTTATTGATGTATATTTTGCTGTCACATACACTGTACATGCTTTCAGGACAAACAGAAAACAGGGATGTAGCATTCAAGACGAACAGATAGATTTAAGCAAAGCCAAACGTTCACATACCAAATGAAAATGGTAACAGTAGTGGCCTGTCAGTCCAGAGGTGACCGTCTGAGATGGTGTACTCACACTGATCTTGTTCTTGATGATGCTGAGCTTGTCCTGGGCAGCAGCCAGCTCAGCGTTGGCTTTGCTCAGAGCCTGGCGTTTGGGCTCCACCTCACAGAACACCTCGTAGAACTTGACTATGTTCAGGACCCAGGAGCACAGGCCGGCAGCAGCCTGGGACTTGGAGGCCACCAGGTCAGGCTGGAACTCTTTGTCCTGCACAGACATCAGAGGGTTTAGGAATATTCTGCAGTTGTAAGTTACACGTCAGATCTGTGGAGAGACGAGGTATTTGTATGTGTAATTGAATAAATTACAAAATAGGTATACATTTTAATTATATACGTTTAATGCCATGCTGTGGAACATTTCTGGTAAGCAATAACCCTTCCACAGAGACAAGCAGGTAGCAGACCCCCCACCCAAAAAGTTACATAATACACCTTTAATGAAACAGATCAAAAGAATGTTCAAGAAAGTCTGAATAATAATAATAGTCAAGGGGAAAAGGCTAAAAGAGGAAAGATTACATTTGAGTCACTGTGATGTGATTGGCCAAAGCTCCATTTTCATAAAAGCAAATGGGGTTATCAATATGGTGATGGGTAATTTGACAGTCTTATTCATCTCATCCTATCCCAGCCTATGAGGACGCCACGGATATTAAATTATACTCTTCTCCCTGTTATAAACCATGTAATACAGGAGGGGGGAAACAGCTCGTGTTAGCAATTATTCTGCTCATTAACTTCTCTCCTCAAACGTAATAATTGAATGTAAAGTACAAATGAATGTGCTGTCTTTCATGTTATATGTGATTCTGATGCATCCAAAGCATGAAATAAAGCATCCGAGCATTTAAAGGTCCCATATTCTGCTAGTTTCCCCTTTACACAGTCTATTCTAATGGCTTTGTTGATAAATGTTTGCGTTGTGTAATATCCATAACATAACAGTTTCCAAAAAACACCCATTTCTTGGACTGGCCCCCCTCCTTGCAAAAGCAAACGGCTCACTCTGAGATCTGACCCCCCCAAACAGAGAGCAGGCTGCCTCCCCCGCCCAACCCGCACGCCTCCCCCGCCCAACCCGCGAGCCTCCCCCGCCCAACCCGCGCGCCTCCCCCTCCCAACCCGTGACGAAGCCTAGAGCGGAGATAGTGCGCATGCGCCGTGTGCTCCGGTAAACAGCGATACACAAACACAGGAATAAACATTTTATCCGTCCTGACGGTGCGTCGTGCTGAGTCCTACGTCCTGGATCTGACCTGGAGCTTGACGTGCACGCAGTACCTCAATGACGGATGTTGCCGTTTGGTAAATAACAAGCTAACTCTTCTATCTGTCGTATCTATTGTGTAGGTACTGTGTAGCATTAGCATTGGCTATTTTAATTCGTTTTAGGGGTATTAGCCGAGTTGTTGGACTGTGGCCACAGAAAAGGAGAACGTATGCTGTCGAGAAATTCCGAAGGCAAATGTGTGTATTGTGTCATGAATAAGAGATGCACTGGGGGAAAACAGATCATAACTCAGATGTATGGACAGGCTTATACTTTTCTTACTGTACCTTACAATATGTAAGCCATTATGTTACACAGTTGGACTATTTGTTGTTGAACTGGTTCAAAAATAAATTAAACACAATATTTTGAAGTGAACAATGAAGATTTAATAGTTCTGTTCATCCACTTTCCACATACTTTTTCGTGTCTCTGCAAATAAAATAGTCTAGAGACGTATTTACAACCGTACACAGATTTTCTGAAAGGCAACATGGTTAGTAACGACCCGTTGTGTTAGCAATAGCATCGCTGGAACTAAAGAAGTAGCATTCAAAGCGAACTGATGCTAAACAGACGCAGTTACAGTAGCGCCAGAGGCAAAGGGCTTGTTTACGGTGCTGAGCCCGCTGTGCGCTTCCTGGAGGCGTGGCTTGAGCGCTGCGTCATCCTAGTGAAGCCGCGTCATCTTAGTGAGGAGCCCCCGTCTGCTGCTCAGCCGAGGGGGACGGAAAAGACAGTTCTCTAGCGAAAGCCTGAGGGAATCAATCAAAAAACCACTTTGGGCACAACATACGAGGCCCAAATAGCACTGGAGGAAGGTTAACACCTCTGAAGTGTCTATTTTGCAGGATATGGGACCTTTAAATTCTTCAAATGTTGGGTTTGAGATGACAAAACCCGACAACACTCTGTAGGCCTGTAGGGGTATATGACAGAGATGGAGCAGGTGAAATCAATTTGGATAAAATGTAGATTTTAGGTCATTTACAGAGAGCCTTCCAGGAGTGACACGGCCTGGTACTTAACCGGTCTATCCAGTCATTTTTATCAGGCAGCAGAATAAAAACATGCATTTTGAAGTAGTTAGATTGTAGATTTGCATGTTACATTTGCCAATAAGTAATAATAAGAGTCAATATCTAACTTCTAGCTTCATTTTGTGAATAATTGTTCAATTGTTAAATAATTTAAGTAGGATTTCTGGTGCTGGATGGAAAAATAAAAATAAATACTATTAACTGTGACCCCTAAAATTTAGATTTGTGTGATTTGTTTAGCATAAAGTTAACTGTGGGGGCTATTCACACAGTAATGATTTCTAAAGAGGCTCTGGTGTTAATCGAGTGGTTGCCCTTCAGGAACTTGCTTTGGCGATATGGTGCAACATAACAGATAATAATAAAATAATAAACTATCCTATAAAAGTCATGCATTAAATTAAAGTTTCTAATAAAATTGTTTGGTATCATTTAGGAGGACAACATGGACTAAACTAGATTTATATGCATAGTGTATATTGTATATATCGAGCATTTGTGAATTTAGTGAATTGTTGGCATAAAGCACTAATGAGATATTAAATGAACCTCGTGGTGCAGCTTCAAAGCATGAGTTTGCATTTGCTCTCTTGATTTGTCTTAATTAAAATGACTTTTTAGTGCGGCGGGTGCGAGTTATCTGCGCTCCGACACACCTAGTGTACGCTCCACTGAACTCCATCATCAGAGCACCGCCTCCACAACATTTCATGAACTGTGTCATTTGTGACTGTCAGTGGGAGAGTGGGCGGCCTGATGTGCCTCTGCCACTGAGGGCTGCTGGGCTCAGAGCGGGGCTGAGAGTAGGTGGGGCTCCTCTGGGGTGGTTTCTACAACTGTATTTCATTTACTTGCATTCATTTGTTTGTTTGTTTTCACTTAGTTTATAGTTTAAAAGGAGATGCAGGACAGTTTGGAATTGGTGGAATGTGCAACTAAAATACAGATATTTTAATTTAAAAATACAAATTTATGCTTGTTGGTGGTCTGCCACCAGCATGGAGATAATGTAATATTGTGGATTTTCCAGGCAAAGCGATAACATCCCCTTGGAGACAAGCAGGTAGCGTACCCTCCACCAGAAAAGTTACAAAGTGCACCTTGTCATACACATCAAGACTCACATGTATGGTTCAACATTTGTGGACTCGAACATCGATTTAGAAATAACAAAACAAGAGTAACCAAAAAAGAGCATAAACTCCAAAGTAATGTTCACTGTACACACTGAGCTCAGACTGGGTTCACACTGGGGTCACACTTGGCTCACACTGGGCACACATTGGGCACACAGTGGGCACACACTGGACTCACACTTGGCACACACTGGTCTAATACTGGACACACAGTGGGCACACAGTGGGCAAACACTGGGCTCACACTAAGTACACACAGGGCTCTCACTGGGCACGCACTGGGCACACACTGGACTCACACTTGGCACACACTGGTCTAAAACTGGGCACACAGTGGGCACACAGTGGGCTCTCACTGGGCACACACTGGGCACACACTGGGCTCTCACTGGGCACACACTGGGCTCTCACTGGGCACACACTGGGCACACACTGGGCTCTCACTGGGCACACACTGGGCACACACTGGGCTCTCACTGGGCACACACTGGGCACACACTGGGCTCTCACTGGGCACACACTGGTCTAATACTGGGCACACAGTGGGCACACAGTGGGCACATACTGACCTGGAGGTAGGGCTGGATGGATTTCAAACAGGCCTCATGGATGTTCTCCTTGTTGAAGTTGATCAGTGAGTCCAGGAAAGCGTCCACCTTGGCCATCATGACTTTGGCAGCCTTCCAGCTGCGGTCTTTGGGCACTTTTCCGTTGGGTGCAGTGAGAACCATCACAGCAGCAGTGACGTTAGTGACCGCTGACACCGGGGAGCCAAAAGACTTCAACTCGGTCAGGTTGTTCTGAAAGCAAAGAGCACCCTTAACTTAAGACCCATGATCTCGGACACAAACCCAGCTTTCTAGCACTGGGCCTTACATTGTGACCCAAAATCAATCCTCAGATTTCCTTGCACAAAGTCAAGACACCCAGTAGCAGAGGCAGCAAAACAACCCCTAAACATCTTTGAACCTCCACCATATTTGACTGTAGGTACTGTGTTCTTTTCTTTGTAGGCCTCATTCCATTTTCAGTAAACAGTAGAATGATGTGCTTCACCAAGGGGCTTAAATGAGCATCACATGAGAAAAAGTTATTTATTCACAATTTTGAAAGGGTGCCAATAATTTTGTATGACCCAGTTTTGTAGTTTTGTGTGAAATTATGTTAAATTTCACTTTTTTTTCCTCAGTTTTTTCCCAAAACATAGAAGGAAATAAATAAAGGAAATGGAAAAGGAAAGAAAATAATGTGTATAGCAAAACATGTGTAATTGCAATACTTTTTGGGGAGAAATACAGGAATACCTGAAATAATTCAGGGGTGCCAACACTTTTGGCCATGATCCTCCAAAGGTGGTAAAGAATGACCGAGCTGGTCTAGAGAAATACCTAGAGCTATATATATATATATATATATATATATATATATATATATATATATATATATGCCTGTTAATCATGCCTGTGGAGAAATTTTGGAGACAGACTACGGTTCTTTGGAAGGTATTGTAAAAGTGAGTAATCCAGGTTGGCCAACCAGACAAATCAGTCTAGATTTACATTGTGATTTGCAAGATTTCATACTTGAAATAATGAAGCTTTTCAGAGAAAATGCCTTTGTTTGGACTGCTGTGTAAACTGCTGCCAATGTGAATCCTTCAGTTGAGTGCAGTGATTGTAATTGAGTTTGAAGACGAGCTGGAGGGGAGCGTAGTAGACAAACAGATTAGATGAGGAAGAGAGCAGACAGGAACCACGTCACAGCACTAATGAAGTCGTTTGTTCTGCCTGTGTGAACGCGCCACGCCTTTAAACCACTGGAGATCAGGAAAATCCCTTCGACTCCGCCTCCTAAACCCACAGGTCTGCTCCAGTCTGCGCCCGACAGAAAGCCGACATTATTACAGCTAAGACTCGCCTTAATCCTGCTGTTCATTGTAGCTTTATACAAGCAGCGGAGGTGCAGAGATTATATATAATGCATTATACTGAGTTTGAAAAATGTTTTGTACACATCTCTGTGGAAAGAGAATTAGAGAATTCACAAAAAACCCTACGCTCTTCCTGAACCTTTACTGCTGCACCGTTGAAAGGTTTCTTGTTGGCTGTATTACTGTGTGGTTCATTAACATTACAAACCAAAGAAAGGAAAGCTTTCAACAATGCCCAGCTAAAAAAGTGAATTGTTACCTTCCTGTTCTTCAAGCTTTTTACAAATTTAGACTTTTAAACCGAGCCTTTCAAATGATATACAACCACTCTGGCAGAGCTATGGTCCGGCTTCTTCCCTCAGGGAGAGGGGTTACATGTAAGACATCTCATTAGGTTAACAGCTTCTCACCACAAGACATCACAAGCTGAACAATGCACCTTTTTTTAGCATGCTTTTTTTTCCTGTAAATTTTTTCTTTATTGATTTTATTTTACCCATTGAAATGAAATGAAATAAAATGACGGTGCACAACATTCCTCAAACTATTCCCATTTAGTCCAGAATCTGTCAAATGTGCCCATTTCCAAATTAGTCCGAATGTGATTTTTTTTCTTCCATTATCCATATGTTGAGTATAACGTCTGTGCAGGAGCCTCTGGGAACATATTACACTCAATATGTTTCCACTGAGCTTAGTATTCTGGGTCACACCAGTGCAGCAGGCTCTGATTTGAGATTAAGCAGTTTTTAAGACCAGACAGACCCCAACCACCTTCTTCTTTGGATAGTTGTTGCATTGTCGGATACGAGGTTTTTTGCCTTGAATTGCCATGAATCTTGAGATTGTTTTATCCCACTTATTGAATAGCCGGTTGGGGATGGAAGTTTGGAAAGTCTGGAATAGATCTGAGCAAAGCATTTATTTTCAATCCTTTGATTTAAGAGTTTAGTATGGATAAGATTCAAGGTTTTCCAAGGTTTTTATTTACAGTGGAGAAAAGGAAGGTATAGTTTTGTTTTTTCAAAAATTGTTGACAGGTGTTTATGTAGCACTACGCTTAGATCACTGTGTGAAAAACCAGGCCCCCGAGATGATTTTTATTTGTATTATAAATGGCCCATTGATAAAAGTATAGAACCGTTAAAACTACAGCTACCATAATGCACTGCAAAACTTGCGCCTACACAGCCCTTCCTTTTACAGCCCTTTAAATTACACATTTTACTGCTCTATAGGTTTGTTTACATGCGCTGTTCATTAACCCTTTTTCTGTGAAAGCTGCATTAAATGTGGTATATTTCAGAAGCATTGACAAATCGTAGGCCAAAGCTTTTTATAAAGGCTAATTAAATATAAAATTTGGTTGTGTTAAGAGCAAAGAGGCCAAACAGATAGGATTAAACTTTCATGAAGACAAACTTTAATCGACAAACATGAATGCGTTTGAACCGATGACTGAGAACTGTGGCATTTAAAAGGCCGTCAGCTGCGTTTCCTTTGAGCATCAAATTTTCTGTAATGGAAACGTGTTTATGAAAAAAAAACAAAACAAAAAAAACCAGTTTGTCGATTTCTATGTAAACCGAAATTGACTTATTTCACAGCCATTTTAATTTATTGGTTTATTTGGTCAGGACAGTATATGTTAATGAACATGCAGATTTAGCCGTGGAATAGTTTTAATCCATTGTCCTGTTGTCTCACAAACTGTCCTCTCTCGTTGTCTCACAAACACACTCTCATTCACACACCTACAGTACTTAGTGGTAGTGGTGTTTTTAGTGGTAGGGGAAACCGGAGCACCTGGAGGAAACGCAGACATGGGGAGATCATGCAAACTCCACACAGAAAGGCACCAGAAGAGACCTGCGCAGGACAGGCTTTTCAACCTGCTCCCACCCGGTCTTGAGTCCCACTCCTTAGACTCTGGATGTTTTAGGGCAGATACAGCCTCTATCATGAATAAAGCCTCATCATTTGTGTCACCTGAACAGGTCTATAATAATGCATAGGAACTTGAAACTGTTCAGAGGTTCAAATGTACAACACCAAACATCTGGCACATGGACGCGCCACGGCCACGCCCACCTCTTACAGGGCTGTAGTCAGCTGTCTTCTTTCTCCAAACAAACATCTGACCATAACACATTCTGCCGTGCCTCCTGAGAGTCATTTAAATGTTCATTAGCAAACTTGAAATGGGCATTTACATGGGATTTCTTCAGCAGTGGAACTCTGCAAGCACCGCAGGATTTTAACCCATTACGGCGTTAATGTGTTGCCAAAGTTTTGCCAATGTCTTTCATGGTGACAGTGGTCCCAGCTGCCTCCAGATCAGTTTGGAGTTCCTTCCTTGTGGTTTTGGGCTTGTTTTGCACCTTTCGCAGGATTAAACTCAACTCAGTAAAAAACATATACTCATTCTGAAATCTAGGGGATCAAATACTTATTTTCCTATACAAAACATAAATAAAATTATAACTATTTAAAACAAAGGTTTTTGTTATGATTTTTGTTCTTATTCTACATGTAGAATGTAAAATACATGCTTAAAAAATATAGACCTCTCACACTTTTGGAAGTAATGGAAATCACAAATTTAACAGAGGGTCAAATACTTTATATAATATTTCCCCCACTGTAACTAGGGATGATTCGAAAGGGATTTTTACATGCCAATATAAATTGATATTCGTCGTGTTGCTGTGGTCAATAAACAATATACCAATATTAAGGGTTAAACATCCATAGCAAGGCCCATAAATGTATGTTAACTTATGGTTAAGGTCACAAATGAACGTTTCACTTTTGTAAAAAACTGACACCAGGAATATGAAATAATTTGTTTCATGATTGTAACTGGGAATGACACGAGTGCACACAGTGAAGAAAAACGGACTGATGCAAAATACAGACTGGTTGACATCCCATAACACCAACACCAAATACAGCTAATTATTACACTGCAAAAACTTCATATAGAGTTAGCATCATATGTTCTTATTATCTTATTATAAAGAAGAAAAGCGAGTGTAAGTACATGGGAGCATGTGTGGGAGTCAAACCTTGTTGAGCGTGTTGAGTGCGTCCTGAGCAGCGAGCAGCGCGGGCTCAGCTTTGGCTAAGTCCTCCTCACAGTCCCTCTGTTTCCCACTGACCACCACAGCGATGGCCGCCACCTTCTGCTCCTCCGCATCAGCCACGGCTTTCTCCTTGGACACCTTCTCTGTCTCCACACCCACCTCCTGGACAGGCACACACAGCTTTAGTTTGGGTCAATGCATCTCACAGTAAGACAGAGGTACTTCTGACTATGTCGAAATGTAAGAGTTTTTTTTATTTGTTCTTTGTTTTTGTTTATTGGAGTGTCCTATTTTAGAAGTACTGTTTATTGAGGATTAGTGAAGACCTACTTTTTAGACTTAAATCCTTGCTGGTTTAGACCAGGTTAATATATAATTTAGACCCTTATGCAGACACTTCCATACATGGTGGTAGTAGAAGATCTACAGGTATAAACGTCTATCCCATTCATTTTAATCAGACAACAGAATAAAAACATTCACTAACATATTTTAGACAGCAGAAATACGTGGATGTTGTAGTATTATTTAATATTATTGTTATATTACTATCTAACTTCCAGCTGGGGAAGGACTGGGGAGGGCTGAGAGTGTCCCGGGGAAGGACTGGGGTGTACAGAGGAAGAACTCGCCTGGATCAGCCTGTCAGCGTCAGCGTTCTTCTGCTTCAGTTCTACTTCCTGAGCAGCCAGCTTGGCCTTGAGGTCATCCACCTATCAGAGATAAGACAGGAGTCAAGATGAGAAGCTTCACCATATAATATACAGAAAAAAGACTGGAAGAATTAGGATAGAAGGGGTTTGTTATATGTGTTGTTATATAAATATGTGTGTGTGTGTGTGTATACAGTATATATATATATATATATATATATATATATATACATACATAGATATATACACACACACACACAAATACACACAGTGTCCAAGACACGTGGCCAAAGGTCAGGTGATAAGACAACAAAGTCGATCATCAACAGCCCGAATGAGCGACGAGGGGCCGTGCTCCCATGGACCCACCACCGGCGGGAGGATCCGTAAGGGGCCAGTGCAGGGAGACCTGGCCACTGGAAGGAGCCCGAGCTTATGCAGGAGGCTGAGCGTTACTGGGTAAATATAGTTGTCCTCGAGAGGGGCTGGACATATCTCTGGAGTTGCCCGTGGAGAGAGGTGGTGAGCTATATATTCAGTGATAATCCATCCCACTTCATGGGTATGACATGTCAAGATGCTGATTAGACATCATGAATATTGCACAGATGTGCCTTAGGCTGGCCACATTTATATTTTGTTCAGTGTATATAAAAGTGATAGTGGTGAGCTTAGCTGTAAAGTAATGTCAAGTAATGTCAACCTCAATAACTACTATCATGTACTCCGATATTACTGTAGGCTCTTTAGCTTCAACTGGATGCCACTGGATGGAATTTTCATGTGCACTTATCTTACAGTGGTTAGTTAATACAGTGTGTTTCCATAACAACAGGGTCAAATGTAGACTTCATAATAACTCAGTAAGCCTTGTTCTGCAGGCAATAGTTATATTGTTTTTTTGTGTATGTGTGAGTGTGTGAGTGTGTGAGTGTGTGACTGTGTATGGTGCTGATGCCCTCTGTGGTTCCGGGGCTTGTCTGTTGTTGTTATGCTGGGAGTGACTGTGGGGGAACCCCGACTGCACTGACCTCAGCAAGGACACAGCCAAACAAGAACAACCACCACTGGAAGTCACCTCGAGAACCAACTTTGAGTCTCTTCTGGAATAAATATTTTAATTTGTTAAAGATATCCTATAGAGATCAAAACTTCTCACAAGTCAGATAAAACTGTTCCTGAGGCTTAAGTTTTGCCTACGTCAAAATTTGCCTAAACTCCACCTACTGTATCAAAGATAGCATTTGTGAATGAAAGAGTGAATTTGAATGAACTGTTAATTGATAATATGTTCCATATTCTGCATAAAAAGCCTAACCAGAGACAGGGGCTGCAAATCAACCTATGTTTAGAATCTCAGTTTGTATGTTTTTGGCAATAAATTTTGATTTTTTTTTTTGCTTGCCTCTCAGTGCTTCCATAATATATAATGGAACTGTTGGGGTCCATAATATATTATGGAAGCACTGAGAGTATATTATGGAAGCACTGAGAGGCAAGCAAAAAAAAAATCAAAAATTATGATTTAATTTGTTTCACTTTTATTTAACCAGGTGAGAACCCACTGAGATAAAGACCTCTTTCGAGTCAAGTCTTTTTCAAGTCTGGACCAAGTGACCATTATAATATAAATCAGAAATCATCTTGACACGTGCTGTAGAGTGATGTTTATGGAAACCAGACTGAAAAGTGTCACGGATGTTGCATTGCACTGGAAGTTTGACAATTGTTCAGAGATCACCTTCTCTAGGACAGAAATTGGAGCTTAAGTCTGAAACTGTTGGAGTCTGTTTGGTCCAAATTTGTCTTTTTGGGTTATGGCTCTAGTGTGGCATGTCTGAATGGACTAGAAACACACCCAGTGAAAGAGACAGACTTACCATGGTCAGATTTACCCATGGGCCAATTGCACTTTTAAGAAGAGTCTGCATGGAAGGACATTAGATGAACAAGTGGAGAGTTTCATCTTGATCACAAGAGTCGAGATGTCCCTCTGTGTCACAGGCACAGAGGGACATCTCAGAAGACCATTAATGTAACACAGGCTCTAACAGGACTATCACACAAACCGGCTGGTATTTTGTCACTGTTTGCCTTAATCTTATTGTTGAAAAAACAAAGAAATTCATTGCTGTCAGCTTGTCATAATACAGGGGTAGTTGGAGCTGCAGGGCATACAATTGAATTTATAGTGTCCAATAACACTTTGGGGATTTTCTTGTTCACTGTTGTCAGCTGACAAAAAAAAATACAAAAAATACTCAGACCTGGCATTGTCCATCATTGAATGAAGAAACAAGATCTCTGAGGTGTAACCTTTGGACCTCGAGTTGAGAAGATTTCAACAAACGTTCTGTTTTACAGCAGAGTCACTTTAGATTTAGTATATCTTAGTTGATCCAAGGACAAGCTTTATTCTGTGTTGACAAATTAGATTTTACAGGGGCCACCTGATCCAAAATGGACACACAGTGGCTGCTAAAGCAGTGAATTAGACTGTCCACATCATAACAATTCATAAATAAATGAGGATCAAACATAGAAGAAAATCTGTCGGCCGTGTTAGCAGACAATGGTCAACCGGTGTAAACACGATGGTCAATCGGTGTAAACACGATGGTCAATCGGTGTAAACATGATGGTCAACCGGTGTAAACACGATGGTCAATCGGTGTAAACACGATGGTCAATCGGTGTAAACACGATGGTCAATCGGTGTAAACACGATGGTCAATCGGTGTAAACACGATGGTCAATCGGTGTAAACATGATGGTCAACGGTGTAAACACGATGGTCAACCGGTGTAAACACGGAAGGGCATGATAGAGATGTATCCCAGCACTCAATCTGCGGGCTCCAACCCGGGTAGCCGGCGGCGGCAGGGGCAGACTGCCACTAAAATCTAGGAGAGGGATTTGGCGTCTTTTGTACACCGAACACAAAGCTCGTCTGCGCTTGACTTGCACCAGGCCTAGAGCCTCGCCTCCTTTTCCCCGGTGATCGGGACAGCAACAGGTGAGACGGGCGCGCAAACAAAGGGCAGAGGAAAAGTTTGTTTGTAGCCCCATGTATCAAACAGGGACTCCATTGAAGCAGAAAAGAGAGCCACGATCATAAGTCCGTACAGCAGAAACATATAGGGACAAAAATACAAAATTGTAAAAACAATGAACAAATTATAAAAATACTATTAAAATTATAGTTATTATAGTTATTTATGTTTCACTTTAGACACCTATTAACGTTATGTGATGTAATATTATGTGTCTGTTGGGACTTTCCCATTTCTAAATTGATCAAATGACCTTTTATGGAAAATGCTTGACCTTGTTCTAAATGTCTTTTTAGGTCCATTACTACACACGTGTGAGGCTGCTGACTCAGTTGCCGTCGCACGGATTGCTTAGTTTAGCTGAGAGTTAGATTAAGCTACTATAAACTCTCAAGCAACAGACACACGACATTTATCTAATTGACAATGACTTTTGGATGAAAGTCGAAACGTCTCGATCTTCAAACAGCGTCCGGATGACAACCCCTGAAACCCTTTATCTAAACTGCACTGAAGTAAAACTGAGTAAAACTCACCATGGTCTTGTTTTCTTTTCTCTTCCCCTTCTTTCTTTTCTTTTGTTTTTCGCTTCATGAAGGTTATGTTCGCTAATTTTTTTCAGCAGCAACATCATAATTGTGTACAAGTCAAAAAGGCTGTGGCTGTCAGCATGTGAGCCAGAGAGTGGGAGAGGGGCGGCAGAATGGCAGCACAGCAGCAAATAAGCCTCATTTCACTCATGGCTAAAATGTTATGCATGAGAACAGGACCCCATACTTTCTATTGAAGAGGAGCTGTTATCTGCACTTCTATAGGTTGGCGGCCCCAAGCAATTGCCTGCCTTGCCTGTTCTGTAGCAAAGCCTCTGGTCCCGAGGTTGCCTGCCTTCTGCCTTGTCACAGTCTTTTGTGCAGTGGCTGTTTAGTCTCACTATGTAACGTTGCTCTGTTTTTGTGTGGGCATCTTGGCCTTTGGATAAACCAGTTTCTGTCTTCAAGTATTGCCAGAGTTAAAGTCAACAAGAATGTCATGTTGTCTAAAATCATTTGTAGTTTTTCAGACAGGCCAGAAACATAAGGGACCACTCCTTGGTTCTATTTCCCTTTTGTCCTGTTTTTTGGCACTTTTCACTTGTTGAAGGCCCATTTTGGGTAACCACAAGCTGAGAGCACATTCTGGATATGTTTTTCCTTCTTCTTCTTCTCCTCTGAGCTGGTGGGCACTGTAGATTCTATGTTGTAATGTCCTGATCACACCCAGCTTGTGCTGCATAGGGTGGTTAGAGTCGATGAGTAAATACTGTGTGGGTTGGTTTCCTGTCTCCCTGGAGCTTCACGTCCTCTCCTCTGATTGTGGAACAATCAAGAAAGGCAAAGCTTTTCTCCTTTGTCTCCCCCAGTGTGAACTTGATGTTGCAGTCCACCACATTAATATGCTCTGAGAATGTTTCTAATTCTTGTCTCTTAATCTTCACAAACATGTCACCAATGTATTGATACAAAAGACATGGAGGTGTGCCCAATAAGGAGGTCAAAGCCTTCTTCTCAAACTGCTCCATGTACAGGTTGTGCACGATGGGAGAGACTGGAGAACCCATAGAACAGCCGTGGATCTGTCTGTTAAAGTGTCCCAGGAATTGGAAGTAGGTTGTATGAAGACAGATGTCCTGTAGTTCGCAGATGTGTTCCAGTGTAAGTTTGGTCCTTTCCTGTAGGTGGAGTCCTCCTGCAGTCTCTTCTTCACAGTCACTGCCTCAGAGGTGGTCTACAGGTGAACAAGGACACCACATCATACGAGACCATTACTCCATCTTGGTCCATTTGAAGATGTTTCACTTTGTCCACAAAGTGTTGTGTGTTCTCTACATGATGTTCCCACATCATCACCACCACCACTGGAGCCAAAATAGTGGTGCTTAATGCTTGGCTACATTGTATGTAATGGACTTAGACTAAGTCTAAGTGGAATACTCTCTTTGTGAATTTTGGGCATTCTTCTATAAGTTCTGGAGGAATTTTTCTCACAAAGTCTTCCTAGGCCTGTAGGCTTTACGATTGTCACCTCCCACTGTGCTGATGTTGGTTTTTGGCGTAGGTTGTGGACACAGGTAGAAGTAATGTTTCTCATTTTTGCATTCTTGCTGTTTGTACAAGAATTCATCTTTGCATTAGCCATGTTCACTGTGGATCTCCAGGCACTTTTGGAAAGCACCCAATCTTCTTGCAGCATCTCTTTTCCTTGGAACTCCTTGGAACTTTTTGCAAAAGTACAATCTTCGACTGTGTTTTCTGTTCCCACACATTCCTTTGCTCTTCTGCGTCATTCTTGTCTGAGAGAGCCACTCCTTTTCATAGGATCTTGTAGTTAACTCTCTATTGACTTTGTCACGAGCGGGGTTGACCTCACCGAGGTCGCTCAGGTCTAACAATGCTTTTTTGACCAACTGGATCAGTTCAATTACTTTTCACAGGTGATGTTTTTTTACTGGTGGGAGTCTCTAAAGCTCCTCTCAATCTCAATGGTGATCGAGGTCTTGTTGCCATAGTGGTTATGAAGTACCCGGAAGATATCATCAGCAGTGATGTAGGTTGACAAGTGAAGAACTTATTGTTCTGTCATCTATGCTATCAAGTACTTGAAACTTCTTTACTTCTTTAGATCCCTGGGGACACCGTGCTCCTGTAGCGCCCCCTAGTCCTTCTTCCAACAGTAGAAGTCACGTCTGGTGCCAGCAAACTTGGGAAGGGAGGTTGCTTTTATTTTTATGGTTGGTGTGGGATTTTGGCCAAAGGTGGTGATGGAACTCAGTCTGTCTTTTACCCTGACTTGAATGAACTGTGCTTTTCTTGTTGTCAGCTTTGGAAGCGCTTGTTTCACGTTGTTCACGTGTCTGGAGGTTATACTGCTCTTCCACCATGTGCAGAGAGCTTTTGCTCTTCCGACCAGCTTCTGGTGCTTTACCGCGACATCATAGCCTTCCTCATCCTCACTGGGTTGAATGGCGCCAACATGTTCCACCTCCAACTCTGCTTGTTTTTTCATATTCTTCCTTTGTCTTCGTCAGGCCTCTGCTGCTCGGTAAGCTCTTCTCCAGTCTATACTGGTCCTCAATGCCGTTACTTGCTCCAAACTTGCTTCTATAGTAAGGGCTTTGAAACTATCCTTGAGGTCCTCTTCAGACATCACAGTGTGCATTCGCAGGACGTTGTTGTTCAATTATTTTAAATCGCATACATACAAACCACAATTTAATGATGCATTACATTTGAATTGTAATCTTATTGTAAACAAACATTAATTGTAAGTTTTAGCAACACATGAATTAACTTAAATACGACAGCCCCAACAGTTTTTCCTTACCGGCTGCAGATTTGTAGAAAGGTTAATTGCTGGTTTATCAGGCCCTCTTTTATGTTTTTTGCCTTCTGTGTTTCTAAAATGTGAGGACGTCCATCCTTTTATCTTTCTCTGACTGGAACACTGGTTCCAGCTGGGCGCTGTGCTTACTGTGGCTGAGGGGAGGGGTGAGCAGGAGGCTGAACAGCGCAGTGGCAGTGACCCGGAACGTCAGGTCTGCAGCCTCTGAATTGATCTTTTTATTCAGTAACAAAAAGATAGAGAAAGAGCGTAAACAAGTACATTAACAAAGGAAATGTTATTGTGTCCTTAGGCAAGACACTTCACCCACAATTCCCAGTATGAGAGTGGTGTGTGTGTGTGAATGGTTGGTGGTGGTCTGAGAGCCTGATGTTACAGACTGGCAGCCTCACTTCCATCAGTCAGCCCCAGGGCAGCTGTGGCTACAATAGTAGTTCACCACCACCAAGTGTGGAGTGAATGAATAAATCATGTATAAGTATTATGGATTATTAATTATTATTAACATCAGGGACTCCTCCCTGTGGGCGGGGCTTTCACATCTCAGAGTAGCATATAAATAAATGTTTTCAGACCAGTTCCACTGATTGATAATGACTTTCAAATGAATG
>CM033636.1:320000-412500 GCA_019453435.1 Rhinogobius similis | reverse complement strand
TTTGGAAAACAGATTTGGCTGTGATTCCTATCATCAGAGTTTAACTACTGCACACAGATAATTACATTCTGTTATTGGTCTCTTTTGTGTTTAGTACGTTACGTTATTATTATTAACTTCAGAAACCGCGTGTGCTTGTGTTGTGCTGACACTGTGGAGGGGGAGGGGCTTAATGTGAGGAGCGGAATTCTGATCAAAAGTGAAACCGAAACTGATTTAACTTTTTAATACATTGTTTTCGACATTTTCAAACCAACAAAATGTAAAATGGTGACCTATATGTTATGTGTTAAACAATGAATACCCCATAGAAGTGTAACACCGCCAACCGCAGCTTTTGTCTGATTTTAGATCTGGTTTAGTGTCATTTTATACCATGTTTAACCATAAAGTATGCCTGATACAGTATATTGCTTATATATTGACTTATTTACTGAAAATGAAATAACAATTCACCGCTCAAGCACTGCTGTTATCCAATTTGGATTATTGTCCCACAGTTTGGTCAAATGCAAAGGCTGACCTGATTGAAAAACTACAAAAGATCCAAAACAGAGCAGCACGCATAGTACTGAAAAGAAATTATAGAGCAAACATAAAACAAATGCATAAAGACTTAAACTGGTTATTTGTTAAGGACCGTCTGTTGTATTCTTTGATTATTTTTATTAGAAATGTTTCACAATGTTTGGCAAACTCCTTACATGCTACAAACAACTTGACTTGAATGAAAAACATGTGTCCAGCACCAGGCTGCAATGGGATGACCAGAAGATAATTCAAATTCTTTGAAACAAACAACAATATATAGAGGCCTCTATGAGTGGAATCAGATTGCACAACAAATTAGTAGTAAAATCTTATTTAAGTCAACAGTAAAAGAATATCTGGGTAGTGATGGTAAAAGCACTGTTTGAACAAATACAAATGATTATAAAAGTGTCACATTAAGAGTATTGTCTGTTAATGGGACATACAAGAGTTCAAGATTCTGACATTGAATTGAATGATGACTGTTTCTTTCATTGTCAATTGTTGTAAAGTTAATGTGTTTAACTTACAATGAGTATTGTACAGTTGCACATGTATGTCTATGTATGTGTGTCCCAAGGAAGAATAGCAGCAGCTTTCTGCTGCTAATGGGGCTCCTAATAATAAATAAAAAAATAAACAAATAAATAAACCAACTGTGGTTTATGGAGGTTTAATGATTAACATACAAACAGATAAATATGGTGATTAAATATGTAAATTAGTCAGTTATGTGTTGTTAAAATTGACAATTAAATGTCTTAAAGTCAGTTTGTGTTTGTGAAATCTGTGCACTTACGACACAAGAGTTTCTCCAGCCTTGTGTCCAATGTGTGACCTGAAGATCAGATGCTGCAGAGCATCAGAGCTGGGCTGAGAAGGACACAGTCGCTGGTCTGGAAGATTTTCCTCTGAAGATGCCTCCAGTGAAAGACAGGCTTGAGGAAGAGGACGACGCTTCTCAGCTGAGCGTCTGGGTCCAGCAGCACGCGGTCAGAGATTAAAAACCTGAGGGTTGTTGTTGTAGACAGATGGGTGCAGATCTTAGAGAAGAGTTGGCTCCTTGGGCCTTGCTCTCCTCCCTTCCTTGGTCTTAGGAGGGCTTGGATGGTACATTCCTGTGGACCCATCATGTGCGGGGCATTGTCCCTTTCCTGCAGGACAGGCCTGGTTTCTCCGTTGAGACTGGTCTTGGAGCTTGGACGAGCTGGACTGGCCTGCACGGACTGGCCGAAAAGTTCAAGCTCTCTTTCTGCTCAACTGCTCCAACTGCCCCGACTCCTTCCTTCTCCGAATAAACTTACTGAGAATGGGCATTTAATGAGTCAGCACGGCTTTAAGCGCAGACCTTCAACCAATGAGCGATTAGATGGTCCTGACTCAGATGTGTCCGTATATGTGTGTGGGAGATGGTCCAGCGCCTCAGACATTAAACAGGCCTCCATTGTGTGAACAAAGTTAAAGGCAATGTTTCATTGTCTGTTGAATAGTATAATATTCCCACACTTAAATGTTCACCAGACGATTCACAAAACATCTGAATCAACAGGCAGAACATTAACAACATAATACATACATAAAACATTGTAAATCCATCCTATGAGAGCCAGTTCATGAATTAGATGTTCAAGTTATTCAGTCAAACTTTTTCTCTGAAAATATTTAATAGCTCATCCGAGTTCATTTCAATTCAGTTTCAAAAACAGAAAGCAGTTAATTAGATTCAATCCATCTTCCAAAGTAGCTAGTTTCTGCCGTATAGCAGAACTGGAATGTGGATAGAAAGGTCATCACTCAGGTTCATCTGCAAGCATCCTATCCTGTCCTGCATGGGACATTTCATGAGGTCAGCAATAAGTCGCCTCATCACGTCTTACAGGGACAACAAGTAAACTCCACACAGTGACCCAACATTATCCGGTACTCAAACCTGAAACCGTCCACAGTGAGGTAATGCTGGTTCCATGTTTGCAAGGTTCTTTACACACCATGTACCAGGCCTGGCTCATGATGCAAAAATAAACAAAAAACAACAGGATAATTGATGATATTTACATCAAATTTCCATACCAAAGCATTATAGATAATTGCTGGGAGAAACTGTGAGCAAACGAAGCCAAGAGAAATAACAGCTCATCTGTCAGAGAGCGTTCTGGAGCCAAACTTAGCATTCAGACAGGGAGAAGTGAAAATGTCAACATATTCCACACAAAATCATGAATATAACCTAATATGACGGCTAATCAATAACCAAGAGGAGGCCATTTGACAATAATCTGTTTTAGTCTCATTAAGCTCCATAAGAAGCAATCATTGAATATATGATGTGTGGTAATGAATCGAACGCTATCGTCTAATTGAATCTCGCAGGCTTCTGGAAGAGAGATCATTCATGTTCTGTTTTATCATTGTTACGTTTTACTGGCATTACAAAGTCAGATGG
Source organism: Rhinogobius similis (assembly GCA_019453435.1). Classification (NCBI taxonomy): domain Eukaryota; kingdom Metazoa; phylum Chordata; class Actinopteri; order Gobiiformes; family Gobiidae; genus Rhinogobius; species Rhinogobius similis. The sequence continues at coordinate 409,526 of CM033636.1, read as the reverse complement.
ACCCAGATGGAAAATTGTCTCACAAGCAGTGAAAAGGGTTTTGTGTCAGAGTCCAGTCCAAAGCTTTTCAGAGAGGATTTGGAGCTCTGCTGGAGAGATCTGTATGACCTTTAAGGAGAAGAAAGAAGAAAATCTCACTGTCAGGCGGATGAAAGAGCAACGGAATGCACTGCAAAAACAATATATGTTTACTCATATTTTTATTTTTGAACTGTTGATTTATTTACTTACTAGATCTAACCAAGACGTAATCTCTTTGCCTAGAACATTCCAACACATCTTCTTCTTCTATTATTATTATTATAGATTGAAACAAATGCAAGGCTCAGTCTGTAGTCCTTCTTATTTTAATTATTGGTAAAAGAAAAAAAAAAGAAAAAAATTAACTTTGGGATTTACACAATTTAAAAATATGAAGTTCTGAACCAGAGGGTGTAGACCAGGTGCAAAGCGAGACAAGACCAGACTAAACGGCTGCTGAACTGGAACTGAACTAGGCCTCAACTTGGACCACACCTGACTCATACTATTTCCATATTAAGGCAAACTAGGACCACTTTCTAAACAATTTGCCTCCGTCTGTCTCTGGCAGGCGACTGTATTTGAAAAAGCAGTGCCATCACAATGGTAGGGTACATTCTGTTATAATGTTCACAGTTCACACCTTATTCATGCCCCTTTCATTCATCTAACTGTGGATTACTAAAAGTGACATGACAAACAATACTTCAGATTTGAAGTTAGAGCTGGCCAAAAGAAAAAATATAAAATAAATGGTAAATGGTCACATTTATATAGCGCTTTTCTACCTTTTTTAAGGCACTCAAAGCGCTTTACATCAAGGAACCAGTCACCCATCCACTCACACATTCATACACCAGTGTACGCAGACACTGGGGGCAAGGTGGGTTAAGTGTCCTGCCCAAGGACACAACGGCATCATTCATCTGAAGGAGCTGAAATCGCACCACCAACCTGCGGGTCAGGGGATCTGACCACTCAACTACTCCATGTCTGGAGTGGGATTCGAACCGCCGACCTTCGGATCAGAAGGCGCCCACTCTACCTACTGTGCTACTGCCGCAACCTACAACAACTACAACTACAACTACAACTAACAACCCACCGCAGACATTAATCGTGCATCTTATGAAAGCTCCCCTAAAACACAGTATATTCAATCATTAAGTCCATGTCTGCCTTCACGTGGTGTACCCTCCACCAAATATTACACAGTGTACCTTTAAGTAGTTGTAGTTAAGTAATGTTCTTATTTGTTGTTGATATCATCTCTCCGTGGAAAAAGATAATGGAATGAAAAATGGATGAATTAGATGTAAAAAAGTGTAAGTAAGAGACACTTTTGCATAGTATGTGCACTTTAAAGGCAAACTCTTCTATAGAATTCTGACCTGCCCTCCAGCTCAGGTTATGACATCATCTGACCCCTATCCAGGAAGATATCAGAGATTTCTTAAATCTAATGACACTATTCTGAATTCAAGCCAATTTAACTCATGTAGATGTTTCCTTTTTTGCAGTGTGGCATGGAGAGTACAAAATAAAAACAATATTAGCTGTGGTGGTTATGAGACAACAGACCAAGGACGCTCATAAACCCAGGAATTAAAGGCGCCCGTCTCCTCATAACTCGCCAACAAACAGCCCTCGACGTGACCGCCCGCTCTATCAAAACGTTACACCAGGGAAATAAAAACAGACTCTGCTCCGCGCCTGTCTTTCAGCTAATTAACAAAGAGGAAATCAGGCCTGGGGGAAGACAGCTCTTTGGGGCTTGGATGAGGATTCCTGCACTAGACAAGTACCAAGTGAGCCATCAGCAAGATGAATAGGCAGGCAGGAGGTGTCCGCCTAATTGGAGCGAGACACGGAGGAAATTCAATACGTTTGGAGCAGCGGAAAACATGCGGAAAGCTTTTATACAACACAACAGCGGTGAGGCCCAATGCAGCAGGGGAGAGGGGCTTTGGAATCAAAGCTAGGGCTATACTTAGCCCGCAGAGTTTGGCTCTTATTGCCATGGCGACTAAGTATAGATTCATTCATGCAACAGAAAGACATCTGGATGTGTTAGAATTCAAACTAAATTGTATTTTTTATTATAGTTACTGTGCCCAGGGGTGAAATCTGAGATTATTTATTACTGACTTGTCATGAGCTGCAATGGTCTTTTAGCTAATATATCAATTATTCTCATATATCTCCACGAAGGAATTTTTGGACAGTGCATCAAAGCGAACCACATCCAAAACATGTGCCCTCAATGACACAGTGAATTCTTGTCATTATGCTCGGAAGGCGTCAATAAAACATTTAGCATCAATCATAAAAATGAGCTGCAAGAACACAATTGTTTTGTTTTGTTCAGTTTATGGCCAGGGCTTGACATAAGATTAGCTGCACACATGAGCTCTGAGCACTGGTCTTCAGATCCCACACGTGATGATGTCATACTCCCAGACGTGATGATGTCATACTCCCAGACGTGATGATGTCATACTCCCAGACGTGATGATGTCATACTCCCAGATGTGATGATGTCATACTCCCAGACGTGATGATGTCATACTCCCAGACGTGATGATGTCATACTCCCAGACGTGATGATGTCATACTCCCAGATGTGATGATGTCATACTCCTAAATGTGATGATGTCATACTCCTAAATGTGATGATGTCATACTCCCAGACGTGATGATGTCATACTCCCAGATGTGATGATGTCATACTCCTAAATGTGATGATGTCATACTCCCAGATGTGATGATGTCATACTTCTGGATGTGATGATGTCATACTCCCAGATGTAATGATGTCATTGCCCCCAATGTGATGATGTCATACTCACTGACGTGATGATGTCATAGCACCAGACGTAATGATGTCATACTCGTAGACGTAATGATGTCATACTCGTAGACGTAATGATGTCATACTCGCAGACGTAATGATGTCATACACGTAGACGTAATGATGTCATAGCACCAGACGTAATGATGTCATACTCGTAGACGTAATGATGTCATACTCGTAGACGTAATGATGTCATACTCGTAGAAGTAATGATGTCATACTCGTAGACGTAATGATGTCATACACGTAGACGTAATGATGTCATAGCACCAGACGTAATGATGTCATACTCGCAGACGTAATGATGTCATACTCCCAGATGTAATGATGTCATACTCCCACTTGTGATGATGTCATACTCCCAGATGTGATGATGTCATACTCCCAGACGTGATGATGTCATACTCCCAGATGTGATGATGTCATACTCCTAAATGTGATGATGTCATACTCCCAGATGTGATGATGTCATACTCCCAGATGTGATGATGTCATACTCCTAAATGTGATGATGTCATACTCCCAGGTGTGATGATGTCATACTCCCAGATGTGATGATGTCATACTCCCAGATGTGATGATGTCATACTCCTAAATGTGATGATGTCATACTCCCAGATGTGATGATGTCATACTCGTAGAAGTAATGATGTCATACTCGAAGAAGTAATGATGTCATAGTAGCAGACGTAATGATGTCATACTCGTAGACGTAATGATGTCATACTCGCAGACGTAATGATGTCATACTCGCAGACGTAATGATGTCATAGCACCAGACGTAATGATGTCATACTCGCAGACGTAATGATGTCATACTCGTAGACGTAATGATGTCATACTCGCAGACGTAATGATGTCATACTCGTAGACGTAATGATGTCATACTCGTAGACGTAATGATGTCATACTCGTAGACGTAATGATGTCATACTCGTAGACGTAATGATGTCATACTCGCAGACGTAATGATGTCATACTCGCAGACGTAATGATGTCATACTCGCAGACGTAATGATGTCATACTCGCAGACGTAATGATGTCATAGCACCAGACGTAATGATGTCATACTCGCAGACGTAATGATGTCATACTCGTAGACGTAATGATGTCATACTCGCAGACGTAATGATGTCATCAGGTTCAACATTTGACATGCTATATTTTATGGCAAATGAAAACCACCATCTGAGGTTATAACATCATCCCCTTCTTGAACGTGAGCACGTTGTCATGTCATAAGCACTTTCCCCCCCATTGATTACAATGACCATAAATTAGCAAAAAAGAAATTGCAAAAAGAACTCACTGTATTACATCAAAAGTTTGCATTTTAGCAATATTTATTTTATCTGCCCACAATCACAATTAAATATCATTGGCTGATGGAATGTTGTGATGTCAGTGAATGCAACTAATAGGCTGTGTTCATTAAATTGTGAGTGTCTTCTACTTATACAGTTGTGAATAACTATAAGTTCATTTACCTGACATCTTTTGGCTGGAGGACTTCCGCCTTCGTCATAATACGCTCAGTTTATGTTCTAGACTTTGATGATGTCATCATTTTAGATGAACAGAAGGGGTTCATATTACTCTGTATTTGACAAACTCAGGCAGAGAGAATTATGCAATTAATGAATGATTTATTTATACAACTTAGGCGCTTAAGCCCCGGCAAGAAACAATTTGCATGCGTTGAGTTTGCGGGGGTGGTGAAAAGAGAGAGGGTCTAGAGATGTTGAGAAGAGAGAGAAAAGATGAACTCTAGAGGTGGTGGGGTGGAGAGGCAAACTGTGGAGTCAGAGCATTCCTTTTCAGTCCAGCAGCAAAGGCCCGAGAGGCTGGAGAGGCTTGCTCAGAGACTTGGCCAAGCCAAGTAGGGATGGACTTGACAGCTGAATTGATGGGCACCTTTTTGTGATTTGCGAAGTGCGTCACTTCTCTGCTTCCACCAAGCACTGAAAACATTTCTTTTTTAACCTGTAGATTTGAGTTCATTATGAATATTTAGAAACTATGTAAATAGTGTCTGCCTTGCAGGGCACTGAGTTAGATTGTCAAAATATGCTCTCTTACTGGCTTACGCAACCAAAGGGGGGAAAATTGATAAACACCAGCATTCTTTGATCATACGACAAGCAATTGTATTTAAGCATAGCGGGGGTAAACGTTACAGCGTTACATCGACGCAGGACACGATAAATAAGTTGAGACAATATGCCGAAACAAGACGTTTTCTTATTTCCATGAGCTGATATAAGAGATGGTGGTATTTAACAACTATTATGAGATGAATGTTGTACAATGCAAAATATTATCATAAATGTCCAAGAGACATTAAATCAATCAAGAACACGAAGAAGAAGGCCTTCAGAGTGAGAAGCAGAGATCGGGTGGCCTAGGAAGAAGCAGGGGAGGAAGCTGGAGAGAAAACTCCAGGAGGGAAGTATGGAGTGGCACCATCATGGATACAAGCTAGTGGTGGAGGCATCAAGGGCAGTCTGGACAAGACCAACTGCCATGACACTGCAGTCCCTGAGCACCTGACCCGTGAGTGGTTGGATGCATCAGCGGTGGTGACGAGGGGGAGGACAGGACTGTGGAGGACAACTTTGTCATTTTTGTCATGAGAGGAAACAGCTTCAGCTCAACATGACGAAGAGTAAGGAACTGGTAGTGAACCTGAGGAGAACCAAAGCTACTGTGACCCCCAGGGTCAGTGTGGACCTGAACCTCCATCCATGTAAGTGTAGATGTGGTGGAGCAGTACAAGTACATGGCAGTGTATCTGGACAATAAACTGGACTGGAACAAGAACGTGGACTCTGTCTACAAGAAGGACCAGAGCCGTCTCTACTTTCTGAAGCGGCTGAGGTCCCTTGACATCTGCAGGATAAACGCGTCAGTCTAAGGAGCATATGTAAGACTATAGACTTTACAACAACACGTAACCTAGCTCAAGCCAGATTGATATGTGTATCACTTCTACACACTATTAATCTGGACAGGCCCCCGTCGATGTCGTTTGGGAAAATGCACAGCGTTATGGTCGCAGTGGCGCAAAATCGGAACAAGCAGAGAAATCATTAAATCCAGCTGAGAGAAAAGCATAGACTTCTTCCGCATCCTCAAATGCACAAAGCACTTCTATGTGCACATTTTAAAAAGCAAAATAGTCCGTAAATGTGTTGAAATAGGCCGAAGTACATCCGTTGCTGATGCCATGTTTGTTTAGGTTCGTCTATTTGACTTTCGCCCAAACTACAATGCTGCGCTGTGATTGGTGTGCCACACAGAGGCCAGTGCAGCCATGACAGTGGCTCATCGCCCAGATGGATTCTCAAGAGTTTGTGAACTCACAAATATCGCGAGAATTCATATGGCAAGGCCAGGTTAAACAACACATTTTGTCGTGGTAAATCCTTGTCTCAAAATATAGGGCTTTTTTTCTGACACGGTGCAGCCCTGGAAGCATTGTAACAAATTAACAGCTTTCAGACAATTTGAGAGTGTCCAAAAGTGCGTGGGAGGAGAGTTCAGCGGCGCGGCGTTTATCAGAGGACATGAGGATACAGCAGCGGCCCACTGAAAAGAGAGGAGAAAACATGGACCTAATGTATCCTGCAGGGAGCGGTGAGTCATCGGAGCTGATACAAGCATGAATATGAGCACTTACACACACACACACACACACATACACACACAAATGCATACGCACACATACACACACACACACACACACACACACACACACACACACAGACACACATATATATACACACACATACATACACACACACACACACACACACACACACACACACACACACACACATACATACACTAAACTGGATAGTGTAATTGTTTGTATCCGATGTGGATGTGTTTATGCTATATTTTGTGGGTTGTGTATCCCTCGGTCGGAGGAGTGAATATACTGTATTATCTGTGAAATTGAATGACGTCTGTCATTTTTTAATTGGGAAACAATAAATGCCTATTTTATCGAACTCTGCAGTCTTTCAAATTTGTCTGTTTTCAAATTAATTCGGAACATAACCCTAACATATTTTTTTCCATTTTACAAATGTCTATTATAATGTCAGGCCAGTGGTTGATTGTTGGTTTTGTTTGACATAGATCATTGTAATAAGACACATGTAGAGGTTGAACAGAAGGGGTCCCAGGACTGACCCTTGGGGCACCCCACAGGTCATGGTAATGTCATATGAGACAGTTACCAGTCTCAACAAAGTACTTCCTGTCTTCTAGATAGGACCAAAACCAATTTAAGGAAGTGCCGGCACACAATACAATACTTTTCTGTTCGGGTTTTTATTGAAAATGAGTCCAGACAGAAAGTACATTTGGAAGGACAGAGGTACGCTTATTTTCATGCTTTCCAGGGACGAGGTGACTCGGGGAAAAGGGGCTAGAGTTTGTTTCAGCGAAGGACACCATCAAAGAAAGAGTGCTTTGTTTGTTTACACCATTTAACCGAGGACTATAGCATCTTCAACAAAAGCATGTTTGATAATGGACTAAAACACAGACTCTAAAGAAGGATTTCCTCCCAACAAGAAACAGAAATTTGGTGAATAAGTTGCGACACATTTTGGAAAACAGATTTGGCTGTGATTCCTATCATCAGAGTTTAACTACCGCACACAAATAATTACATTCTGTTATTGGTCTCTTTTGTGTTTATTACGTTACGTTATTATTATTAACTTCAGAAACCGCGTGTGCTTGTGTTGTGCTGACACTGTGGAGGGGGAGGGGCTTAACGTGAGGAGTGTCAAAAACTAAACCGAAACTGATTAAACATTTTAATATGTTGTTTTTCGGCGAATATACCATTTTCAAACCAACAAAAAGTAACATACTCTATATACTTTATGCTATGTGTTAAAATGAATTAATACCCCATAGTGTAATATCCTCTCTTTAACCTGAGTCCAATATTTATGTGCAATAGGACAGTGGTAATGAAGAGCCACCTGGCAACCACAGCTTCTCAGAGTAGTAGAGCAGAGCAGAGTGTATGTCCGTGTGGACAGTGAGCACATGGAGTTATAAAAAAACGGGATATATTTTTCCAACACAATTCTTTCCAAACATGTGCTTTTATGATCCTCCATTTAGACGCACATACATGTTCTCTCATTCTTCATCCATCAAAACAAAATTACATTCTCTTTCCCATTTATTTTTCAACATATTTGGTAGAATTAATATGCCGATTTTGAATGCATCTAGAAAGAGTTCAGTCAGAGGGTTATGATGGTCATCATTACATCATGTGTTTAATTTCTTGGTTGTTTATAAGTCAAAGGAATCCTGATTAATCACTTATTTTCATTTGATTTTCTTTTACAATCTGGTAAAATACTTTTAAGCCCTTTGTTATCCAGATCTTAAATCTTACGTAGGTGACATTTGGTGCAATTGTAAGCCACCCAGCTTAAGATTGCAATAACTTTGTTCAGTTTATCTGTTTTGATTAGCTCTTTTCAGGTAAGCACAGATTTGACCCAGGAATATCTTCCATTTGACCCAGGCGTTTGTCCTCTGCCAGTAAGGCCTGTGCAGGAACCTCTGGGAACACATCACACTCAATATGTTTCCATTGAGCTTCGTATTCTGGGTCACACCAGTGCAGCAGGCTCTGATTTCAGATGAGATTTAAAAAAAAAATGGACAAAGTAAACCCCAACCAGATTTTTCTTTTGATAGTTGTAGCGCGTTGAATCGTATATGAGTTTTGCCGTATAAATCTTGATTTTTTTTTAATCCCTCACATCGAATAGCCGACTGGGGATGGAAGTGAGGAGCGTCTGGAATAGACAGAGAAATCTGGGCAGAACATTCATTTTAAAGCAAGACACTACTAGGTGTCTAGGTGAATAAGAAAAAAGCTGTGTATGTAAGAATGTAAGAAAAAAATGTGGGAAATATAAAATGGACAGAACCAGGGTTACATTTCTTGGTTCATTTTGTACATAATATCAAGTTAAAATTTACAGAGGAGATTTAGTTTTTAAGTTAACTAGATTGGACTGAAAATTGTCAAAAAAATTCAAATTTCATCTTTTTTTTTTTTCAATTTAAAACTTCAATAAATCAGCGTTACAATTATATATCAAAAAATCCTTCTGTATGTTTCGTCAAAACCAAGATTGTAAAGTTTGGCATGTGTGGGAGCTACTTTAAGTGGTGATCCTTATGTCCCGAGGGGAGAAGAATAGATTTTAAAGCAAAACTCAGTCATTTCAGCAACAGAGCTCCCCCTGCAGGTCTTTTGAAAACTTACACTCCCAGTAAAATGACAGAAAACCTTTTTTTGTTCTTTTTTCCACGAGTTGTCTTTGGGTCGGCGTCAGGAAAGTTGCAAGGCTGGTTTTCCGCTCAGAGACAGCAGGGGGAGACGACGGGGGCTTCAAATGGCCCCGAAAACACATTTACAACCACCACACGGACTTACAAAGCCTTTAATAAGGTAATAATGTTACTTAGTTCTACTTTAAGAAAACAGCCTTTGAAGTTACAATGTCCCAGAGAAATCTATGGATGAAATGGATTAAATGGAAGGATAAAACATTTTCAAAAGCAGAAGTTTGTTGTTTCAACTTGAAAGCCAATATGTTGAGAAAGCAAACTGACAAAAAAAAACAACAAAAAAAAGTTTTGCCTGTAGTGTCTCACCTTAATAGTTTCAACCCTTAGACTTAAGAATGGGATAAGACTCAATTTTTCAAGGTCTTTCTTCACAATGGAGGAATGAGAGGTCATTTTTTGTCTCTACAATTGGAGAAAAATCTTTAGGGCGAAGTATACCTAAACATTTAAGAGACTCTGTTTGCCATTTAAATAAGTAGATCTTTCTAAAGGTCAGGGGTTGCTAGTAAGAGAGAATGTCAGTTTTTTGTATATTCAGTTTGTAATCAGACATTGAATCAAAAAAACATGGGCTTTTCACCCGGAGTAGGATTTGCTGGACTTTGCTGCGTAATTCTGCTACTGAATTCACCTAAACCAGTGCTTCTCAAATAGCGGGGCGATGCCAGGGGCGTGACCGCGGCGAACATGCTTTTTGCCGTACTGGAATAACGTGTAATTGCCCAAAACAGTAAAATAAAGAGGAATAAATCAATTGCTCGAGGCACTGCAGCTGATCCTCGTCCATGTGGGGCTCCCGTCACTCGTCCACGTCAGCGGGCCACGCGGCTCATGAGCCCGGTAACGAGCAGCATCCCGAGGGCTGGGAGCCCAGCGGGGACGAGGGGCCCTGCGCAGCTCGGTCACAGGGTTCTAGTTTGAATAAGGATTTATTATTATTTTTCATATTTTACTGAAATCAGTGTTAAAAGGCCAACGCACACCAAAGCGCACTTCAAGCACACGCGTCAACACAAAAGGGCTATAAAACACTCTGAGACGTTTTGGATGTGAGCAAAATGTGCAGATTACAGACGATATGAGAGACAGTGTGCGGAGAGGAAAGACGGTGTTTGAGCAGGTTATTAATGAGTTTAGTGAGAGACGAGAGTTTTCTGCTGGAGAAGTGCAGTAGACGAGCATTTACTCTCTCTGCGGCTGCTGCAGCTCTCGTCCTTTTCCTCGAAGTTTTTAGTGGTGTTTCTGTTGGTCACAGAACACAGACCTGTCTGTACTCACCGAAGAAGTGCAAAAAGCATGTGATTTCAGCGGCGCCACGTCCCAATTCAACAAGTTCCAATCGCTGGTGCGCACAGTGAATGAATGGCTGTCTGTCAATGTCTGTGTCTCTGTGTCTCCTGCAACGAGTTGGTCACTGTCCAGGGTGTACTACTAAGGCCCAAAGTCACTGGGATAGGCACCAGTCACCTGTGACCCCTAACGGGAACAAGCAGTAGAAAATTGATGAATGAATGAATTTAATACCAGAAGCTTTCTTTCTATCTAAATCTGAACAAATGGAGCACCAATTAATAGACTCAAATTTAGATTATTTGGCAGTTTCAGAAACATGGTTGAATAATACAATTCAAACAAATATTGTTTCTGTATATCTTGTATATGTTACAAATACTTTGAAGAGTAAACAAGTTGCTTTGCCTGATAGATTCTGATTCAGATAACTTCCCAGAGGGCAAGTCATTTGCAGCTTTTCTCACAGCAGGTCACACACATACACTCAAAACATACTGCATGAGTCCATTTCACAGTTAGAATCCTGTTAAGTTGATGTCAATAATACACAACAATATCATAAAATTAACAAATATGGACTGTCAAATTCAACAATTTAATCATGGAGGGCACAAAAGAGTTGGAAAAACGATTTGTCTCCCTCACTGGCACATAGAAACGGCGCTTGAAAGCACCATGACAAATGCAGGAGTCAGAGGGTGTCAGGGCTGTCCCAGGATGCTCTTTGCTTTATTCAGCACCTGCTCCTCCCACAGAGAGTAAAGGTCCCTCAATTTGATACCTGTAATTTTTGAGCAGGTTTTAATAGCTTGCAATTTATTTTTGTCCTTCAAGGACACTAGCAGATAAAAGAAAATGTGAGAAGGCTTTCAATAAATGGTTCTGTTTACATTAAAAGAGTATAGTCTCCTCAACAAGTACATTCTCTGCCGTCCTCGTTTAACAATGGACTCTGCATTCAGGTCAAACCTCAGTTTGTTGTCGATTAAAGTACCAAGGTACCAATGGATGACACTAACACTGTGTGAAGCAGCGCATCTGAAGTCTACTTTCATGTCCTTTGTTTTAGAAACATTTAAATCAAGAAAATTGTCCTCAGACCATTTAACAAATTGTGCCAGAGCGGGACCATGGTTGGCCTTAGGTTCTGACAATAGAGTCACCAGAACTGCGTCATCAGAAAATGTTATGAGAAAAGTGATCTCCTACGAGGATCTGCAGCTGTCTGTGTACAGGATGAAAAGCAGAGGGGAAAGGACACAGCCTTGGGGAGCTCCTGTGTTTGATATGGAGGGGGGAGACATTTTTCCATTCACAAACACAAGCTGAACCCAATCAGAAAGAAACTTTAAAATCAGTAAGAACAACTGGTTTGGAAGGTTATAATCTGAAGCCAGTCTTTGGATCAAAACGTGAGGTTGCATTTTGTTAAAGACAGAAGAAAAGTACGCAAATAAAAGTCTCACGTGTGCTCCAGTGTTTTCAAGGTGCTTGTAATCAGTATTCAATAAGTATAACTTAGCATCTTCCGCTCCTTTTTTAGGCTGATTGCAGTGGATCAAGTTTCCCTTCAGTTAAAACCAAAAGACTTTAACATTTTCATGACAAGTTGCTTGGCTGGTGGGGGGAGGTTGGGTGGGAAATGGTCATGTGTGGGAATGTTTTTAATGCACTGTAAAGCACTTTGTGTTACATGCTATGTATGAAAAGCGCTTTATAAATAAAGTTTCATTGATTGAAGTGACGTGAGTGCCTCTGGTCTAAAATCCCTCACTTCCATAGACTTGTTTGATTTGGGAAGTGGAATCACCGTCGATGCCTTCCATAAAATGGGAATTTCACAAAGATCAACACAATTGTGAAACAATCCACTAAAAACAACACTGAGCTGAGTGGCACAGTGGTGAAGGGGGCGCCACAGATGACGTCAGGGCCCTTTGCCTTCCTGCCTTTACCATTTTAAATAAAGCACACACCTGATTTTGTGAAATCACAATTTCATTAACAGGCTGTTGCTGTTCTTTCGAAACGAGAGAAAAAGCAGTTAAATGCACTTGGCAACTCAAAATCAGGAAACCCATTCACAATAACTGGTTTTCTGTCCTCTTTTTGGAGGCTACTGGAGGCCATGTTCTTATTACCCCTCCAAGCTTCTCTGAGACCACTACTGCACTGGACTTCTACTTTTTCCTTGTATTTTATTCTGGCCTCTCTTAAATCCCTTTTCACCTCCATAGAGACGTCCTTTTTCTCTAACTGGTTACCAGTGCTGTACTTCACTTTCTTTTTATTTATTGTTGATTTAAGCTCTTTCGTTACCCATGGTTTGTTATTTGGATAAATAACACATTTTTAGATGGGACAATGGAATCAACATAGAAAGTGATGTATGCAGAAATAAATTAGCATAAATCATATCATCACATGCGTCAAAGAAGCAGTCCCAGTCTGTACATTCGAACGACGCTTGAAGAGTAGAAATGCGGTCCTCTGACCAAAATTTCATTTTTTTGCACCAGCGGCAGATGCCTGAACACAGGGGTGTACCGCGGCATGAGGTACACGCAATTGTGATACGATGAGTGAATAGACACAACAACATGATTTTTCTATTCTGAAATGAGTCTACTTAATAAAATTCTTAACAATGCTGCTCTGCCCCCTTAAGAGACTATGTTCAGCTGCGATCAGGGCAGAAAATCTCGTTCAACGGTTAATTTTGATTTTACGAGTCCCTTAAACGCACAATGGGACAATCTGCTTTCTCCTACACAGTAGCAAATAACTGGGACACACTTCCAGCTGAATTAAAAACTTGTTCAAACTATCTGGCTCTCTCTAATGGGCTCTCATTGAGCTTTTTTGTAATATCATTTAAACATTTTTACTGACTGTGTGGTGGTAAATGTAGATGAACTGTGTTTTTACTACAGAAATTTGTGATAATGATAAGGTTGTTAATTTAGTAAATTCCATGTATTTTAGAGGACACGATGATTATGATGAATTTGATTTTATATTAGGAGATTAAGGACAATAATGAATTTAATTTCAAGTAATGTATTTTAGAACATCATGTTAAAGATGAATTTCATAGATTCAGTATTTGATGTGGTTATTATATTTATGAATTGGTTAATTATTTAAAATACTTAATGATGAATATATAATTTTAGAAGGTATTACTGATGAACTATGAAGCTTTTTGCATTTTCACTGTTTCTATAGTGCATCAGAGGTGCTGCTCTGTAAATACCTGTTTGAGTGACTTGTTGTTTATTGTCTTCTGTCTAAAATAAATAAATCAATAATTACAGCTTTGTGTTGCTGTTTTTGTATATGATTCATTCGTGTAAATGGTCTTTTGTTTTCTTGGGTTTGTCGTTTGTTGTGAATTAAATGTGGGAGTGTTTGTTCCATTCTTCTGGAAGTGAGGTGTGTATATGATAGTCCTCGTTCAGGACTGAGGTTATATTGGTCCATATGAAGCACAAGGGAAGGATCGACTCCTTCCCTTCTTTAAGTATTAAAGATATGATGGACTCTTTCCAGCTTGGAGGAATTTGAGCTTTTTAAGTGTCCAGTAAATGTTGATAAAAGCAGAGAATGATTCTTTTAAAGCTTTATACCTCTGAGGTGAACCCATCACTCCCCGGAGACTTTTGATTGTACATTGTTTTTCCAAAACTGTTATTTCAGGTCTTCATTTTTTTTCTCTCTTCAGTCATGACGGGTAAAAGAAGCCTGAAAGCCACCAGAAAGCATCACACACACCACAGATGCACACAGACTACCTTTATCTGTACGGCTTCATTATGCAATTTCAATATATTTCATATTCAATTTACTTCAAGAAATGTCCACTCTAGAACCAAGTTTTAAGTAAGGAAGATGTGTATTTGCTAATTTTGTCAAATATTTTAAAACACCACATTTAAAATACCTTATATTTAAAATATGTGTACAAATTTAGAGCCAGTTACATAAAGTGGTTTCTGGCCAAATGCTTTTTCCAGCAGGACAGCTGAGGAGAGAGGGGATATATCTACACAGAGACACGGTACCAGAAAAGTGCACCTTTAAAAGAATCTATTTAAATACTTCTGGACTTGGACCATTTTCAGATACTACTGCATAACTTTATCTGCTACAGGGAAAACAATAATACGTCTAAGCAATACCTGAACTTTAAAAAAATCTGTGGTGAAAAAAAAACATCATCTACCCATAACTGATTCTCATGACTGGTCACTAATCAAACAATGACACAACAAACACCTTCTCTGCCGACTGCGATCACAATCGGTTACAGAAATACTACCCACTGTTTCTGGAGCTGTGAGCTTGTCATCAGATTAGACGCACTATTTCCACTTTTACACTTCTCTGTGAAGAAAATACACATGGGAAAACAACAGAGAATATGATGTCAAATGTGTATGGACTGATAAAAAGATACAAGGACAAATACATTCATAGGAATCTTGAAAATCCGTAACAAATGAAAAAGCGTGCAGGTTATCTGCGAGCGGACTCTTATTTATTGGTGTTATGAAGCAGGCAGAGAGTAGCAGTGTTGTGAATACAGAGCAGGCAGGGGCCGCGGTTTGAAGAGGAAAGTGGGGCAGATAAAAGAAAGGCCGGTGCATCTGTCACGCCTTTTAGAGAGAACACGAGCCGATCAGAGCATAACGCGGGACGAGAGGCAGCAGGAGGCCAGCCCTGACAGCCAGCGGGCCAAGTGGACAAGTGCGGAGCGAGGCCACAATTTATACAAGCCAACAGTCAAGAGTCCAAGCACCACGCACGTTTGTAAGAGGCCGAGTTCCCCGTCTACAAAGTAATGAGGTCAAGATCTCAAATAGAGGCAATATATAACTCTGGAACAATTTATTTCTAAAAAGGGAATACTCAAACAGGTGTTGCAAGCCAGTAGCTCCATAAACTGAAACTAAGTAAAACGTTTTCTGACAGCATTTTATTAAACCTGGACTAAACTGGGTCTGAACTGAGTTGAGCTTGCACGTACATCAAAGTGCAAAACTATGCAGTTTTACCTGTGACAGCTCCAGTGTCAGGCTACGTTCTTTTATAGAAGCTTCTAATCCAGGCTTTGCTTAAAAGAGATAGCTGAGGGTTGTTTTCTCCTCGGCACGGGCAGCAGGTATCAAAGCAGGACTATTAACTGACCCATGTCCGACAGCCTCACCACACCACCCTCGCTCTCCTCCCTTCTAAATTGCTTTTCATTGTGTCCACACCTGAGCTGACAGGGCCATGTCAGTCATTAGACAGGGACGAGAACACTCTGATACAACACAATTAACTGCAGTGACCCTGGCTGAGAAGAAGACATCAGGCCTCACACAAGCTCTGCTGGACTAACGTTTGGACATGCCGGGGACAGAGGGAGGGGCGTGTGCTAAAACTACCACTGGATTACGTAAAGCATCTGAGGAAAGTGTATAAGGAGTACAAGAAACCAGACAACACACTCTGTGAGAGAGCCTTTTTTACAATAATGATTGATTACTTGATGATAAATGAAGCTTTTTTATTACACTCATAACCTTTAATGTTGGATTATGTAACATTTCAGTCACTCCTAAACAGTGGAATATTCCACAACTGAGAGGGTTCAGGGCTCCAGAATAACTTTTTGGGGTTCGTCCCGAAATCCAGACTGAACTGTCCTGAATAAATGTTCTTCCGTCCCAATATTATTTATTATAAAAATGCATGAGTACTTGTGTAATTGAAGTACTCAAACTTTCTCCCGTGTCTCTTTCGGCTTTCTCTCCTCAATAACGCGACAAAGCACTGCAGCAATACTTCTGTCTCAGACACAAACAGCACTCGTCCTAAAGCTGCAGATACTTGGACTCATGACTCCTGCAGCTGAAGGTTTGATCATTCACTGACACAATACACAGTTTCAAATAAAGAGAGAGGTCCTGCTTAAAATCCCAGGCTTGTGCAGATCACTGCATCAGTAATTATTGGGCCTAATAACACATGACTTAATTAATATCAACATGAGATTATTACTAAAACACATAGTTTGAAGTTTGTGGATTATAAGGTATTATTGTTTCTAAATTCTAAAATATACCAAATATACCTTATACATGTAAAACCTCTGGCAACTAAAATGTCCTATATAAAAAATTTGTGGGTAAGAAAAATGTAAGTGTTTCAGTGTGTCTCTGTTGCGGCCCCCGACCAGCTCTGATTTTCTAAATTTGGCCCCCTCTCAAAATGAGTTTGACAGCCCTGCCTTAAATCATCCCCAGACTCGTTCTGAACATTTCTCACGATCACTGCAATTGCATGGCTACATTAGGTTCTGTCGTCCCTCATGTAATAACACATTAAATGAACTTATGTAAGTGCTATGCAGCCAGTAGGTGGCATCTAAACTCTGTTAGTGTTGTGGGAAATAGTCAAGATACATGTGTTCATATTTTTTTCCTTTAACTCATGATTAATTATTATTATTATTATTGGTTTTACCCATTTATAGTTTACCATTTCTATATAATGTATTAGTTATTTTTAATAGGTTACATTGTGTACAAAACCAACTTGACATGTTTGTTAAATAGCATTTGATTTGTGTGACTGCAGCCTTTGACATTGAGGGAATGTATTTGTCCTTTGTTTTATGTGATACCCACAGGTTTGAAGCAAGTGAAATAAAAAGAGCTCCAGTCCAGCTCAGCTCTGTGTTTGCAGCATGATGCTATTAACTCCTGGACAAACCTAAGCCCACACGTCCTTGTCCTCTTTGGACACAATGTGGAGTTAGTTTTATTGCATTTTACATTAAATCTGCTTAGGGCGTTAACGTTTGGAACGTCTGCTTAGGGAAAACGTTTGGAAAAAGCGGATGCACCTTCAGGGCTCGGGCTGTCGCATGTGCCGCGTGTAACAGCCTTTTTCTCAAAACTCAATTGTGAATGATATAAAGCCTCAGATAATTCCTGGACAGATAGATACTCCTGTGGGTCACTGATGTGGACAGCTCTGGTCCAGAAAACAGACAGGACATGCAGCAGCAGTCTGTCCTGCACAAGCGAGCGCCGTAGGAAAGACGTCGAATACAAATACAGAGGGAGGGATTCTTATTCCCACAGCTTAAATGACGGTGATATTTGCACTGTGTCACACCTAAAGCTCTGAGTCTTTAGAGTGATAATGATACAGTGTGTGATAGATGAACCTAAACCTGCCTGCCTCTCCACCCCCTGTGACTGAAGGAAGGGAACTGTGTCCGTCCTGAGACCGTCACCAAGAAAAGCCCTGATCGCCAACGCTAACTCTGCCATTGACAAATCATTAGAGCTAATGTGTGGAACTGTACCAGCCTGTGGAATGCAAGTGTTCTGTTTTCTCATTTACATTTGGAATATGTTACGAGAGCAGAGGCGGAGCTTCTGCAGCCTGTTCTCCAGGTGTTCTCTGAGTGTTACCTGAGCAGAGGTGGAGCTGAGCTTCTGCAGGCCGTTCTCCAGGCGCTCCATCTTAGCGCTCAGCTCCAGACTCTTCTGGCCCAGCAGGCTCTGGTACAGCTTGATCTGCTCCAGGAAGGACTTAGGCGTAGTGTAGTTGTAGCGCCTCTCACTGGCCAGATACTGTTTGGATGTGTGGTTGACGCTGGTGTGAACAAACGCCATGAATTTGCTCACCGACTCCTTCACTGCAGGCTGGAAGCAGAACAATTTTAATGCTTTATTATCCCATATGCACTTTCACACAGTTGGTGGATTGTCCCACTAGAGAGGGAAGAATAGACCTGCTTTATGCAAATGTTGGGTAATGATGCACAAAGCTTCCCCGCTGGGCAGGTCAGGGGCACCTCGTGTGAAGCGCCTGTCCTCCACTCCTGTGAGGAGATGGACAGACGAGACACAGGAGACACTTTTGGCAAGCACTCGCTGATCCCCACTGAGTGGATATCGGTGGACTTACTGAGAGCTTTACCAGACCCACACTGACATTTACTGCTAATCAGGTAAGAATACATTTGCATAGACTCCATCCAGACAAAGCTGCAGGCCCTGGTGGCGTGAGCCCCAGAGTCCGGAAAGCTTTTACCCCTCAGCTCAGTGGACTTTTGCTCCAGGTCTTCAACCTGATTCTGAGTCTTCAGAGAGTCCCCCTGGTGTGCAAGATGTCATGCCTTGTTCCTGTTTGGAGGCGCCTCATCCTATTGACCCCAAGGACTACAGGTGCCACTGACCTCCCACATCAGGTGACGGCCCACATCAGAAAAAGTACATATGGCTCCTTTAAAGGGAAAATATTATGCATTTTTTGTATTGTTATTAGCCTTTAAATATGCTCGTGAGCACCTTTAATTTGCCATCTCATGTTTGGAAACAAAAAGGGAGTATAGAGTGTAAAAAGTGTGAAAAAGAGTGTAGAGTGTATTATATAATAATTACACTTTTTGTCAGCAGTTTGGAAAGACCTTACTTAATGTGTACTTGGTGTGTCCAGCCAGTAGATGGCCCCAAGTGCTTATATTATTTCTTGAAGCGAACG
Organism: Rhinogobius similis; assembly: GCA_019453435.1. Taxonomy (NCBI): domain Eukaryota; kingdom Metazoa; phylum Chordata; class Actinopteri; order Gobiiformes; family Gobiidae; genus Rhinogobius; species Rhinogobius similis. The sequence continues at coordinate 390,408 of CM033636.1, read as the reverse complement.
TGCTACCACAATTATCAAGCTAGCAGCAGTTATCGTGTTTAGACGGATGAAATGCCTGGCAATGATTTAAGGACATTCTTTGATAGGTGACGTAGATGATATGAAACTATGTCCCAGAACAAGGAAGTTCAACAGAATGTGTTTTTGACACTCGGAGGGAGAGGATTTTTAATGAACATTCCTCAAAACAACGTCAATGCAGCTGAACGCTACTCCAGGTATGTCTTTGATGACAGAACATTGTTAGAACATGGTTAAAAGATAAAAAAAACCTCACTGTAGCAGAATATGTGTCTTTTAAACAAATGTATTATGTTGTCGAATCCACCAACAGTCTATACTAATAATTAACGCAATTTATTTTATTGAAAAAAGTGTTTTGTTTTGTTTCCCAAACCTCCATACTACATTTTGTAGAGTGTGATTTAGCCTACTGAAAAAAGTGAAAACATATACTTAGTTCTTTTTTTCAGATAGATAATTTGAGATACATTTTTCTAAAGATGAAAACAGAACGTCAAAAAATGTTGTGTGAAACTGTTTGAATAAAATAGAATGCTTCTAATATAATTTCAGATCTTGATATTCCCCCAATTCAAAATCCATTCAAGGCTTTCTTTAATCCCCGGAGGAAACCCTGAGCAGATCACTGCGGCTGCAGCACATTATAAGATGAGTGAGCACATTTTCAGGAGGGCATCATTTTAATTTGGGCCCAGACTAGAGTCATTCCCAGGGTTAATCCCACGTTCCCTGCACCAGGCTGGCTGCTCTGTGAGAAGATATGTCCTCACACTCATTCTAAAGCTGTTGAAGTGTTTTCTGTTAACCCTATGTAGAGGTGCGTTGACACGCGGCACTGCGTGTTCTCTGTGTTTCGGGTGAATGGGCGGCAAATCACGAACATGTGTCAATAATGAGGCATTCAGTGCGTTTGAAGCTCAGAGGGATCAGTGCGAACACAGCGTTCAACGTGTTCCAAGATGCAACTGGCCTAATTAGATGTGTTTAATCATAGGTAATACCAAAATAAAAAATGCCATGCAGCAATTTCTCCCTTTTCACCAGGTTTAAATCCATGTTTGTAAAATATAAATTTCACTAATGTGCAATGATAATAAAAATGTTTCCATGAAAGTTTAATCTTTTCTGTTTGGCCACTTTGCTCTTATCACAACCACAGTTTTATTTGACAAAATGTTATTGTTTAATTAGCCTTTTTAAGAAAGCTCAGGTCTGTGATTTGTCAATAGGTTCTTACCTGATTAAATAAAAAAGATTAAAAGGCCTATATTGCTGTAGAATGTGTAATTTCAAGGGTTTCAAACGTCCAAACTCCAGCAGCTTATTGTCAAAAACACTTCCTGCTGAACTTCCTGGATCTGGGATGTATTTTTGGATAATCTACGTCACTTATGCGACAATCTTCTGCTGTTTTAGAGCATCGCTTAACTCGTTCTGAGCATTTCTGCCTCTAAACACGATAACTGCTGCAGCAAACCCGCACCATAACGTCCGTTCAGCACTAACTTCACTCCATTGTATATAGTTCTAGTCGCTATCTACTGCATGGATGTACTTAGTGTCATTTCACACAGGCTGATATATCCTGTCATTTAATCAATAATTAAAAAAAATGTTTCAAAACATGAGATGGCAAAGTTAAGGTAGGCTAACAGCAATATGAAAAATGCAGTTATTTTTTCCTTTAAAGATTAGGCTGTCTTTGCACTAAAACAGCCAGATTCTTCATAAAGCACTGCTCTGAGGATGTACGGCAACGCTGCAGCCTGTGGCGGCGTGTTAAAAAAATAAACAATATACTCCAAACCCGTCGGGCCCTGCGGGGATCTCTGGGGAGGACAGACGTGAATCGTCACTCAGGACCGGGAGGGAGCGGTCAGAGAGGCTTCAGAGTGGTCTCTGGCTTCAGGACACACCGCTGTTTTGATCACAACCGCTGATCAACGGTGTATGTTTACATCGTGGGGCTTTGGAGCTGTTTTACTGTCCCTTATTTGAGTCCTTCTCGTTGTTTGACTTGTTGGAGAACAAGTGTCTCCTGTGAAGCGTTGGCTTCTTTCTTTGCCTGGATATGCTGTGGCTACAAACACCTCCTGCACTGACGGCCTTTAAATGCCACAGTTCTCAGTCATTGGTTCAAACGTGTTCACCGTATATGGACTGTCACCTCCGGGCTCCTAAGTACAGGACAAGTGGTGCCACCAACTGCGCCACAGCACCTTCACATCTTACATTCTGAGAGCTCAAAATTCAATGCTGCCTAAACTTTAATTCTAAATGTGGAAGCTTATTGCAAAATGTGGTCATCAGGATAAAACAAGAGCAGAGAATGTGGAGGTGTTATTGCTTTGCCTGCATCTTCCACAGTGGGGCATTATCTTACATTTATTCAATTACATGTGTTTCTAGAGCTACAAAAATCAATGACGAGCATGAAATCTGGTCACCTCTTCCCAGATTATCTTAATGCCATACTGTGGAACATTCCAAGCATTCCAACATTTGCATGGAAGTACTGTAGACCCTCCGTGCAAGTTACACACAGTGTGAAATTAAGTCAAGTTACGGAAACATTTAGAAAATGTAAGGAAAAAAGAGGAAACATTTGGAGAAAACAAAAAATAATGTTGCACATCCATTATAACCTTAGAACATCAAAACAACTTTGAGAGAATGTTCTGATAAGAAATCAAACATAAACCTTCCCAGCGCGTTCTGGTAACAGAAACTTGTTTTGCTGGGACCTTTGATCAGTGCATTAAAAACAATAGAAAAAGCATAACAAACAAACAAAAACATTACAGGCCTCAGGGTTGACAATTCCACTTGATACGGCAGCTCTTCAAACAGACTTAAATACAGCTAGTAAGAGAATTGTAAGAAAATCTGTGTCTGGTTGGCTCTTCAGTGTTTCTCTTTGTATCCAAATCCAAAAAAGCAAGAAATGATGAATGGCAATTGTGTTTTGTTTGTGTAATATTTTACTTTTTTATTTATCGTGTAGAATAATTTGATGATTGAAGTGTCTGAGGGCTGATGCCCACTAAAGCCCTCCTCTTCTCTTTCAGCCCCCAGACACAATGAATAGCCTGGTATCAGAGTAAAACTGTGTGGCAAAGAAAGTCTCAAATGTGTGTGCGTTTGTGAGGAGATGACTTTTCTGCACTCACACAGCAGCTTCACCACAAACAGCTCTGAGAGAACAGACGCAGAGGTCACTTCCACCGACTCAGCTCTGGACACTTTCTGTGTTTATGTTAGGTGAGTTTTTCTGTAGTTTTGTCTGAACACAAAATCAGACATCATATGTTTTGGATTTGGATAAAAAACAGATAAAGCAAAGAGCAAGCACATTATGGATGCAGGATTGTACTTGTTGAGACTGTTTCTTACCTGGATGCTGTCCAGGTCCTGGAGGAACTTCAGACTGACCGACTCCAGGGCTTCTTGGGGCCACTCGTGGAACCAGTCGATGGCCGTGCAGTTGACCACAGCAGGGAACTTTCGACCGCGCAACCGGAGCTTGCTGCCCACCGGGGAGAAGCACAGCACCACCTGCAGGACACACAGCGCAGGGGTCACCATTCTGTGCTCGACATATATCGCACCTTTGTGAACAAGCCAACACTTGAAACACCATGACCATGTGCATCTTTCTATAAAAGGTTGTTTAAATGAGGTTTAATAATATCTAGTCTAAAAATATGCATTAAAATGACTGAATTCAGAATATGGATCTGGATACAAGTAGTTTTGACTACATTTGTTTTATTTGCTTATGTGACAGAGAATATTTAATGGGTTTCATCAGATTATTCTGACACGGAACAAGATGAATAAGCTTAATAAGAAAATACATTTGACAAAGAGATAAGTGAAATGTTCTTAAACCAATAACTTGAAATTAGGGCTGAGCAATACGTTTTATTACCTTTTCCCCTCTAATATTGACCATCATGATTTTCTATTTTATTTTCTTTATTTTATCTTATTAAAAACAAATAAAACAGCTTTCAGGACTCAAGCAGTGCAGACCTTTAATCAAATACAAAATAGATTTCATACTTTTACTGACAGAGGAGTGGCAGTAAACCTCTCCATTAAAAAGACCCACTGATGATTAGAAAGGACTGAATCTCAGTCTCAATTAAAATGTGATTCATTGCACATTGATAATAATAAACAAAGCTAAAATATGACGCTGTGACGTCCTCACAGCAAACTCTGGTTCTGTTAGCACCACCGCACTGTCGGGAGGGAAAGTGACGATTGATTATGTTCAGTTCCATCATTAAACACATGAGCCTGGAGCGAGTGAACGAGAGCGTCTGAAATGCACAGATGCTCCACATTACAGCAGGAAACAGACAGACCAAACACGACAAGGAGAAGAGTCGCCTCGAGTAAAACTACTCCCACTTTTACTGCGTTGGCCAAGAGTCGGCTTGTTTTACTTTGGCTCGGCAAAAAAAAACATTGTCTTGATTTTGAAGGTGCACTATGAGACTTTTCTGGTGTCTTCACTGAGATGGTGTTGCTTTCCTTTGAATGTTCAGCAACATATAGTCCCGATCAAAAGTTTAAGACCAGGTGAATAAATGGCAAAAGTCATATTTTCATGATTGGATCTTAACAAGGTTCAAGTAGAGCTTCAGTAAGAAACAGAAGTTTGAGTAAACATTTTATTGAAACCAACATTAACCTGAAATAGGCTGATCAAAAGTTTAGGACCACATGCCTTTAAAAGCCCAAATCTGTGCAAAAATTAGGATTCAGCGTCATTCACCTGTCATGACGTTTTGATGGCAAAGACAATAAACGTTCTCTTTTTGAACATGGTTGAGTTATTAGATCTAAGATCCAACTGTGCAAAATGTGACTTTTGTCATTTATTCAACTGGTCTTAAACTGTATTCTAAGCCAAAACACTATTACAAGAAAATGATGTGACCAAAAATAAAAAGCACATCTGCAGTTCATATTCTGGGCTCTGTGCCACCTTCAACATGGTGTGATCGATTTCCAACTCCAGCAATATGCTGAATGTCTTTCTTCATACTTGTGATGTCATTATTGTGTGTGCATATTTATTTAAAGTATAACTAAGTCACATTTTGACCTTATTAAAGTCTTTGTAAGTCTGTGTGGTGGTGGTAAATGATGTTGTAGGACTGTCTTGGCTGACACGTCTCTGCAACATCGTGTGTCGGTCTGGGACGGTACCTCTGGACTGGCAGACCGGGGTGGTGGTCCCTCTGTATAAGAAGGGGGCCCGGAGGGTGTGTACCAACCACAGGGGGATCACACTCCTCAGCCTCCCCGGTAAGGTCTATCCCAGGGACTGGAGAGGAGAATCCGACTGATAGTCGAACCTAGGATTCAGGAGGAGCCTGTGGTTTGCCCAACCAGTCCACATGTGGTATGTGGATCTGGAGAAGGCATTCGACCGTATGCCCCGGGGTGCCTAGTGAAATGGAGGCGTGGAGGGGGCGTGGCCTGTCCTGGGAATGGGGTGTGGCCTAAGGGTGACTGGGGTGGGTTGCAGGTGTGAGGAGGAAAGGACCTGCTGGAGGGCAGACGGAGGGTTTCTAAATATTTTTTATCCAATGTTGAGTTTGCGTTTTGTCCCCACATACTCTTTTAGTTACAGTTCTACATACTGCTTTATAAATGAGACCCCAAAACTGGAAGAAAAAAAGTACCTTGTACGTACATTGTCTCCGTTTTTTGCACTGATGACACGGATTCTCTATTGGGACTCAGCACATACTTCCTGTTATTTTCAACTTAAATAAATGAGTCAAGTGAACATGTATTAGTAAACCTAAATAAGTAAACCTTTCTTCACAAACTGCCACTTGACTAATGTAAAAATACATTACATACAGTATTTAGTATAGTTATCTAACCAAATAATAATAATAATACATTTTAAATATAGCTATGGACTAAAAGCAGGGACCACTTTTCCCATGTGACTCCAACACCATTCAGAGAAAGAACACAAGAGCCTGGAGATCAACACCCACATGAGTCCTGCTTTGCATCCGCTTTGCAAACTAATCTCCAGCACGCTGTCACACTCTGACACTTAAATGCCTACTTTTTGGGGATGACAACGCAGCGGCAGAGGGAAAGAGAGACAGCGAGGCAAATAGAAGGAAATGGTGTGATTGCGGGCTCTGCTCTTGGGACTGGCTTCCTCATTTATTCGGAGCTGGAGCGGGCTGGGGGGCGGTGTGGGAGGAGGAGTGCGGGTGTAATAATGACAGGATAAGAAACCCTCTGGAATCTCTTTGTGCCCCCAGGGAACACAACGAATATTCTCCGCCGAATGATGTGCAGCTAAACATTGGATTTTGGCTCGTGTTGGAGATTTACACGAACAACGGCCTCGGAAACACACACGAGTGGTGCAGTTCATCTGAAACATCAGGATACGAGATGGTCCTGGGAGGCACTGGATCATAACGCACATGGTGATGGTTGTACGCGGCGGATCTATTAGATAGTGGGGGAGGCCATAGAGCTGCATGAAATGTGAAGACCTGAGCATAGCTTTGGTAAACACTGTCATGGTCTAATACTGCTACATAATCATCTGTATTGGAAGTAAAATTGAAACAAAAATGGGCCGGGCAGGGGAGGCGGAGGGAGGAAGGATGAGGGTCACAGAGTGAGGGGGGGTCAATGACTGAAATATTTCAGTTGAGCATATAAAATCATAGACATACATTCATGTTCAGTTAAAGAACACAATATAGGCTTTTGTCTGCTGGTTATAATTTACATATTGTGAACATTTTAAATCGCAGTTTTGATCTAGAATGACTTAATAGAAGAAACAAACCCTCTGACTCTACGTCAGAGGGTTTCTGTTGTTGTTGAAAATAGCTGAAATAATTTCCGTCTGCTTTTACATAAATGTCATCACAACAGAGTGTCGCACTGACACCGTAATAATAATGTCTCCTTAAATGTGAAAATGAGGATGGTTCATGTGGACCAGAAGTCTCCATGAAGCCCTGCTGCAGAACGGCAAGAGTAAAGTCCCAAACCTTTAAACTGTTATTGTAGATTTTCTACAGAGTTAGTGGCTGCTGATCTGATGTAATATGTGACGTGCTGATGTGACGTCTGTGTATGATCTGCACCTTGAGCTGTCTGCGGACCCTCTCGATGAAGAATCTCCAGCAGTTGTCCCTGGAGTCCAGGGCCCCAGAGCTGCGCACCTCCGGCCTCACTGTGGAGATGATGTTCTCCAGCTCATCATCAGCAAACAAGTCCGGGATCTCTCCTGCAACCGGGAAAAGCCAGAAACGTTCAAACTGTACAGTAGTTACAGTGTCATAATGCTGAAGGTGACTCAGGTGACTGTTCTCACGTCAGAGCCTGTCTCCCTGTCACACCTGAAGAAGGCACTTCCATGAGTGGACAAACATATTCACACTTACATCTTTTGTCCAGTTGACAGAGTTCAATTTCCTTCTACTCTTTTTGCTATTTTTTAATATAAAAAATGACCACATTTCCACACATACATGACCTAAAACAGGATTGACTCACTGCTCTCTCTCAGTTGTTCTTAAACACACTCTTCAAACTGCAGTGAGTGCCACAACACTCGCACTATGTGCCATTTATCCTCCTGGAGTTACAGTAAACTACAAGGATATCCTCTGTTTTGCACCTCTTTAGCCACTTTTGTTAACCCTCAGGCCCTCCTGACCATTCTCAGCTTTTTGGATTGCATTTCCTGCTGTGATTTTGAGATCCCCAGGGTAATTCTTTTTAGTACAGGTGTTCCTTAATAAACATATTTTAAGATGTCAGCACCACAAGAAAAAAAAAGAAGAAAACCTCACACTCACCCACTTAAAGGACTCATATTATACTGTAGTGACTTTTTCAGCTTTTAACTCTGTCCTAACACTGCTGCATTCACGCAAGTTTAAGGAATATTGGTAAGAAAGTCCTCTCCCTTGGAACATCAAAAACATTCTGCTGATCTCCATCAGTCAAGTTTTTCAGATATGTCGTTTTGAGAACCTCTAAATGATGACTGTAATGAATGAAACGATGACTGTAACTGAGTGATTGTTTAGCATACCATCATGAATATTTCTCATTTAAAGCAATTTGTGGTCCGTTATATTATATTTTCATGTATCATGTGTAGAATTATGTTCATGCATTTTCAGTTCGAACGATTTGTAGTTTTTTTTATTCATCGTATTTGCAACTGATTTTCTGAATGAAGTACAATTATAATGTTATAATCTGACTTCTTAAAAACGATCTAAGATTTAAACCGTGTGTCTCTGGGACACTGTGGAGTTAACTTAAGATCTGCTTTTCTTCAAGTAGCTTTGATCTTGCTCAAGACTGACTAGCAGAGGACTAGAGTGGGAGAGCAGATACAGGGGGCTGTGAGGAGTCCCTTTGGGGACAGAACGTCCCACAATCATCAGTAGATACAACATTGACATTTGAGAAGTGCTCTCTGCAGGGGCCATAGTTTTTGTAACGCGTGTTCCGCAGAGTAATGAATCATTCCTTGTTTCAGTTCCACTGTTTCTGTTTTTTGGTCATGTATTCGTTGGAAAAGAACCCCACCCTTTGAAGCAAAGGCGCCCTGCAATCATCAGGGCATCAGTGCGTCCCCTGCTCTGCAGAGTGCTCTCTGCTGCGACTGCTGCCCACACGGATAATGGAATGACTCAGACAGCATTTGCACCTTAATAGAAAACTGTGCCTAATTTATTTTTTCTGTTTAAGTCCAGCCCTGAGGTGTCACTGGGACTGCAAAGTTTCTGGTCAATTTCCATGAGTAATGTTCTGAATGAACTGAACTGTTGAGGTTCTAATGTATTTATACTTGACCATTGGACCGTGACCCAGATTTAAAGAAATCATTGTAAAGGGCGAGACGTAGCACAGTCTATTTTTGTTTATATTTTACTTTATGAAAACCCACAACTTCATGGCCATAATCTTCTAACGTATTATACTTTTGAGAAATGTTCATCTCTGGATATTCAGTGCAGCAATAGCTCTCTCTAAATGATCTGGCACTCTAATATTGCCTACGTTAAGTGAAGAACGATTTGATTTGCACAAGTTTTACTGTGTTAATAACTCGTATAACCCTGATTCATGTTCAATAAGGCTCTGCTGGCCTGAGTGAATGGCACTGTCAGAGAGCAGAGGCAGCCAGGCGGCGGAACTGACAGTCTTAGAGTTTAGGAAAAGTACATACACTTTTTGAACTCATGCTGCAAGTTAAGTTCAATTTAATTAATGACAAGTTTTCGCATGTTATTGATCACTTTCTTTTTTCATAAAAAATGTTTTTGTAGATGCTCTATATTCCACAGCTCTATGGTCCACAGCTCTATGGTCCACAGCTCTATGTTCCACAGCTCTGTGGTTCACAGCTCTATATTCTACAGCTCTATAGTCCAGAGCTCTATGTTCTCTACGGTCCACAGCTCTATGTTCTCTATGGTCCACAGCTCTATGTTCTCTATGGTCCACAGCTCTATGTTCTCTATGTTCCACAGCTCTATGTTCTCTATGGTCCACAGCCCTATGTTCTCTATGGTCCACAGTTCTATGTTCTCCATGTTCCACAGCTCTATGTTCTCTATGGTCCACAGCTCTATGTTCTCTATGGTCCACAGCTCTATGTTCTCTATGTTCCACAGCTCTATGGTCTACAGCTCTATGTTCCACAGCTCTATTTTCTCACAGCCTTCGTCACATTTCAAATAATGAGTATATTTTTCCTCTGCGGGCTAAAAATGTACATGTTTGAACATGCTGAGGCCAATCCTAATTTTGTGATGCATCTAATATGTTCATCTGCAAAGATACAATTGTTAAAATGTCTTTTATTAACATGTTTTAGGGGAATAGACTTGATTTGCTTGTGTGTGTGTGTGTGTGTGTGTGTGTGTGTGTGTGCGTGTGTGTGTGTGTGTGTGTGTGTGTGTGTGTGTGTGTGTGTGTGTGTGTGGCCCCTGTCACAGTGTACTTACCTGAGGCCAGCAGATCATTGACCAGGACCAGGAACGTATCGTCTGAAACCTGAGCATCGGTCATCAGGAAAACTGTGCCTATGTTCTTCAGTCCGGCTTTAATGTAGAGGGAGGCCAGGTCACTCTGCTCACACATGGGGGGAGGAGGAGGAGAGAGAGAGAGAGGAGGAGAGAGAGACAGGGGGGAGGAGGAGAAGGAGAGAGAGAGAGGGGGAGAGAGAGTCGTGTGAGAGAGACAGAGGGGGAGAGGCACGTAGTGACATCAGTCTAAATGTTCCAGACAATCCTAATAATAAACATTCACATTGACACTCCTCTACTGAAGTAGTTCTCAAACTTTTTCAGTAGTGACCCCAAAAATAAAAATTCTTCACATTCGTGACCCCCAAACACAAAAAAATAGGCGACACGCAAAGTGATAAATTAGCCTTATATCTAATGTTTGACTTTATTTTCAGAATATAGACCTAGAATGACTTTGATTGAATGATTGGCCGACAAATAGGAATCCACATACACCATATACCTTGTTTAACAGTGTTGTATCAATTTTTCCCCATCATCTGGGGACCCCTGGAAATCATTTCACGACCCTCATTGGGGTCCCGATCCCTAGTTTGAGAACCACTCCTCAGCTTTATGAAATTAAACTTACTGAATTACGGCCAGAGGGAAAAAAGCCCTTCACATAAACCTGCACTGTATGCAGGTTTGAAATAAAATAAAATAACTAACACTGAGGTGTACTTTTTTGGAGTTTACTGTGAACTTAACTGACATAATTTTGGCACAAATGTCACAAAAGTATTATGTAAGTGTTGATAGTTCATTCAACCACTCCTAACAGAAGTGAAGTACCTTGGCGCGCTGCTTTCAGCGCTCGGCAGAAAATGGACACGGTTGCTGAATCACGCTGATTTTTGTTCAAAAATAAACTCATAGACCCACTAGCAGCCCTCAGATAGCGGAGCGAGGAACTTGTTTATTGATTTATATGTGTGGACATTTTAGTTTGTGATGTTTCTATGTTTTATTTAACTTAAGTTAAGTCGCACATGTGATGTTAGCATTTTTAGTTCATTACTAAGCTAATGTATTTTCTTTATGTTTTCTTTTAGTTTTCATGGTGCTTCAATGGTGCTACTTTGAGTAATGGTGCTGTTTGGTGCATACATAGGAAAGTTGAAATACATATGGCTTCAATCAGTAAGACACTTGCACCCGTCGAAACTCTCTGGCTCTTCATTGAACCTGAGGGCCCGCAATAGTGAAAACTCATCTGGACCGGTGGATCTGCGCACCAACATAGAGGCTCTTCACTAGTCAAGCTGAAGCCTGCTCATCGCCAGCCGCCATTTTGGGTTCAGATTTACGTTTCAACGTCAAAGTCCAGATATTATATATATATATATATATATATATATATATATATATATATATATATATATATATATATATATATATATATATATATATATATATATATATATATATATATATATACATTATAAGAAATAAAGCTGCCAGAATGTTAAATACTAAGGAAAGTAACAACACGGAACTAGTAAGATCAAGTAGTCGTGAGCGCAACCCGACTGAAATTAAGAGTGGTATTTGATGCTTCTGCTAAATTTCTTGGCATTAGTTTGAACGATACACTTCTCACCGGCCCTTTCACACGCCCAACACTTTGGTGGGCGTGCTCTGTTGCTTCAGAAGGGAAACTGTGGCTGTAATCTGCGACATACGGAAAATGTTCCATCAGTTCTTTGTCAGTCCTGAAATGCGCAACTATTTGAGGTTCCTGAGGTGGGAAAATGGACAGCTGGACACAGAGCCTAAAGAATACAGAAGGGCTGTTCACTTATTCGGTGCGGGTTCATCTCCCGGGTACCAACTTTGGCTTAAAGTATCTTGCACAGCAGCACAGATATCACTATCCCAAAGCCTCAGCCTTTGTTGAAAAGAAATTTTATGTAGACGATGGGCTAACAAGTGTCCCATCAGTCAAAGAGGCCAGAGAGCTGATAACCGAGTCCCAAGCGCTGTGCAAACTTGTAGGCTTACGTCTGCACAAGTTCAACTCAAGCTGCACCGACACTCTTTCTCATCTCGCACCGTCAGAGAGAGCAGACACCACTAAACCACTCAGCCTCAAACCTGACACAACTTCAGGAGACCATGTGCTTGCTATCCAGTGGTCCATTGAGCTTTAATACCAGTTCAAAGGAGCAACTTCCAACCCGCCGATATATACTATCAGTTATCTCGTCCCTTTTTGACCCACTTGGGTTCGTAGCGCCCTTCACTTTAAGTGGTAAAAGCATTCTGCAGGAGCTTTGCCGCAGGGTATTGGGTGGGACAACCCCATTCCTGAGAACTTGTGCGCACAGAGGGAAGAATGGAAAAGGGGATTGCAAACTTTAAAGACTATCACTGTTCCCAGATGTTATCATCCAGCAACACTGAAAAAGTTGAGCTACATCATTTTAGTGATGTCAGCAATGTATGGTGCATGCTCATATTTGAGGTACAAAATAACAAAAATCAAGTCCTCTGTAGTCTAGTGATTGCAAAAGCAAGAGTCGCACCCACAAAGGTCACAAGTATACCGCGACTAGAACATTCAGCTGCAGTCACGTCAGCTAAACTAAGTGCAATGCTCAAGTCTGACCTTGAAAGGCCAATTGATGAAGAACACTTCTGGACTGACTCTCAAGTGGTCAATGCTTACATTTACAACGAGGCACAAATGTTTCACGTGTTTGTCTCAAACTGTGTTCAGTTAATAAGGCAAACAACTGATCCCAAACAGTGGCATTACATCAGCAAAGCACAAAACCCTGCTGATCATGCGTCTAGAGGGCTCAGTGCATCAGAGATCAGCTCAATTAACTGGTTGTCAGGCCCAAAGTTCCTATGGGAACCAGGCATGTCGCTCCCATTCAATACAACAGCTGAACTGTTTTGTCGGAGATCTGGAAGTCAAAATGGTTAGAACACTCACAACCCAAGCAAACAAAGAAAGTGACATTCTAAGTCATCTCACAAAGTTCTCTAGCTGGTCAACACTCCCCAAAGTGGTCAATAGAATAAGGAGACTCAAACCAAACAGAAAACAACATCCCAATCTTGTAACTGTTGAAGAAAGAAAGGAAGCTGCAGACAAAGTTATCAGCCTCCTACAGCAACAAGCCTTTTCTCAAGAGCTGGAAAAGTTGAAGGTGGGAGAACACCTTCCTAGTACAAGTCCGCTCTTCAGGTTAGACAACATATTAGACCAGGGGCTCCTCCCTGTTGGGGGCAGATTAGTCAAGGATTGAAACACCCCATCATTCTTCCTAAAGACCATCTCATAACAAAGTTGATAATGTCTCACTTTCACTCCAAGATTTGCCAACAGGGCATAAGTCAAACATTGATGGAGCTGAGAGCAAATGGATTTTGGGTGATTGGTGGAAGTAAGGAGGTTGATAAACAGATGTGTGCAAGCTAAGACAACCAACAGATGAACAATGCATGTCAGAGCTACCAAAGAAACGAGTTGAAATCTCTGAGCCATTCCTGTTCTTTTGAATGGATTGCTTTGATCCATTCATTACAAGACAAGGCAGCAAAGAGCACAGAACGTATGGCCTACTCCTCGCTTGTCTCTCATCTCGTGCAGTTCACAGAAATGCTCGAAGATTTGTCCACAGACACATTCATTAATGGTCTCAGATGCTTCATTAGTTTGGGAGGAGCTGTTAGTGAGCTGTACTGTGACCAAGGCAAACTTTGTGAGGGCAAAAAAATGAACTCAAGAAAGCTCTCAAACAATGTGACACCAATGACATTGAAGCGTTCTAAGCGCATATGTGTGAAAAACATATATACAGTATATATAAAACAGAAAAACATATATACAGTATATATAAAACAGAAAAAAAATTTCCCCATTGTGGGACAATTAAAGGATCTCTCAATTCTCAATACAGTAAAATTTTGCATTAACTAATTTGGATTGAGCCACTGGGTCACCTCTGCCACACATGCAGACAAGACTGCTGCAGCCTGTGGTGGGGTCTTAGCGGGTGCATAAAAAACATCCATGTAAAGCTGTCATCTGACCCCAGGACAAGACAAAGGTAAGTCATTTATAAAAAGACTAAACAGCAAGGGTCTGATTATAGAGCCCTGTGGTATTCCCCTTTCCCCTTTTATTTAACACGTTGGGATCTGGATTGGAGATAAGATGCAAACCAATGTACTGCCCCTAAGGAAAAGCTGAAAGATGACATTATAGAGAAAAGCAAATTATGATTCACAATTTCAAAAGCATTTTTAAAATCTAAAACTACATCCCCCACCACCTCTCCCTTGTTTCTTTCTTTCTTTATGTAAGGATAGCCCCTTGAGATGTTCCATTATTTTTTCGAGGGGGTCCTAAAGCACAAGGATGGCTGTTACAGTGAGGAATATTGAAACACATCCCACAACATACAATCAACAAAACAACGATAAACACTCAGCATTTGACAATTGTTCTGCTCTACACAGCCCCACCCCTGTTCCCTGAATAGCCTCACTTTTTGGTGGGAGTAGCCATTTAAGAGTGTTATACATTATGCAATGATGAGTATTCTATTGATATTTTAGTACAAATCTGCCGAGTGAGTTTGTCAATGTTGTTAAAGGTTTAAGAGTCGATTCTGTTCCATTTTGATAAATTAGTCAATTAGTCCATAGTCAATTATAGGCAGAATAAGTTGTTGTACTATCTTTTTCCTGATAATTTGTGTAAAGCTACTGATTGATCTGTAAAGCTGACTAAGATATGAGTACACATTGTTGCCTATATAGTCATATGTGTGCTTTAATGGTAAGTTCCTGGTCAACCCACAACCGTAGTATTATTTAAAATGTACTCCGGGTTAGACCAGGCCTCCATCCACCAGAATGCTGTGGCACCAAAACATATGAGCATATTTCTCCTGTTTTTGCACTGGCTCATTGTCAGCTGCAGGGTTGATTTTAAGATTTTGCTGATGGTTTTTAAATGTCTGAATGGGCTGGTTCCTCCTGATTTCTCTGAGCTTCTGTCTGTCCATGTTCCAAGTAGAGCGTTCTGCAAAGCTCTTAGGTTAGATCTTTAGACGTCACGAGATCACGGTTAAAAACTAGAGGGGGCCGGGCTTTCTCTGTAGCATGTCTTCTTATGGGCATTAGAACAGACCAGTCTCTGAACAGTTTTATTCAGAGATTGGGCTGAGATTGAAACCCATTTGTTTGCACAAGCTTTTAACACTACCTGAGCAAAACATTTGTATTGTATTATTTTATTTTAGCTTGTTCTTGCATGCTCTGTTTTTGTCTTACTGTATATTATATTGCCTTTGTTCAGCACTTTGGGCTATTGTGCTTGTTTTTTAAATGTGCTTTATAAATAAACTTGACTTAAAACAGTTAGTGCTCTCAAGTTGATTTTCAGTTGATAAAAGTATCACCAGACTCTGAAGATTTGGACCCAGCCGTTTTGAAAAGAGCATACTGAAGGACTTTTTGTTGTTTAATATAAACCATGTTGAGTGAGCCAAGATTGTATTAGGTTAAAATCAGATTGAAGTGACTCTTATATGGTGTATATTTGTGTTTGAGCTGAAAACAACAGGTGGATTTTGCATTTTTTAAATCATTTTAGACATGTCATTGATGTAGATTTAGAATAGTTAGGGTCCCAGAAAAGAGCCTTGAGGAACACCTTTATTAGGTATTTTGGTCTCTGAAGATTTACCCTGTACTGTGATTAATTGTTTCCGGCAGTGTAAATATGAATTAAACCAAAGCAGTACATCCCTGGAGGCTCCAACAGAGTAAAGCTTTATCCACTAATATGCATCTACAGCAGTCTTTCCCAACCAGGGGTACGGGGACCAATACCTATACGGGGACGTGAGCAATTACCAGGGGGTACTTGGAATGGTTTCAGGTTTTAAAAAAAGAAGATAAAATAGTCCTTTATCTGAGTTTAAAAAAAGTGTTATTAGATGTACATTTACAACATTTTTGGAGCCTCTTGGACCATAAATATAATTAAAACAAAAAATAATATAATAGCAATAATTGACACTATGTGACTAGTAAACCCATTTATTTGGCTGAAAGTCAAGTTGAGGGGTACTTGAGACAAAAAGGAACCACTGATCTACAGTGTCAAAGGCTTTTGTGAAATCTATGAAAACTGTACTGGTAGACTATTGTTTGTCAAAACCAGTGTAAATATCATTAGTGAGATTAAGTAATGCTGTAGTTGTTGAGTTGTGCTAAAACCCTGATTGACAGGGGGATAGAATATTATTGTTGTTGACGTATGACGATAGTTGATTACAGTACAAATGATGGAGATTGGTCTGTAAATATTGACATCTGTAGGATCACCCCCTTGAATACTGGTGTTACTCTGAGGCATTTCCACATGGATGGTAAAGAGTTTGTTCTGAGTGACAAGTTAAAGAGCTCTGCCAGGGGGTAAATGAGTATCTAATTTGTAAATGTGATAAATTTAGCCTCAATACTGTCGGGCCCAGCACTTGTTGTAGTTTTCATTTTGCGTTTTACTGTAAGGATTTCTTGTGGGGAAATACTTTTAAAAGAAAAATGATGTGAGGGAGTTTCATTTCAAAATGTTGTATCCAATGTTGTCTAAGTAATATTTTAAAAGTGTTTGTTAAATATTTGGGATATTACTCAGAAATTAAGTTATCATTGATGCCATCAATGCAATAAGTTATCATTGCCCAAGAACTTTTTCAGATTTTCAGTGAAACAAGAGTTTGCAGGTTCATGGAGGTGTAGGAACTGTGGGCTTTCAAGTGATTGATTAATTGTGTGGCTACAGTTTTCTCGATTAATTTAGAAAAAATAGGTAAAATATAGACCTGTAATTGGACATGTTCTTCCTTTATCGTCCAGTGCAGTGGGAGCAGTTTGTACAGTGCCCTCAGGTCCGTCCCTGACAAACATCTTCTGCTTACAGTCCAGGCTATAAACTAGTTCCTCAACCACATTTCAGTCTTGAACAGGACTCACAGACACTCATGTCAAGAGGTTCTGGTCCGGACTCCTGTCTGAAGTAGTTTATCATCATTGTGTATCTGCAGATTTAGAGATCTGGCATTGGCTCATATTAGTCATTTTTTTAACAGATGTATTAATTTAACCAGAAAAATAATAATTATTATAATATGACATTTAATCCAGGGGATATGTGTATCAGATAAAAGTGTATTAGGTGTGAGGAGCTGTAGAACAGAGGAGGAGCTTGAAGCTGAGTGTTCAAACTCGACTGTACGATGAGGCTGAAGCTGAGTGTTCAAACTCGACTGTACGATGAGGCTGAAGCTGTGCTCTGTTCAAACTCGACTGTACGATGAGGCTGAAGCTGAGGACTGTTCAAACTCGACTGTACGATGAGGCTGAAGCTGAGTGTTCAAACTGGACTGTACGATGAGGCTGAAGCTGAGGACTGTTCAAAGTCGACTGTACGATGAGGCTGAAGCTGAGGACTGTTCAAACTCGACTGTACGATGAGGCTGAAGCTGAGTGTTCAAACTCGACTGTACGATGAGGCTGAAGCTGAGTGTTCAAACTCGACTGTACGATGAGGCTGAAGCTGAGGACTGTTCAAACTCGACTGTACGATGAGGCTGAAGCTGAGGACTGTTCAAACTCGACTGTACGATGAGGCTGAAGCTGAGGACTGTTCAAACTCGACTGTACGATGAGGCTGAAGCTGAGTGTTCAAACTCGACTGTACGATGAGGCTGAACCTGAGGACTGTTCAAACTCGACAGTACGATGAGGCTGAAGCTGAGGACTGTTCAAACTCGACTGTACGATGAGGCTGAAGCTGAGGACTGTTCAAACTCGACTGTACGATGAGGCTGAAGCTGAGGACTGTTCAAACTCGACTGTACGATGAGGCTGAAGCTGAGGACTGTTCAAACTCGACTGTACGATGAGGCTGAAGCTGAGGACTGTTCAAACTCGACTGTACGATGAGGCTGAAGCTGAGTGTTCAAACTCGACTGTACGATGAGGCTGAAGCTGAGTGTTCAAACTCGACTGTACGATGAGGCTGAAGCTGAGGACTGTTCAAAGTCGACTGTACGATGAGGCTGAAGCTGAGGACTGTTCAAAGTCGACTGTACGATGAGGCTGAAGCTGAGGACTGTTCAAACTCGACTGTACGATGAGGCTGAAGCTGAGTGTTCAAACTCGACTGTACGATGAGGCTGAACCTGAGGACTGTTCAAACTCGACAGTACGATGAGGCTGAAGCTGAGGACTGTTCAAACTCGACTGTACGATGAGGCTGAAGCTGAGGACTGTTCAAACTCGACTGTACGATGAGGCTGAAGCTGAGGACTGTTCAAAGTCGACTGTACGATGAGGCTGAAGCTGAGGACTGTTCAAACTCTACTGTACGATGAGGCTGAAGCTGAGTGTTCAAACTCGACTGTACGATGAGGCTGAAGCTGAGGACTGTTCAAACTCGACTGTACGATGAGGCTGAAGCTGAGGACTGTTCAAAGTCGACTGTACGATGAGGCTGAAGCTGAGGACTGTTCAAACTCGACTGTACGATGAGGCTGAAGCTGAGGACTGTTCAAACTCGACTGTACGATGAGGCTGAAGCTGAGTGTTCAAACTCGACTGTACGATGAGGCTGAAGCTGAGTGTTCAAACTCGACTGTACGATGAGGCTGAAGCTGAGGACTGTTCAAAGTCGACTGTACGATGAGGCTGAAGCTGAGGACTGTTCAAAGTCGACTGTACGATGAGGCTGAAGCTGAGGACTGTTCAAACTCGACTGTACGATGAGGCTGAAGCTGAGTGTTCAAACTCGACTGTACGATGAGGCTGAACCTGAGGACTGTTCAAACTCGACAGTACGATGAGGCTGAAGCTGAGGACTGTTCAAACTCGACTGTACGATGAGGCTGAAGCTGAGGACTGTTCAAACTCGACTGTACGATGAGGCTGAAGCTGAGGACTGTTCAAAGTCGACTGTACGATGAGGCTGAAGCTGAGGACTGTTCAAACTCTACTGTACGATGAGGCTGAAGCTGAGTGTTCAAACTCGACTGTACGATGAGGCTGAAGCTGAGGACTGTTCAAACTCGACTGTACGATGAGGCTGAAGCTGAGGAATGTTCAAACTCGACTGTACGATGAGGCTGAAGCTGAGGACTGTTCAAACTCGACTGTACGATGAGGCTGAAGCTGAGGACTGTTCAAACTCGACTGTACGATGAGGCTGAAGCTGAGGACTGTTCAAACTCGACTGTACGATCAGGCTGAAGCTGAGGACTGTTCAAACTCGACTGTATGATGAGGCTGAAGCTGAGGACTGTTCAAACTCGACTGTACGATCAGGCTGAAGGTGAGGACTGTTCAAACTCGACTGTACGATGAGGCTGAAGCTGAGGACTGTTCAAACTCGACTGTACGATGAGGCTGAACCTGAGGACTGTTCAAACTCGACTGTACGATGAGGCTGAAGCTGAGGACTGTTCAAACTCGACTGTACGATGAGGCTGAACTTTGCTCGTGGTTGGCAAATGCCCTCTGACAGTTCCTGAGAGAAGACCCTCTTGCCGTTGTACTTGGATGTCTCGTTTGAACTTTACAGCTTTCAGAACTCTTTCTTTTTCTCTGTGTCTTAGCAACCACATTATCAGTCCGTGTGGTGAATCCATGTCTCCTCTTGTTTTGCCGAGTTGGTGCACCCCTCTCTATAGTGAAGCAGTCCAACATAAACGGTCCGGTACCATGGGCTCGATGAAGCCTTCAGCGTTGCCCTTGCCCTCTCCTTCCCACAAGTCTTAAATTGTTTCTGCAGGACCTGAACCGCAGATTTTAAAGCTTATTCTTCATAGCCTCGTTCTCCGACTGCAGCTTTCCCTCCTCGGCTCTCAGATGGATGGTTTTGTCCTCGAGACTAGAAACAAGCCCAATGCTTTTAAATACAGAAGCATTGGACTTGTTTACATGTTGTTATTACATGTAAAATGCATTAACAACATCTGCAGAACTGAACCAGGACTAAACCAAGTCAGGTCTACACCAGGTCTAAACCAGGATTAAACCAGGACTAAACCAGGTCTAAACCAGGTCAGGTCTAAACCAGGTCTATACCAGGTCAGGTCTAAACCAGGTCAGGTCTAAATCAGGCAGGACTAAACCAGACAGGACTAAACCAGGTCTAAAGCAGATCCAAACTAGGTCTGGAAGAGTGCCAGATCATATCCCTTGGAGGTCCTGATTTGGCCCCCGGGCCTTAAGTTGAACAGCCCTGGTTTAGATTGTTTATGTGTCAAAGTATCCTATTCTTTGGTTATCTTTTTCAGATGAACCACCTCTCTAAGTGTCTTGCTCCTTGTTTTTTTGGGTTTATTGCAGGTGAAATGGAATATATTGTCGGAGTTGAAGGTCATGAAATCATGATGGCCAAAGTCATATTTTGCTGGCATGGTTTGGAAATCAATGAGTTCCTGATTATCCATTAAAATGACGTAACCACTCATTTTTCCCATTGGATGAAACTGCTATCAAATCAAATCAAAATTGGTGTCATTAACAAACAAATCTCTTTTTGAAGTTTTAGTTGTTTCACCAGATCTAACCAACTATTTATCGACAATTTGACCCCTCTGTTTTGAATATCACACATCTTAGCCTTTGTGGGGTTTGAAAATAAACTTTGTAATTTTGTTATGTAGTCTTCATTACACCAGAGAGTGTCTAATCTGAGCAACAGTATAGTAGTGTTTGAGTCATGGCAGGCCCATCCCCTAGTGAGTTTTGGTAGTTGTAGTGTCTTATAAATCATGGGGCTTTGGCATTCCAAATAAAGTGTGAGATGGCTTTACTCCATTCTCTAACCTCAATATGCTTCATTAGGTTTTCCCACAAAGTTAATTATGGAAGTCCCCTCTGCCCCTTCTTTAATCCCATAAATCTAAACACTGTTTTGGCACAAATGTCCTTTGAGATCACTGACATTAGACTTTAGTTCTTGCTGAGATTTCTTCAGAATAGCAATACACTCTTTCATTTCCACTCCAAATGTTTCCACCTCGTTTATGGGCTCCTTCCCTTCATTTGTCGCTGAGATGTAGCCTGTTTTCTATGTAGTGTCCTTCTGCCGCCTTCTGGCAAAACTCGGTCCATATCTCACCAAGCTACCTTTTCACAACTTCTGAAAAGTTACTTTGAAGGTGTTGCAGCTGAGAAAGTTTGGTGTCCCATTTAGACATGGACTCGGCCATAGTGTCGTTAATGGCCACGGAGGGAGGCTAACGATGGCGGCTCTAGTAGCATAGCTGCCTCCTCGTGGCCCACGTCTTCGTATCAACAACTGTCATGGTCCCATGTGGCACTAGTTGTATTCTAATACATTTTGAATGTTTCGGGCACTGCACTCCCAGGGTCCACCAGGGCCCAGTGGATGCCTGCATAAAGGTTTCAGGCGTGGCTCTCTCTGCTCCTCCTCCATTCTCGCACCACACAGCATCCACCAACACCGCTCCTCCACCCACGCCTACACCTTAACTTTGATGTTGCACTGCACAGGTTTTCTGTGTTTCTCATTCACTCCACATACATTCACATACACTGACCACAGCAACATAATTATTACTTCTTTTCAATACATGACCCTGCAAGGGCTTCAAAACGTTGCTGCTATGTCTTCCTCCTTCTTTTATTGTGGTCTAAGAACCTTTTTGCTTCTCAGTCCCTTACTAGGCCCCCTTATTCTCCCCCCGGCATGTAAAGGACTCAAAAACCATAAAACTACTATTCTCCTGGTTTGAAAAATGGAGAGGTTTACTAAACATTGAATTAGGAGCCTACATTTTCAGCTGCCATGGCCTCTGAGTCAACTGAAGTCCCCAATGTTGTCGTTTTGGTAATGTGTAGTTGTATATTTGTCCAGATGACAAAAAATATAATAATAATAATAGTTCATATTACATTATTCATCCACTCCATACCTGGTGGTGACACTGACCAGCTACTGTAGCCTTAGCTTCAGAGCAGTGATGCGCGGGTCAGCCTGTAACGCGGGTCGGATGATGAATGTTGGGTGCGGGTGGGCGGGCTCTGGTAGACAGTTACATGTGTATTTTGTACAATCAGTGATAAAGGCTATAGCAAAATGATCTTGTCTGCATCACTGATAAATTCAACTATTAACTACTTATATATTATCTTATCTGTTTCAATATTTTGTGTGGGTGTTAAAAATACCCACATTTCGGCCTTGATGATTTCCATGATGATATACTGGCCTTTTGGAAGGATCACTGGTGTGATTATTCTAGCTCAGCGCGGCTCGCGAGCCACATGCGGCTCTACAAGCCTTAATTGGCGGCTTATGTAATCTTTTGTGTAATCGTGTTGTTTTTTTAAAAAATAATATACAAAATAAATAAATAAATCGTCTTCCTAAATATGACGCAAATATAAATACACATTTCCGTCCTATTTCGTTTTTTGTTCGTGCCGGCACTGAGTGCAAATGTTTACGACAGTTACAGTTACAGTTACAACAGTGGCACACTGACTGCTGTTCATCCAGCACTTAAGTTAGCGCGCTAGCCAAATAACAGCATCAAGCCAAATAGTGGATTGATTTCTAATCAAAAGACGACAAAACACAGGTGGACGCACACAGAGCGTGGGAACTGAACTGAGCAAACAAATGCAGACACTCAACGAAAGTCTGCACGAAGATGAGCCGGGGGAAACAGAACGAGCAAACGAAAGGTACTCTGAGCAAAAAATGGGTCCAGTTTAAAATTGGGTCGGGCGGGGCGGGTCAGAAAAAAAGCCGACCTGTGCATCATTAATGCAAGTATTTTACAGGCTCAATGCACATGTTTTTAACACTTTTGTCTTTTCTTCTTTACTTACAAATGTTTTAATGCTTGAGGACTGAATGATTGTGTTGTTATTGTCATTGTAAATGAGAATGTGTTCTCAGCTGACCTACCTGGTAAAAAACTGAATAAATAAATACAAACGGGTGACCCTAAGCCCTTATGAGTTCTAAGAGAATCTTCCAGCTGTGTGCGTTTCACTGTTACTTGTTTCCATTTCCATCTTATTAAATCCGTGCTGTTCTGTCCTGCTTGCCTTTTCAATAGTTACCCAACTTTAGTTTAGTGTTTGGAAAATACGTACTCAATGTTCAGGACGCCCATTAAAAGTGTAGGCCACAGCACAGTCTGTAACCTCCCATTGTGTCAGCCAGTGTTGTGCACCTGAGCAGAATGTGACAGGAGCTGCTGATGTGAGCCGTGTCACAAGGAATCCATGCAACTGCAGTAAGCAGCCCAGGAGCAAACTAAAGTTACTGCTGACCTGAATCCTGCAACTCTCCTGCACAAAGACAGAGCCACTAACTTAGACAAGTTATCTCTCTCTCTCTCTCTCTCTCTCTGTTTGTCTGTGTCTCTCTCCCTCTCGGCTTCTCTCTCTGTCTCTCTCTCTCTTTCTCTCTGCCTCTCTTTCTCTCTCTCTCTGTCTGTCTCTCGCTCCCTCTCTCTCTGCTTCTCTCTCTCTCTCTCTCTCACTCTCTGTCTGTCTCTCGCTCTCTCTCTCTGTCTCTCTGCTTCTCTCTCTGTCTCTCTCGCTCATCCACTCCGTCTCTGTCTCTCTATCTCTCTCTCTGTCTCTTGCTCCCTCCCTCTCTCTCTCTCGCTCCCTCTCTTTCTTTCTCTCTCTCTCTCTCTCTGTCTCTCGCTCCCTCTCTCTCTGCTTCCCTCTCTCTCCCTCACTCTCTTTCTCTCTGCCTCTCTCTCTCTCTGTCTGTCTCTTGCTCTCTCTCTGTCTCTCTGCTTCTCTCTCTCTCTCATCCACTCCGTCTCTGTCTCTCTATCTCTCTCCCTCTCTGTCTGTCTCTTGCTCCCTCTCTCCCTCTCTCTCGCTCCCTCTCTTTGTCTTTCTCTCTCTCTCTCTCTCTCTGTCTCTCGCCCCCTCTCTTTGTCTCTCTCTCTCTGTCTTTCGCTACCTCTCTTTGTCTCTCTCTCTCTCTCTCTGTCTCTCGCTCCCTCTCTCTGTCTCTCTCTCTCTCTGTCTCTTGCTCCCTCTCTCACTCTCTCTCGCCCCCTCTCTTTGTCTTTCTCTCTCTCTCTTTTTCTCTCGCTCCCTCTCTTTGTCTCTCTCTCTTTGTTCAGGCCATGGGCTTCTGCGGCTCAGTGAGGAGCAAGGAGCTGGGCTTTAGACAGTGACATTCAGATCAGAGTGAGGGCGCACAGGTTTAAACACACTGGATTTCAGCTTTGAAACTGGCAACGCAAATAAGAGACTCATGTGAGGCTCATTCTGCTGTGTGTTATAACATGAACAACTTATATACAGTATCCAGTGTTTTTGTAATGAAGAATAAATCAACAGTGTGATTGTTCTTAGTAAAAGCTATATTTGAGCTGAATGTGTTTACCTTGTATCTGGGGCACACAAGGCCAGAATAATGAAAGCCAAAACCAAAATCTTATACAATTTTTTTCTTTTTTTTTTTTTTTTTACCAATAGAGATTTGTACAACACATTCACAGACAAACTACATTGAATAGGCCATGCTATACTGTATATGCCATTGAACATGTTACAGTCAAATTGCTAATTACCCAATGCAAGCAGAGCATAGACAACGCAAAGATTCAGATTAGAAATGCATTGGTGATAAAAACGGAGGCCGGAGTACACAACTATGAACATTAGAGATGGATCTGTGTAGAGGTGCATTCTGGGAGAGGCTGCAAGATAAGCTCCTGTGGATAGAGGCATGTAGCCAAAGTCTTTTTGTATATTCCAATTGTAAGTGTCTTAAAACTAGCGACAAACGGCACTTCTCGACAGTGTGACTTTGCAGCCGTTGGACTGTGTGTGGAGGAGTGTGTCTGTGAAACCTTGAGGTCGCTGATGCCGTAGCCCTTCCTCAGGGTGATCTGGAACACCTCCAGACCCGAGATGAAGGCAGCCAGCCGGGTGAGGCTCTGCTTGCCGCTGCCGCCCACTCCCACCAGCAGGGCGCTCCCCCGGGGACACTCCAGGATGCGGCTGATGCGGCAGCTGTGGGGGTGGGCACAGAGACCAGCTCTGAGTCAGCATAATAACACTTTGTTGTCAGCTCTGTAGCAGACAAGCTTTGAAATGGTGAAAAAAATGGACTCTGATAATATCAGGCAGAAGAAGGGAGGTAAAGTAGAATTGACATTACATTAAAGACGCAATGTGTAACCTTTCCAGTGAGAGTGTGCAACCTGCCATACATTTCCATCTTATCTTCAGGAACTTGATGATGGATAACTTCAAAATAATAAAATAAAATAAAAATAAAAATAATAATAATAATAATAATAATAATAATAATAATAATAATAAAGTTGGGTGCACGGTGGCAGAGCGGCTAGAGCTTCTGCCTCTCAATAAGGAGATCGTGGGTTCGAATCTCAGACCACCCCAACATCGTGGTTTCGAATTCTGAACCACCCCAACATCACACGATCTCTCTGGGTGGAGTCTGCATGTCCTCCCCGTGTTACCGTGGGTTCTCTCCGGGTTCTCCGGCTCCTCCCACCGTCCAAAGACATGACTGTGTAGGTTAATTGACAACTCTAAATTGTCCCTAGTGAATGAATGTGAGAGTGAATGGTTGTCTGTCCTTGTCTGTCTCTCTGTGTTAGCCCTGCGACGAGTTGGCCACTGTCCAGGGTGTACCCCGCCTAAGGCCCAAAGTCACTGGGATAGGCTCCAGTCACCCGCGACCCCTAACGGGAATAAGCGGTAGAAAATGAATGAATGAATGAATAATAATAAAGTTTACTTATATAGCACCTTTAAAAACAAAGTGCTACACAACAAATAAAAGTTCACTCTCTCACACACACACACACACACACACACACACACGCACACACAGACACACACACACACACACACACACAGACACACACACACACACAGACACACACACACACACACACACACAGACACACACACACACAGACACACACACACACACAGACACACACACACACACACACACACACACACACACACACACACAGACACACACACACACACACACACAATGCAAAAGCAAGAAAGACAACAAAGATCATAAAAAGGCCAAACGATAAAAGTGACTTTTAAGAAGTGATTTAACAGATGATACTGATGATTCAAGCCTTATCTCCTCAGGCAGGTCGTTCCAAAGCCGAGGGGCCCGGACCAAAAAGGCTCGATAGGAGCTATAATAAATACTATCTTTTTTTTAATGTTTAACTTAAGAGGAAGTTGATATGTACTTGTAGACCACTCCAGTGTTTGTACAGAAAATGCAGCCTTCCATTAGCTCGGTACCATTAGATAGCTCCAATGCATTTTCAATGGGAGAGTTAGCATGAGTGATGTTAAGTCAATGTGAGTAACACCAGAGCAGAGTTAGAAACATTACACCTGTAGAAGTGTTTTGTGTAGATTATTACTGTTAGCAAAAATCAGTTAACTCTTGTTGGCAAATGTAATAAACATATTTAGTCCAGTAGCCGGGCCCCTCCTACGTAATTATTTTGCTGCTACTACGATCGACAGTCCGCCCCGCCTCTGCACAGTCTTTTGCAGACAAAACTTCAACACCATTGTCTTACTATTATTTTACATTAGTGTAGAGTTCAAGTCTTTTGTTTCAGCTCGATCTCGTTTGGTCCCAGGACCCCCAGAACCCCTCCCATGAACCAAGCCTCAGACACATTATGAGTAAAAAGTGGTGTTGTGGTCACATACAGGGTCACATAGTCATGAAGAAGCAGTATAACATGAGAGCAGTTTATTCATATCGGTTTATTCATATCAGGCAATATATTGAAGAAAATATCAACAGTTACACTAAACTGACTAAAATAGGGGTGTGGTCAAATCCAGTCTAGCAGAAAATTACAAGTTCCTTAGTCACAAACTTTGGACTGTTCCTGGCAAATTATAATCTTTTATATTCTAGCTATTTATACTTTTTCATTTAAGAAAACGTGACTTAGATTTGTATGATTTAGTCAGTGTAACAGGACTTCAGAAGAATTGATTCCATTTCACTTCAGTTTTCCATTGAGACATAATCCTGTATTACTTAAGGAAATGTACTTTCATTCCGTGTGCTCTTGTCTCAGGTGACACTGCTGTCTGAAGTACAGAGGTAATGATGCTCCTCCACACTGTGATGCTTAAATAGTTCACATGCTGACAGGATTATGACATATGGTACAAATGATCCTGACAGAATGGGTATAATAATTAAATAGCATTCTTGAGTGAAGTGTTTTGCTTTGGGTTTTTTTTTTTTTTTCAAACATTAGACATTTTATAGGGCAAACAAGGTCTAAAATGACCATTCTTAAGACCTTTTTCATTCCACATATTGTTCTGTTCTTTCCAAGTTGACTTAAATTCCATTGTTCTTTGTGAAGAAAAACATGGTCAATTATTTAGCTTTGGATTAAGACTAAAATGCCAATTTTATTGTGCAGCCATCCCTGGCTTTAAGGAGAAAACATGTGACGGAATGGAAAGTCATCAGTGTGTGGAATATTTCTTTTGTAGCAAGTGTTCTGTTTAAGACAAAGAGGTCATTTTGGTCTTGATCACACGATTAATTATTAGATATATTTTCACAAAATACAATAATATATGGAAAGAAAGAGTCCTCAGAAAGGTCATTTTAAATCTTGTTGTTCCAATAAAATGTCTAATGTTTGAAGAATAAAAAACACTACACTCAATATTGCTATATAGTACTTGCCTGGGATCCACAATACACACTTCTTCTTCTTTGTGAAGACTGAGTCTGGTCACTCCGCCCTCCGACAAGCATCGAGTCAATTCCAAAACGGACTGTGCAATCAGATGTGTTTATTTCTGTGATGTGTGTGAAACGAAAGAGTTCATTGGTCATCTGTGTTTTAGCACAAACTTCTCTCACCTCAAATGAACAGTTTTGTGCTTCACTCTTTGATTGTGCTGGACTTTGAGATGTTTTTCTGTCCCTGTGATATTTTTTGCCTTTCTTTATTTCCTCGTGAGCTCCATGTTTGTTTTGATACGGATGGGTCATGCGTGTCCCTGATTGGCTAATCTCCCTGTCAATCACGCCCATCTGAACTCGCGGAGATTACAGAGTGACCAGACGGATGTTGATCTGGACACACAGAGAGATAATAGTATCATTATGTCAGGATAAATACTATGACGATGTCGTGCCGAGGTGTCACAATTATATTTTCTTCAATATATTGTCTGATAATTAGAAACCAATATGCATGAACTCATATTATGTTATATTACTGTACTTCACAGGGACTTCACTTGTACTTCACTTGTACTTCACTTGTACTTCACCTGTACTTCATTTGTACTTCACAGGGACTTCACTTGTACTTCACCTGTACTTCACTTGTACTTCACAGGGACTTCACCTGTACTTCACCTGTACTTCACTTGTACTTCACCTGTACTTCACCTGTACTTCACCTGTACTTCACTTGAACTTCACCTGTACTTCACCTGTACTTCACCTGTACTTCACCTGTACTTCACTTGAACTTCACCTGTACTTCACCTGTACTTCACTTGTGCTTCACTTGTACTTCACTTGTACTTCACCTGTACTTCACTTGTACTTCACTTGTACTTCACTTGTACTTCACTTTTACTTCACTTGTACTTCACTTGTACTTCACTTGTACTTCACTTGTACTTCACTTGTACTTCACTTGTGCTTCACTTGTGCTTCACTTGTACTTCACCTGTACTTCACTTGTACTTCACTTGTACTTCACTTGTACTTCACTTGTACTTCACTTGTACTTCACTTGTACTTCACTTGTACTTCACTTGTGCTTCACTTGTGCTTCACTTGTACTTCACTTGTACTTCACTTGTACTTCACCTGTACTTCACTTGTGCTTCACTTGTGCTTCACTTGTGCTTCACTTGTACTTCACTTGTGCTTCACTTGTGCTTCACTTGTACTTCACTTGTACTTCACTTGTGCTTCACTTGTACTTCACTTGTACTTCACTTGTACTTCACTTGTACTTCACTTGTACTTCACTTGTGCTTCACTTGTGCTTCACTTGTACTTCACTTGTGCTTCACTTGTACTTCACTTGTGCTTCACTTGTGCTTCACTTGTACTTCACTTGTACTTCACTTGTGCTTCACTTGTACTTCACTTGTGCTTCACTTGTGCTTCACTTGTACTTCACTTGTACTTCACTTGTACTTCACTTGTACTTCACTTGTACTTCACTTGTACTTCACTTGTGTTTCACTTGTGCTTCACTTGTACTTCACTTGTACTTCACTTGTGCTTCACTTGTACTTCACTTGTACTTCACTTGTGCTTCACCTGTACTTCACCTGTACTTCACTTGTACTTCACTTGTGCTTCACTTGTACTTCACTTGTGCTTCACTTGTGCTTCACTTGTGCTTCACTTGTGCTTCACTTGTACTTCACTTGTGCTTCACTTGTGCTTCACTTGTACTTCACCTGTACTTCACTTGTACTTCACCTGTACTTCACTTGTACTTCACTTGTGCTTCACCTGTACTTCACTTGTACTTCACTTGTGCTTCACTTGTACTTCACTTGTACTTCACTTGTACTTCACTTGTACTTCACTTGTGCTTCACTTGTGCTTCACTTGTACTTCACTTGTACTTCACTTGTGCTTCACTTGTACTTCACTTGTACTTCACTTGTGCTTCACCTGTACTTCACCTGTACTTCACTTGTACTTCACTTGTACTTCACTTGTACTTCACCTGTACTTCACCTGTACTTCACTTGTACTTCACCTGTACTTCACCTGTACTTCACTTGTACTTCACTTGTACTTCACTTGTACTTCACCTGTACTTCACCTGTACTTCACTTGTACTTCACCTGTACTTCACTTGTACTTCACTTGTACTTCACTTGTACTTCACCTGTACTTCACCTGTACTTCACCTGTACTTCACTTGTGCTTCACTTGTACTTCACTTGTACTTCACTTGTACTTCACCTGTACTTCACTTGTACTTCACTTGTACTTCACTTGTACTTCACTTGTACTTCACTTGTACTTCACCTGTACTTCACTTGTACTTCACTTGTACTTCACTTGTACTTCACCTGTACTTCACTTGTACTTCACTTGTACTTCACTTGTACTTCACTTGTACTTCACTTGTACTTCACCTGTACTTCACTTGTACTTCACTTGTACTTCACTTGTACTTCACTTGTACTTCACCTGTACTTCACTTGTACTTCACTTGTACTTCACCTGTACTTCACCTGTACTTCACTTGTACTTCACTTGTACTTCACTTGTACTTCACTTGTACTTCACCTGTACTTCACTTGTACTTCACTTGTACTTCACTTGTACTTCACTTGTACTCACTCTTGTACTCACTGTACTTCACCTGTACTTCACTTGTACTTCACTTGTACTTCACTTGTACTTCACTTGTACTTCACCTGTACTTCATTTGTACTTCACAGGTACTTCACTTGTACTTCACTTGTACTTCACCTGTACTTCACTTGTACTTCACCTGTACTTCACTTGTACTTCACTTGTACTTCACTTGTACTTCACCTGTACTTCACTTGTACTTCACCTGTACTTCACTTGTACTTCACTTGTACTTCACCTGTACTTCACTTGTACTTCACTTGTACTTCACTTGTACTTCACTTGTACTTCACTTGTACTTCACCTGTACTTCACTTGTACTTCACCTGTACTTCACTTGTACTTCACTTGTACTTCACCTGTACTTCACTTGTACTTCACTTGTACTTCACTTGTACTTCACTTGTACTTCACTTGTACTTCACTTGTACTTCACTTGTACTTCACCTGTACTTCACTTGTACTTCACTTGTACTTCACCTGTACTTCACTTGTACTTCACTTGTCTTCTTGTGAGTGGAATCCAGTTTGAATCTTCAAGTACTGAAGCTGTCCTTTGAAGTGGGACCTGCATAGGCCAAAATAACTAAGCAGTCAGATCTGTGGAGAGGCGAGCTCACTCTGAGTAATGCATGTTTTTCAAGTTATAGTGCTTTAAATAAATAAATAATACATCATTTCCTTTTTCATGTGTATGAAAACTGTGAAGGTCACAGAGAAGAGGCAGAGGTAGCACTAAGCTAACATGCACACACTCGATAAACACTTCATGTATAAAATATTGTTCACATTTCATTGTCAAATCAGCCCATGAAATACTAAAAGCACTGACCTTTGCCTGGGCAGCTCTGTCCTTGAGACCTGCTCACCATGACATGGTCTTGCGGTTAAATGTTTGTTTAAGTTTGCTTAGATCCATTTCAAATACCCAAGACTCATAATACAAGAGGATGATATTATATATTAAACGGACAATGAAATGAAACGGATATGAAGAAATATTCTGCTTGCCTAATAAACTATTCACTCAACAGGAGCTTTGCCCCTCTTTCTCTAATCATACATGTGTACTTACAGTATGTAACTCTTCCTGCTTGTCTCTGAGGAGGTGGTATGGCTTTGCTAGGAACGTTCAACAGTACGGCAGAATTCATTTATTATTTCAGCTTCTCCACAAATCTGACCTTTAATTTCTCCTGTGGCACCACATGCCTGTCCCCATGGAGATAGGTAAGTCTAAGGTCAAACTGTGGAGCATTACATATAACGACATGACAATGACATGACAAGACCTGCTTCTGCCCCACCTGAGGCACTACACTGAGCTTTACATTTTACCATGAATGTCCATTCATTACTTTCTCTATTTAGACACTGCATATCTAACTGCTCAGCTTGTTTTACAGATTCTTCCTTCGGCGTTGCATGTGGAGGATGCAGAGCTCAGCTGATTACAGTGAGCAGAGGACAGGGCTTCAGCAAAGTGGCACTCCAAGCACAATGTGGGACACCAGGCCAAAGCAAAGAGTCATCTACAACAAGCCTCCATTTGGCTTTACCTGCACTCAACCACACTGTCAATAGTATAAGGGTAATAAGGGTACGATTAGGGTCCACATTTTGGTACAATTTTGAACAACGTACCCTCGATGTGTCACATTTGAACCCATAGATACATATACGTGCCTCTTCCTGTCTGAAATGGAACATTTATGGACCCAATGCTAGAGGGTGCATATTTGTACCTTTTATTATCTCAGTGAGAATAAAAGGTGCTCAGACCTCATACAGGACAACAATTTATCTGATCAGTGAAATCTGGATATAAAGACATGAATAGACCTAGCTAATCCAGTTTTATACTCTTATTCAAACACAATTTTACATCTGCTTTTGAAAGGGTAAATGTAAGGGTACTAAACTGTACCCTCTTTTAGGGGTACAATGTGTGTACAATGTGTGGGGGTACTGCCCCAGCGACAAGCTGTTGTACCCTTTAAGGTACAAATTTTACACTTTATTTCCAACAGTGCAGGGACACGGGCCATGGAGGGGCTGTCACACTTGTCACATGTACAGCCAGAAGTATATGCAGACACTGAAATCATCAAACCACAGAAAACTAGGCAAGATTTTTAGGTAAACATTAAATGTAAATATGACTAATTTCACTAAATCATAGTAAAATGTTTTAGTGAAATCAGCAGTCGAACCTGTCATGTGTACAGGATTATTTACATCCCCTGAAGTGGCTACCTTATGGCTAGTTTGGAATTGTGCGAGAGAATGTTAAATAGACATTTGGAATTTCAGAGCACATTTTAGCAGTCAGAATGTGTTCTGGGACTTTAGCAGATTTGTCTGTCTGTGTTTTTGACACTGTACAAAATGAAAGTGCTAATCCCCAAATACCTGCAGTCTGCTGAAACAGACACCACAGGGAATGGGCAGGGCCGACTACAGGGCTTATTTGCTTAGTTTACAGAGATTTATTTCATAGTCCAACACCAGGCACAGAAATGGGTTTGTGCGGTTGAATACTCGAATATTCCTGTCTTATCGCAAGCCCTTTTCTATGTTACATAGAGGAAAGTTCACACTGTTAGTGAGTTAGTGAGTAAGTGAGTTAGGCTAAAACATGTCTTTTTAACACCTAACAGAAAGAGTTACATAATGTTCCTTTATAGAAGAGGAGCAGCACGAATGAGTAATGTGTATATATGAACATGTATGTCCTTACTACATCTTCTCATGTGCTCCTGTAGAATTCACTTGTACAGTCCTGATGTTTACGACCAGTTGAATAAGTGGCAAAAGTCACATTTTCATGGTTGGGTCTTAACAAGGTCCACATAGAGCTTCAATAAACGAAAAGAAATGGGAGGGGACAAAAAAAAAAGTCTGAGTAAATATCATTGAAAACAACAATTAAACTGAAATAGTCTGTTCTGCAGCTGATCAAAAGTTTAGGACCACATGTCTTTGAAAGCCCGAATCTGTGCAAAAAAACATTCTCTTTTTGAACGTGGTGGGGATGTTGAGCTGAAAAAGCAGGGTCTCTCTCCATCGCTGCTGAGGGACGCAGTGAGACAGTCGTTTGGAGGGTTATGGAACAAATAGGTCAAGTGGAAGACCTGAAAAAATGACCCCTGCACTGAGCCGGAGGATCTGATTGGCCGTCCATCAAGACACTGGACGACCCTCGACTCAAATGAAGGCGGTTACTGGTGCGACTGCAGCCCAATAACATCAGACACATCTGACACTGAAGGCCTTCAAGAGACACAAACATGGGACATTGAAAGGTGGAAGAAAGTTTTATTCTCTGATGAGAAAATGTTTCCAACATTACTGGCACGAGAAGCAGATCCACCTGAGATGTAATGATGTAATGATCTGGGATCCAGGTGGTGCAGGGGCCCCTGGCTCTGATGCAGATGTTGCAGAGAGCATCCCTCATGACTGAGAGCCTCGTCTGTGGAACCACTGGGTTTTTAACAGGACAACACTACAGTTCACAAAGCCCCAGGACAAAGGACTTCTTCAGGAGAAGAACATCCCTCTTTAGGACCGTCCTGTGTGTTCCCCTGATCTAAATCCAACTGAGAACCTTTGGGGACGGACGGCAAGGGACGTTTACACAAATGGAGCACAGTTCAGACAGATGTCCTTCAGGAGGACGTCTGCACCACTTGGAGAAATGTTCCTTCTCACCTCCTGGAAACACTTCAAGCGCCGCAACCAATTTATGAAGTGATCTAAAGCTCTACTAGAAACTTTGTTAAGATCCAACCATGAAAATGTGACCTTTTCCATTTATTCAAATTATATATATATATATATATATATATATATATATATATATATATATATATATATATATATATATATATATATATATATATATATATATATATATATATATATATATATATATATATATATATATATATATATATATATATATATATTTTTTTTTTTTTTTTTTTTTTTGTTTAGTTAATTTATTTATTTTAAACTATCTATTCGGGTGAAAATCTGAATATGATTGATAGGAGTGATTGATCCTACGAGAGAAGCAGGAAGTTTGTCTGTTGTTGTTGTTTTACCATGTCGCTCTGGGCTCAGAGACTGGTGAAAAGGTGTTTCTAAACTCATGAGTTTAACATGATCTAGTTCTGTTTTTCACATTTCAAAGCAGTAAAAATCAGGCACAGCCCCTTTAATGAACAGCTTACCCTGTAAATACCCTGGACTGATCCATAAACAAGGATCACAGAATAAGGCACAATCTGAACATAACATCACACCAGGAACAACACATACAGTCGGACATTATACAGAGTCAGATAAAGACACATGAATCTAATACTAAAGTCAAAATCTTATCTTATAAAGATCACCCAGAATACTATCTTCAAAAAGTGGGAGGACACAGATTATTGTCCCTTACCATGGGGAAGAATATTTAAACTTATTTATGAGACCAATGTAGATTATATATACTTCCTACCTACATGAAAATATGGCAGAGACCGATGGATGTCGTTTTTGTTGTTTGGAAACGGTGTCTACTGAGCATTTGTTCTGGTATTGACACTGGTAGTGTCTTTGTTTTGGGTGGGAATTGATTGGGAGACTTTATAAACAGTAGTGACCAATTAATGTAATTATTATTTATTTTCCAAGCTACATATTCAGACTGAAAACTTTTTTTAAAAATGTTTTTTGGCATCACTACCTCAACCTAATACCCTTCCAAAGTTAAATATCGATAAATAGATTTTTTGAAGCAAACAATATTAAGTAATCTAACACTTGAAAAATGTTGTATAGGTTTCATTTTTGATGTAGAAATACACACATGCACCTTTTTGATTTAAATCAACTATTTGATATCCACAATCTAAGATGGTAACAGAAGACCATTTCAGGAAATGAGTTTTTCAGGATTTATGAGTCCAACTAAACAAACTGTCTTTAAACTAATTATAAATAAAAATGGTAGTAATAATTATGATAATGATGACTGGGACAAAAACCAAAAGAAAAAAAAAACAACAAAAATTATTATAATTATTCAAAACAGTAAGGTAATAAAAACAGAATCCGAATATAATATAAAAATGTTTAAAAAGAAGAAAAAAGAAAAGAATGAGTTGTAGTTTCTCTAAATACTTTTTTACTCTTACTTAAGTGATTTCATGAACTTTGTGCTCTTACATGAGCAATACTATGAAGTAACGTTATTCCACTTTTTGGATGCTCTACCCACTCCTGTCAGTCAGTTGTGTTGTGTGCGTTCCACCTACATGTGCGCCATGGCGTCCTCAAACAGCACCAGGCTCAGCGTAGCGTTCACCTCGTTGTACCCGTCCAGTGCCTCCAGGAGGGTTGTGCTCAGGCTGCTCCACGACTCCACAGGCATGTACAGCGGTTCCCCCAGGCCGCGGGCAAAGTGCCAGTACAGGTTCATGTCCAGGGCAGGCGGGGCATCCTGGACACACACACACATTGTTCTTGTCCTTTTAAACAGGCCCTTGTACCTCTGCGTTGGCATTTCATGTTTTAAAGCTTCAAATAAGGTACTGTATGAACTAAAAACCACACGACTCTCTCAGGTCAGGCGTTCTCTCACCAGTCTTTGGTGTTAGTACGCCATCTGCCGGGAGGAGAGGAAGGGTCTTTAGTTTTTTCGCTTTGAACCCTAATCCAAAAAATTATACAAAAGCTAAATTCAAAAATGTTGAATTCAGTAACCAGTTCTACGTCTCAAAAATAATTGAGACAATATGTAGAAACTTAGCTCAGTTTTTAGGTAAAGTGTGAAATTGTCACCAAGAGCGCGTTGGAATTAATCTGTGCTTACTCGCTTGGAGATGGTGTTTGCACGTTTGCACAGCACCTCCTCTGGGCGCTGTTAGAACAGGTCAGAGGTCACTTACACTGACTGACCCAGCTCTGTGGCCCGTCTCAGTGATGGGCCGAGTGCGGTATCAGGAGAGGAAGAAAGGAAGCTGATTGAGCGAAAACTCACACTTTGTCATAATCTCAGATGGAGGCAGGGCTAATATACTCAGATATCATCCATTATGTCTTCTTCAGCAATATTCACATCAGCTGATAAGTGACACGTCACTAATGCTGGTACAACTGTGAAGATGGCTCGCAATGAAGCAGTCCAAACATGTCAACAAGTCAACAATTTATTGTTTTTAAGAAGAATATAAGTGACATGTGGATATATATAATTCTATGGGAGCAGTCCAGTCTCTGGTGCATAAAAGCCATCTCCAAGCAAGTTCAATTAAATTCTATTTATTTTTGAAATGCCCAAAATCACAGCAACAGTTGCCTCGATGGGCCTCAGGCAGAAAGCAGTTCAATTAAACAATGTGCAATAGAATTTAGCAGTAGATAAATGTCCCGGAGCATCTCCTGTCCTTGGCCTTTTCGGCAAGAAAAAACTACAACAAGCCCTGTGAGGAAAAAGTAGAAACCTCGGGGAGAACCACAGTGAAGGAGAGATCCGACTCCCATAGACGGACAGACTGCAGATGGACCAGAACCACTCAAGAGGTAGAAAAGTGGCTCATCTAATGAAACGAGTGCACACAAATGAATTCCTACACGCTCTTGGTGACATTGTCTGACACTTTTACCCCAAAACTGTGCCAAGTTTCTAAGTATTGTGTCTGAAAGGGGCTTGAAGACAAGACAAGGGTTTAGCAGTCTGTGCAGGTCTGGTCTGTTGGTCTTTGTTGGTCTGTGTTGGTCAGTGCAGGTCTTTGTTGGTCTGTGCTGGTCTGGACTGTGCAGGTCTATGCTGGTCTGTGCAGGTCTGTGCAGGTCTGTGCAGGTCTGTTCAGGTATGGTCTGTGTTGGTTTGTATTGGTCTGTGTTGGTCTGTGCTGGTCTGTGCAGGTCTGTGTTGGTCTGTGCGGGTCTGTGTTGGTCTGTGCAGGTCTGTGTTGGTCTGTGTTGGTCTGTGTTGGTCTGTGCTGGTCTGGTCTGTGCAGGTCTATGCTGGTCTGGTCTGTGCAGGTCTGTGTTGGTCTGTGTTGGTCTGTGCAGGTCTGTGTTGGTCTGTGCAGGTCTGTGTTGGTCTGTGCTGGTCTGGTCTGTGTTGGTCTGTGCTGGTTTGTGCAGGTCTGTGTTGGTCTGTGCTGGTCTGGTCTGTGTTGGTCTGTGCTGGTCTGTGCAGGTCTGTGTTGGTCTGTGCTGGTCTGGTCTGTGTTGGTCTGTGCTGGTATGGTCTGTGTTGGTCTTGTCTGTGTTGGTTTGTATTGGTCTGCGTTGGTCTGTGTTGGTCTGTACAGGTGCAGGTCTGTGTTGGTGTGTGTTGTCTGGTCTGTGTTGGTGTGTGTTGTCTGGTCTGTGTTGGTCTGGTCTGGTCTGGTCTGTGCTGGTCTGGTCTGTGCTGGTCTGTGCAGGTCACTATGTATATGGTGTGGAGCAAATCACTAAATCAAATCAAATTATCAAATCAGATCAGATCAAAATATTTTTTTAAATGCAGTTAATCTCTGACACACTGCATATTTTCTAACGGACGCACACACACACGCTCACGCACACGCACACGCACACGCACACGCACACGCACACGCACACGCACACGCACACGCACACGCACACGCACACGCACACGCACACACACACACACACACACACACACACACACACACACACACACACACACACACACACACACACACAGAGCTGTCAGGAGGCTTCAGTGTGGAGCCCAGACTGTGTGGACAGGACCACAGCTGAGGCCCACAGCTGCACTCTCTGACCTACTTCATTTCACCACAGAATGGCTGGGCTCAGAGCGGTGCAGTAGTGTTTGGAGGCTCTCGTGGGGATGCTTGTTTTCTCTGTGGTAGCTCCAATAAAAAGGGCTTTTACCAAGTATAGCCTGCTTAACGCTTCGCTGCAGTCTTCATTTCCATGGCATCAAGTGTCTGCTGGTCTCTGCACACTTGTTTTCAAAGGAGGAAAACATTCAGCACTTTCCAGAAATTGTTAGACGAAAGAAATGGAGATCAGTATTAAATTTGGTACCATTTCATAATAACTACATTATTTTGCCTATTTTGCATTAACAAAGACTTAACTAATTAATAATTTATTTAACATGATTCAGGCTTAGTAACTACTTAATTAAGGTTAAGGTTAGGGTTAGAGAGTAGGGTTATAATATTTGTTAAATTGTTACTAAGCCTGAATCATACAACTATTTGTTGATTATGAACGTAAAGTCTTTGCTCATGCTTTATTAAGGCATGAATAAGTGTAGTTATAAAGTGTTACCTTCAAGTTGGACCAACGCAGTTTTGTTATTATTGCAAATCGTAGAAAGGGTTTCAGGGGTTGTCATCCGGACGCTGTTTGAAGATCAAGACGTTTCGACTTTTATCCAAAAGTCATTGTCAATCAGAGAGCTGGTATGGGAACTCAGGCTTATTATTGCAAACTATACTTTACCTTTTAAAGGCAGCATATGTTGCCTGAAAAGGTGTACAAGAGATTATCAGTATGTTTAATGTCTATTGTTTTCCATTTGAAATTAACTCACTAAAAGATGTCTTTTAAACATGAGGGGGCAGGGCCATCAGCATGAGGGGGCGGGGCTTTCAGTATGAGGGGGCGACACCATTAATATGAGGGGCCGGAGCTGTCAGTATGAGGGGAGAGGCCAGAGCTGTTAGTATGAGAGGCCAGAGCTGTCAGTATGAGGGGAGAGGCCAGAGCTGTTAGTATGAGAGGCCAGAGCTGTCAGTATGAGGGGCCGGAGCTGTCAGTATGAGGGGCCGGAGCTGTCAGTATGAGAGGCCGGAGCTGTCAGTATGAGGGGAGAGGCCAGAGCTGTTAGTATGAGAGGCCAGAGCTGTCAGTATGAGGGGAGAGGCCAGAGCTGTTAGTATGAGAGGCCAGAGCTGTCAGTATGAGGGGCCGGAGCTGTCAGTATGAGGGGCCGGAGCTGTCAGTATGAGAGGCCGGAGCTGTCAGTATGAGGGGCCGGAGCTGTCAGTATGAGGGGCCGGAGCTGTCAGTATGAGAGGCCGGAGCTGTCAGTATGAGGGGCCGGAGCTGCTGTCAGTTTGAGGGCCGGAGCTGTCAGTATGAGGGGCCGGAGCTGTCAGTATGAGGGGCCGGAGCTGTCAGTATGTGAGGCCGGAGCTGTAGTATGAGGGGAGGGGCTGGAGCTGTCAGTATGAGGGGAGGGGCCGGAGCTGTCAGTATGAGGGGCCGGAGCTGTCAGTATGAGAGGCCGGAGCTGTCAGTATGAGAGGCCGGAGCTGTCAGTATGAGGGGCCGGAGCTGTCACTATGAGTGGCCGGAGCTGTCAGTATGAGGGGAGGGGCTGGAGCTGTCAGTATGAGGAGGGCCGGAGCTGTCAGTATGAGGGCGGAGCTGTCAGTATGAGAGGCGGAGCTGTCAGTATGAGGGGCCGGAGCTGTCAGTATGAGAGGCCGGAGCTGTCAGTATGAGGGGCCGGAGCTGTCAGGATGAGGGGCCGGAGCTGTCAGTATGAGGGGAGGGGCTGGAGCTGTCAGTATGAGGGGAGGGTCCGGAGCTGTCAGTATGAGGGGCCGGAGCTGTCAGTATGAGAGGCCGGAGCTGTCAGTATGAGGGGCCGGAGCTGTCAGTATGAGAGGCCGGAGCTGTCAGTATGAGGGGCCGGAGCTGTCAGTATGAGAGGCCGGAGCTGTCAGTATGAGAGGCCGGAGCTGTCAGTATGAGGGGCGGGCGTGTCATTATGAGAGGCCGGAGCTGTCAGTATGTGATGGCGGAGCTGTCAGTATGAGGGGCCGGAGCTGTCAGGATAAGAGGCCGGAGCTGTCAGTATGAGGGGCCGGAGCAGTCAGTATGAGGGGCCGGAGCAGTCAGTATGAGGGGAGAGGCCGGAGCTGTCAGTATGAGGGGCCGGAGCTGTCAGTATGAGAGGCCGGAGCTGTCAGTATGAGGGGCCGGAGCTGTCAGTATGAGAGGCCGGAGCGGTCAGTATGAGGGGCCGGAGCTGTCAGGATGAGAGGCCGGAGCTGTCAGTATGAGGGGCCGGAGCAGTCAGTATGAGGGGAGAGGCCGGAGCTGTCAGTATGAGGGGAGGGGCTGGAGCTGTCAGTATGAGGGGAGGGGCCGGAGCTGTCAGTATGAGGGGAGGGGCCAGAGCTGTCAGTATGACGGGAGGGGCTGTTAGTATGAGGGGCCGGACCTGCAGTATGAGGGGCCGGAGCTGTCAGTATGAGGGGAGGGGCCGGAGCTGTCAGTATGAGGGGAGGGGCTGGAGCTGTTTTGGGTTGATGGTTGAAACCATAGCCTGAAGAAACCCATTCTATTCAGCACTAGTTGTATCTTGATTGATTCCTGTACGCTGAAACACCAAACTTATCCCGTCTGCTTGTGGGGGAATGACTTGCTTTGACAGCCACCACACAAACTCTTGGTGAAGCCTGGAGGAGGGTTGATCTTTGCCGAAACAGACATGAGGCACATGCTGTGTTCAAATCTGGCAATCTCAAATGGTATATCACTCCCTCCTAATTCATTAGTGCCAGGCCTCAGCACCTGAAGTTAGCCATAACCTGTAGCGAACAATGGGATCTTTTGGAGAAAAAAAAAGCTGTAACATTTCAGCTCGGCTTTGGGATAATAACAAGTAAAACTGTACATGTGTGTCACCGTGGTGCATTCTGCAGCAAAACGCTCCGGTTTTAATCTCAGTTTTTGAAAATATTTTCTTCTTTTATTATAGTGGTCCGTGGTCAAAACAACGCACTAACAGAGTATTTGTCTTTCAGTTGTTTAATTGTGTCAGAATTCAACAAATTCGACAAAATGACCAGGTTATGCTATTTCTTAAACAAAGGGATGAGTATGCCGTGACAAATTGAGCATGGGTTTTCCTTAATTTGATCATATGCTAAAGAAACTGAATGATTTTTTGAAATTTGGGTTGAACACGAGCCCCTAACACTGTTACTTCTCCTTCAGATGCAGTGAATGGTTCATAATTTATAACAATTAGTGTAATTATGCTTTCAGCTTTGGTGCCCTGTCTTACTCTATCATACGCTAATGTTTTTCATCTCACATAATTCAGAGGTATAATTTGAGATGCTACATGCTCCTAAAGATGTTTTATTATTTAACGTAATCCACTTCATCCATAGATTTCTCTGGGACATTGTTTTCTCCAAATGCATTTTTCTCCCACAAAGACATAAAGATCAGCTCCTACACACACCACACTGTACAGTCTGTGACCTTATTCTGTTAATCAACCATCGACCACAAAGGACTCCAATTTACAGCTTATAAATTAAAGAACAATATGAAAACATCTGAAGCAGAAGGGGGCAACCTAAGGCCCAGGGGCCAGGTGCGGCCCTTTTGGCATTTAGATCAGAGAGCAAAGCATTTAATAAAAGAATTTATGAGTGGCTGTCAAGTCGTCCTTACAAATACTAGAAAGACACATAGGATGACAGAGCCGAAAGTCCCCCAGTCCCCCAGAGTGAAAACGTATGACCATTACTGAGCCATCGCCACTGGATCTTGAGACAGGCCACGTGAGCGCACATGTGCAGGGCAAGGTGACGTCACACACCAAACTGGATCCATATCGCTGTCCAGCCGCACGTAAAGTTTTTGTGAATTATTATCGCCTTGGAATGAATGTGTTTTCCACACTCAATCAAACGCGGGCGAGCTGAGGTGAATGCACTGCCGTGAGGAAAGCCGTCAACTTGGCCACAAACTGACACAGTTTGTTGCTGCGCGCGTATCTTTGGGGACTCTTTGGGGAAAGGTTACCTTATTTCTTGGTGAACTGCCTGTGTATTATTTGTTGGCGACATGACATATTTCATGTGTTGAATGGGTTTACTCTGGAGCGTGGGGTGATGACGATCATTTATTTGTCTAGCTTGAGCCATAAATAAAAGCTGGTTGTTGGTTCTGACACTTGACTGACTACAGCTGACTGGCACATATTTAACCAACGTATCAAGGCAAGAAGCACGCATATCGTTTCACAATAACCCAAGATGATTATTTGATAACACACTTGAATATTTCACTAAATAAGCGTTTATCTGCCATAAAGTGTCTTGGTCATTTAATCGACTTTATTGTCCACTTAGATCACTTGTAGTCCAGCATGTCTCTACTCCCACCGTGCTACAAACTCAAATTGAACTTCATAACATCTTAAGCCTTCGTCACAATGACCCGTACGGACGGCTGCAAAAAGGCTACAAACGCAGTGGTGTTTGTTTGACTCAAGACTGACGAAAGAGATCATTAAAAGCACGTTAATGCGCTCTTGAGGAACACTTCAGGCCAGTGTAGGACGTATGAGGTCTCTGGAGTGGAGCACCATGCGTTGCTCTTGGGGCGTTTGTGAGGCATCCGTGCGGCGCTCATGGGAAGAGGGGCTTTGTAGGCTGTTCGTAGAAAATCGTCCTGGCTACGAACTTAAGAATGGTCTACAAGTACTCCATTTTGTAATGTGGCCTCAGAAACGACGTAAGAAATGAGGAAAAAGTCGTTCATAGCCTGTTTGCAGCGGTTGGTGCGGGTCATTGTGGCCGAGGCTTTAGTCTGATGTGACTGCACTTCATAACTGAGTGTCAGACTGTGGAGTGTCAAAAGAGGAGCTTTAAACATACTGCCTCCTGACACGGGCTGCTTCACGCGCCCTGAAAGAAATGAAAGGTCTTCACTCTGCAGAAAATATTTAGCGTCCAGAGAACAGGGTCAACAACAGGACTGCTCTGAGTCAAACTTAACCTGAACGAGAACACAACTGTGGACTAAAGTTGCTCTGGATTATACACATGTTGTGTTTTTGGGGTCATTAAGTAACAATCTATGACATACATTTACTACAACTGCAATATCGATCTGAACAGCTCATTGGTCCGTGCATCTGTGTACCGCCTCCTCCTCACCCTCACCACC
This sequence comes from Rhinogobius similis, assembly GCA_019453435.1. Lineage (NCBI taxonomy): Eukaryota > Metazoa > Chordata > Actinopteri > Gobiiformes > Gobiidae > Rhinogobius > Rhinogobius similis. The sequence goes on along the minus strand of CM033636.1, from coordinate 346,857 downwards.
GCCTTTCTTCTCCCCCCATCCTTTGGCTCCTCCTTCTCTTCTTTCTCTCACTCTGCCTCTCTCTCTCACCCTGCCACTCTCTCTCTCTTTCCCCCTGCCGCTCTCTCTCTCACCGTACCGCTCTCTCTCTCGCCGCTCTCTCTCGCACACCCTGCCGCTCCCCCTCTCTCTCACCCTGCTGCTCTCTCGCTCTTTCCCCTGCCACTCTCTCTCTTTCACCCTGCCGCTCTCTCTCTCTCACCTTGCCGCTTTCTCTCTCTCTCTCTCACCGTGCTTCTCTCTCTCTCTTTCACCCTGCCGCTCTCTCTTTCACCCTTCTACTCTTTCTTTTACCCTGCCTCTCTCTCTCTCTCTCACACCCTGCTGCTCTCCCTCTCTCTTTCTCACTGTGCCTCTCTCTCTCTCTTTCCCCTGCCGCTCTCTCTCTTTCCCCTTGCCGCTCTCCCTCTCTCACCGCACCTCTCTCTCTCACCCTGCCACTCTTTCTCTCTCTCTTTCCCCTTGCCGCTCTCACTCATTCCCCCTGCCGCTCTCTCTCTCACCCTGCCACTCTCCCTCTCTCTCTCTTTCCCTCTGCCGCTCTCTCTCTCTCTCACCCTGGGTGAGTTAGGGTTAGGGTACACTTTGGTAACTCTTACCTCATTGAACTTTCGGGCAGCGTCGGCCTGGAGCTTGTCAAAAGTCTGGAAGTCTCCGTCATCCACCAGTTTGTCTCTGTAGACGCGGCTGGACTCGTGTAGGTATATCCTGAGGAGGTCTGCGGGGGTCTTCAGACACTCTGGAGTGCAGAACAACATTCCCTGCAGGAGGCACACGTCAGACACATGATCAGGAGTACAGCTGACAGTGGAAGATAACAGAGTTAAACTGCATATGGCGTGTTAGACTTCTCATTTAGGATGAGTTTAGATGAAGATTTAGCTAATAATCTTGCATAGTTTTCATCTGTTTGAGAGCTTTGGTGAAGGACGTGATAAATAATCTCTTCCTCTAGAGATTATTTTAGACATAAATTATCAAATTATCAACATCAGAATTATGATTTGAGAGGTGAAATTATGTGACATTGTTATTTCAAATAATGAATGTTTAAACTGTCAAAAATGTCATCCCATAAATTGTCCCCGAATTTTTAAAGTAAATACTGTCTGTGTATTAATAACATAGATCAAGGCTTCATGAACTTGATTGTAAAACTAGGGCAAATATTTACCACAGGTATGATTCCATCAAATGGAGAAACACGTAGAAAAACATCATATAGTTTGAGTATAAGATAAATGCAATCAATCAAAAAGAAAGAAATATACTGTGTATACCTCTCATCTACATTTGACCTACACTGAAGATGACCATAATAAAAATGCATTAGTCTTATACAGGGCTGAAAGTGAGGTCTGGTACACTGTACGGGAAATACGGAGGCAACGAGCTGCTCCACGTTACGCACAGAAAAGTAATCCCACTGAAATGATTGATTTTAGGCTCAAACCATCACTGAAGCCACTTAATTTAACGTCATTCTGGGTCAGGCTATGTCATAAAAATAAAAAAAAAGATCTGCCCAACCCTGAACTCTCAGCACTCACGATGACCAACTTGAGTTCATTCATTAAAGATCTGGCTCTTCCCTCTCTCTCTCTCTGTGCACGGAGCAGACACACACTCACACTCTCCTGAGAGTCTTCAGAAGTAGAAGGAAACGATCTGTGCAAACACCACAGCACATCAACAAACTTCAGCACCAGCTTCAGACAGTTCTTGCATATTGATATGCAAATAAACCTTGAGCGTCTGAAACGAGGTGTAAGTGCCTTATCACAGAAACCCTTTCTCCACTGAATAATGGCCACTGACAGACTTTATTTCATACAGAGAAATGTTTCCTTTGTTTTGTCTCAGAGCTACACCTTCATCAAGAGTAAAGCCTCCTCAAATAGGCCTTGATTAAAACCTTGATTTAAACATGATGAGGGCTGCTTCGCCCTGTCTGTGTCCAGAGGTTTCCAGAAGAAATGTGACGTTACAGGGTTAAGTTAATAAGAGCTGCTGCCTGCGAGTCAGTCACAGTTAATATAGTACCTGATGTAGTGTGTGTGTGTCTGTGCGTGTGTGCGTGCGTAAGTGTGTGTGTCTGTGCATGCATGTGTGTGTGTAATGTGTGTATGTGTGTGTGCGTGTCTGTGCGTGTGTGTGCATGCGTGTGTCTGTGTGTGTGTCTGTAAGTGCATGTGTGCGTGCGTTTTCAAGTGTGTATGTGTGTGTGTGTCTGTGCATGCGTGTATGTGTGTGTGAGTAATGTGTGTGTGTGTGTGTGTGTGTCTATGCACGTGTGTATGTGTGTGTGCATTTGTGTGTGTGTGCGTGTCTGTGTATGCGTGTATGTGTAATGTATGCGTGTGTGTGTGTGTATGCGTGCTTGTCTGTGCATGTATGTGTCTGTGTGCGTGTCAGTGTATGTGTGTGTGTCTATGCACGTGTGTATGTGTGTGTGCATTTGTGTGTGTGTGTGCGTGTCTGTGTATGTGTGTGTGTGTGTGTCTGTGCGTGTGTATTTATATGTGTGTGTGTGTGCGCGTGTGTCTGTGCGTGTGTGGCTGTGCGTGTGTGTGCATGCGTGTATGTGTCTGTGTGTGTGCATGTGTGTGTAGATAAGGATCTGTTACAAATAGATGACTGCAATAGGGTTGTATTTTGATCTTATAAAATCTGCAGTTGGTCCATCAGTGCAGCATTTTAAACAATCCTCTCCTCTTACATTCCCAAAGTTGTTGGTCAATAACTTGAAAGACAAAAACAGATCTAACACTGGAGGAGACATCACTCCACACCCTGTGTCTCACCTGCTCCTCCTCCTGCTCCTCTCCCTCCTCTGTGTCTCACCTGCTCCTCCTCCTGCTCCTCTCCCTCCTGTGTGTCTCACCTGCTCCTCCTCCTGCTCCTCTCCCTCCTCTGTGTCTCACCTGCTCCTCTCTCCCTCCTCCTGCTCCTCTCCCTCCTGTGTGTCTCACCTGCTCCTCCTCCTGCTCCTCTCCCTCCTCTGTGTCTCACCTGCTCCTCCTCCTGCTCCTCTCCCTCCTCTGTGTCTCACCTGCTCCTCCTCCTGCTCCTCTCCCTCCTGTGTGTCTCACCTGCTCCTCTCCCTCCTGTGTGTCTCACCTGCTCCTCCTCCTACTCCTCTCCCTCCTCTGTGTCTCACCTGCTCCTCCTCCTGCTCCTCTCCCTCCTCTGTGTCTCACCTGCTCCCTCCCTCCTGCTCCTCTCCCTCCCGTGTGTCTCACCTGCTCCTCCTCCTGCTCCTCTCTCCCTCCTGTGTGTCTCACCTGCTCCTCCTCCTGCTCCTCTCCCTCCTCTGTGTCTCACCTGCTCCTCCTCCTGCTCCTCTCCCTCCTGTGTGTCTCACCTGCTCCTCCTCCTGCTCCTCTCCCTCCTCTGTGTCTCACCTGCTCCTCCTCCTGCTCCTCTCCCTCCTCTGTGTCTCACCTGCTCCTCCTCCTGCTCCTCTCCCTCCTCTGTGTCTCACCTGCTCCTCCTCCTGCTCCTCTCCCTCCTCTGTGTCTCACCTGCTCCTCCCCCTGCTCCTCTCCCTCCTCTGTGTCTCACCTGCTCCTCCTCCTGCTCCTCTCCCTCCTCTGTGTCTCACCTGCTCCTCCTCCTGCTCCTCTCCCTCCTCTGTGTCTCACCTGCTCCTCCTCCTGCTCCTCTCTCTCCTCTGTGCCCCTCCTGCCCTTCCACCGTGGGCACCTCCGCTGTCCATCACCATGTGTCTGTGCCTGTCTCTGTGCTCTGCGGTCTCGTCCCATACATGTGTGCTCTCGATGCCGCCGTGAGCACTGGACCTATGTGTGTGTCCTTCCCGTGTTCTGCCGTATCTCTCTGTATATTCTCGTGTTGACGCCGTGACTTCCTCCACTTTGCGCCTCTGTGCCTGTCTCCCTGCTCTTTTGTATCATCCCGTACATGCGCTCGCGGTGCCGTTGTGCGGCCGATGTGCGCGTCCTTCCCGTGCTCTGAGCGTGTCCCGGACACACAGCTGCCATTGCGCACCGTGCGCTCCTGGTGCAGGATCAGCTGTAGTTTCGCCTTTGCCCGCGGCTCACTGTTTGGATTTTGACTCTGGGTTTTCAAGTTCTACGGACTCGAGACCGAGGTTTATTAAACGAGTCATTCTGTGCGTCAGTCAAATGAAAATCAGCAGCTGGACGATCAATTTACGGAAAGTTAAAGCTGCGCTCTCGCTGTGCGGTGACTTTTAGAGCGGAATATCCTGCTTGTCTTATGTTGTACAGAGGAAACAGATTAAATGAGAACCGAACTGACTAGAATTATTCCCATACAATATGTGTAGGTCAAATAAAGTTCTAGAAAATGTAAAAAGTATTAATTTAAGGAACAATTTAATAAAATTTTGTATTATTTTGAAATTTTCTCGCGGACCACTACGGGGTGCTAGCGGACCACCAGTGGTCCGCGGACCACAGTTTGAGAATCACTGCCCTATACCAATATGCCAGCCCTGAGTGGCTGGCAGTGGTGACGTTGTGACGTTGGCACCACACTATAAATGCCACGATCACGATCGCTTCACCCCAGCAGCAAGAAGGGCTGTCTGGTGAGACATCTCACTCATGCTACTCAGAGAACCGGAGTTACGAAAGTAACCTAAAGTTCTCTTTCATAACATTAGTTTCGATGTCTCACTGTGGGATATGGAGACTCCCGTATTGCCAGACAAGCTTATCGCAACAACGTGATGCCAGCCAAGGCCCCTGAGAGAGCCAGAGATCAGGACATGTCTCCAGGTGAACTCACACTGAGGACAGCATGGGATGAGACGTCCAATCTGTAAAACTTTGCAAATGTCAAGGGTGATGACCAACTAGCAGCAGCACAGATGTTCTGAATAGACACAACCCTGAAATAGGCCCAGGATGTTGCCAGGCCCCTGGTAGAATGGGCTCAAAGACCAACCGGAACCTGGAGGCCTGCAGTGGAATAAGCCAATGATATGTCTTCCACAATCCAGTGAGAAAGTCTCTGTTTTGAAACAGGTTTTCCCTTGTGGGCTTTAGCCCAGGACACAAACAGCTGATCCGCTTGTCAAAATTACCTGGTCCATTCAATAGAGCTCAGACAGGACACAACCTATGCAAGCGTCGCTGTGTGGTGGAGGTTGAAAAGCATCCACATCCACTTGGGCACAGGCAACAACCACCTTCGCAATTGTTACGGCCCCAGGCCTACTGTTCCCGCCTCCTTTTGTGTTTTTTTGAATATTGTCTTTATTTCTTGTGGTGGTGGAGTTCCTGCTGGAGAGAGGAGGCTAGTTCATGCTGAATGTGATTGGCTGCTGCCTCCTGGCCCACTGACCAATCAGTCCACCTGTGGTCCCGCCCAGTATTTAAGGACTCAATCCACGCCTGTTCAGGGCTGCTGGCCTGTGTGTGGCCAGTATGCCATTTTGTGCCTCTTTGTTTGTCAGGGCTGCAGTGGCAGTGCCTGTCTTGTGTGTTTTGAGGCACTTTTGTTTTGTTTCGTTTAGTTATGTCATGTCTCTTTTTATTTTGTCACCCGATTCTGTTTATGGGCCTTTGTTTTGTTAGGCCTGTGTGACCCGTGCATTTTGGGACTGACATACCTTCTGTATTTTGTTTTAGTTCTGTTACTTTACCCTTACACCCTTGTTCATTAAATTGCATCTTTATTTAAACCTTTTCCCATCTTTGGTTTTTTGTTACTTCCCCTACCCTTAGCAGAGCTGGGTTGTAACAGGAATAAAGGCTGGATTGGGGCGAAGAGTCACTCTGAGATTATCAGTGCTAAATCACAAACAAGCTGGATGCACTGATAGAGCATGAATATCACTAACTCGCTTGGCTGTGGCTAAGGCCACGAGCAAAACAGTTTTAAGTGACAGCCTCTTCAGGTCAACGTCCTCCAAAGGTTCAAAGGGATGGACAGTGAGAGCCTGTGGGACAACGAGTCCCATGAGGGCGACATGGCAACAGTCTCCTGGCTCTTTTTATGAATCTACATACCAGCGGATGCTGGCCCACAGTCTTGCCATCAAAGCCAACATGGCATGCGGAGAGAGCAGCCAAATAAACTTTGATAGTGGAGAATGCCCTCTCTTATCAATAACGTCCTGCAGGAATGACAAGATGACATCCAGTGGACAATTAAAGGGAAACACTCCCACATTAAGGCATCGTGAGAGCGCATCTACCCCCTGCAGCGCACGTTGATCGCGCATGGAGAAAAACAGTGGACATTGAGCATTCTCCATCGATGCAAGGTGGCCAAACTTGCTCCAAATCTGATCCACCAAGCAGGGGTTTAGGCGCCATTCTCTGAAAGGAGGATTGCCCCTGGAGAAAAGATCTGCGCCTATATTCCACCAGGCACATGTGTCACTCTCAGAGAGAGGAGATGCACACTGCTCCATAACAGAAGCTTGTGTGTGAGTGCAAGCAGGCAATTGTTGGAGTGTCCCCCTTGGCGATTTATGTGAGCCACAGTGGACGTATTGTCCATCCACACTAGCACATGGTGCCCTCGGAGGAACAGGAGAAAATATTTCAATGTAAGAACCACTGCCATAAGCTCTAGGTAATTTATGTGCGCGTGACGGAGGCGAGGACTCCAAAAACCATTCACTGGTCTGCCCTCGAACACAACGCCCCAGCCGGTAAGGCAGGCATCACACCCTCTGTCAGCAGGCCCCTCCTTGTCCACACTCGCAGGGCGAGCGTGCACCGATGAGTGATCGTGACAGAGTGCATTCGGTGACGAACGGGATCCAGCCTGAGCGCACGCACCCAGAGCTGGAAACTCTTCCCCAGCTTGCCCAGCTTCACCACAAGGATCAGCGACGCCATCAGACCTGAAAGTCTGAGGCACAGGCCATATGAAACCCATTTCCCTGGGGTCAACGTGCCCGTGAATGTGCGCACTCTCTCATGTGCGGAGATAGGCGGGCCGTGTAACCGACAGAATCCAGGGACAGTACCAGAAAAGCAATGTTTTGGCTGGACTGTAAAACATTCTTGATTGTGTTCACAACAAACCCTAGGTTGTGTAGATGAGCGAGTACAATCTGTGTGTAAGCGACCGCCTCCTGCTGTGACCGTACCAGCAGGAGCCAATCGTCTAGATAAGTGGCCAAGCGAATGCCCTGCTCTCTGAGAAGCGCCAATGTGGCCTCGGTGCATTTGACAAACACTCTCGGGCTCAGGGAGTAGCTTAAAGGGAGCACCGTGTACTTGTATGTCACGCCTTGGAACAAAAACCTGAAATATTTTCTGATTCTGATTTTCAGATATATGGGAATATGAAAATATGCATCTTTCAGATCAATGGATGTGAACCAATCGCCTGGACGGATTAAACGAATCAGGGCCGAGTGTGTTAGCATTCTAAACTTATATCTCCTGAGATATGAATTCAATGCTCTTAGATCCAGAATGGGACAGAGGATCGAATAGAGGGGGACACATAACACCAGCGACCTCCTGGCACACTGGCAGCGACAGAAACGAGTGAACTCAGGACTTTGTCGTCCTTGTCCAAGAGCAGTGGGGTGGACTACTAAGATGCCTTCTTCCTCCTCCTCTGCAACTGTGACGCGCTCTGAGGCGTTGGAACAGTTGGAGTGGTTGGAGGCCCCGTAACTTTCTTCGGCCACATGGGTCTGACCACTTGAGGGCCAGGCAGTGCCGCGGCGGGGGCCTGTGGCTTCGGCCAAAAATCCCCTCTGGCACAACCAGCATATCCAAAATGTCCTCCCTTGTCCTTTGTCAGACAAATTGGTCAAATTCAACCACTATTGGAGCACTAACATGGCCATACATTTGCCCACAGCTCCAGTTCCAGCTGAATAAACTCGTATGTAAACAATTTGGCTTGTGCCAACTGTAAATAACTATTTTTGGATTTATCCCATACCAAATGTTTACATCATTTATCCATCCATCCATTCTCATCTGCTTTATACGGGGCTGGGCAGCGGAGGCAATAGTCTGAGCAGGAGACCCCAACTTCCCTTTCCACGCATACTACCTCCAGCTCTTCCGGGGGGATCCCAAGACGTTCCCAGGCCAGACGAGAGACATAGTCCCTCCAGTGTGTCCTGGGTCTTCCCCGGGGCTGCTTCCCGGTGGGACATGCCCAGAAAACCTCCCCAGGGAGGCGTCCAGGAGGCATTCGGAACAGAAGCCAGAGCCACCTCAGCTGCTCCTCTCAACGTGAAGGAGCAGCGGCTCTACTCCGAGCTCCTCCCGTGTGACTGAGCTCCTCTCTATCTCTAAGGGAGCGCCCAGCCACCCGACAGAGGAAGCTCATTTCGACGCTTGTATCCGCGATCTTGTCCTTTTGGTCATTACCCAAAGCTCATGACCAGGTGAGGGTAGGAACGTAGATTGAGCGGTAAATCGAGAGCTTTGTCTTTTGACTCAGCTCTTTCTTTACCAAAACGGTCCGATACAGCGCCCGCATTACTGCAGACGCTGCACCGATCTGTCTGTCAATCTCATGCTCTATCCTTCCCTCACTCGTGAACAAGACACCGAGATAAGCCATCAAGACAACATCATCTGCAAACAGCAGAGATGAAATCCTGTGGTCCCCAAACCGGACTCCCTCCGGGCCCTGACTGCGCCTATATATTCTGTCCATAAAAATTATGAACAAAACCGGTGACAAAGGGCAGCCCTGGCGGAGTCCAACATGCACTGGGAACAGGTCTGACTTACTGCCGGCAATGCGAACACAGCTCCTGCTCCGCTCATACAGGGACCGTACAGCCCTTAGCAAAGGGCCCCGGACCCCATACTCCCGGAGCACCCCCCACAAGGCGCCCCGGGGCACACGGCCGAATGCCTCCACAAAGCAGATGTGGACTGGTTGGGCAAACTCCCATGAACCCTCGAGCACCTGATGGAGAGTATAGGGATTGCCGCCGCGACAAGCACCTTGCGACCACAGCTACGAGCTGCCGCATCGACAATGGAGGTGGAGATCATGGTCCACTCGGACTCAATGTCCCCAGCCTCCCCCAGAATCTGGGAGAAGTTCTCCCGGAGGTGTGAGTTGAAGACCCTGCTGACAGAGGGGTCCACAAGACGTTGCCAGCAGACCCTCATAATACGATTGGGCCTGACAAGTCTGTCCAGCTTCCTCCCCCACCAGCGGATCCAACTCACCAGCAATGGCATGGTTGACCAAAGTGCTTCACAGGTACAGTTTTAGAAACATAAATACAAATATAAACAGTAAAATGCATTGCAATGCAATGTAATATGCATTAATCTTCGAATATAAACCATGGTATCTGCTCAAATCTAAGAGTACAAGGACTGAGTGGTCTCCGCAATCAGCAGTTAAAAACAAATCATTAAATACTCTTAATAAGGCTGTCTCGGTACTATGGCAGGCTTTAAATACAGATTGGAACTTCTCAGCAAGAGCATTTTGGCTAATGAACATTTGTAGTTGTTCATCGACAACCTTTTCTAACACCTTAGATAGAAAGGGTAGCTTTGAAATCGGCCTAAAGTTGGCCAAAATAGAGGGATCCAAGTTAGTTTTCTTTATCAGGGGCTGCACCACTGCGTGCTTGAAAACAGCAGGGATAATGCCAGCGTCTAATGAGTAATTAATTACAATAAATTGTCCAACACAATGAAAAACATCTTGAGGAGGCGAGGAGGAATACTGTCTGAAGGACAGGACGATGAACACAATTTTTGAACAATTTTTGTCAAATAACTCAAAGACACTTGCTCAAAGGTGTCAAACATAGAACTACACATGGGAATTGCAACTGCAGTGTCTTGAGTGCACTGAGGGAGACCTGTCCTAACAGCATTAATCTTATCATTAAAGAATTTTACAAACTCTTCACAAAGTTGGGGTGACGGCACCAAGCCCGATGCATCACGAGGGTTGATCAGATTGTTTAGTGTTTTAAACAAAAACTGAGGGTTTTGTACATTATTTGACACGAGACTAGACAAGAATTTTGTTTTAGCAGCTTTAACCGCTTTTTGATAGGCTTTAAGACTATCATGAAGAAAATCAGAAGGAACTTGGAGACGATCCTTTTGCCAGCGCCTCTCAGCACATCTACCCACACGTCTAAGTTCCCGAGTAGTTTCATAAAGCCATGACTTTGTTTCAGGTTTAGCACGTTTGAGGAGCACCTGTAAGGAGCAACTAGGATCTAGTATATCTGTACATTGTGATTTAAAAATGCACAACAAATTATCCAGGTCAGAATTAGTGTGACAGTCATCTGCGCGGAGCACAGTCATTAAAAGCAGCAGAGAAAAGTGAGGCAGTACGAGAGTTCACCGTGCGCGAGCGGTGCGCTCGGGCGCACGGCTTCACCTGGGCATTTAGAAGGGTTGAAAAGTACGGGGAAAAGGTCAGAAATGCATGCATCACAAATCTCAATAACATTTACAGACGCGCCAAACGATAAAGCGTATGTCCTTTCTCATGCTTTGGGCCAGATACCGCCTGCGTCAGGTTAAGAGTCAATCATATTTAAGAACTCCCTTGCCAGGGCAGCAGATTCACAACAAATGTGGATATTATGGATCGGTTGACAGCTCCGCCCCTCTCTTCACCCGAGTGTCCAAGACACGCGGCCAAAGGTCTGATGACACGACAACAAAGTCGATCATCGACCTCCGGCATAGGGTGTCCTGGTGCCACGTGCACTGATGGACCTTGTGCTCGACCATGGTGTTTGTTATGGACAAACTGTAACTAGCACAGAAGTCCAATAACAGAACATCACTCAGGTTCAGATCAGGGGGGGGGGGGCCGGGTTGTGGGGGCAGCAGTCTAAGCAGGGACTCCCAGACTTCCCTCACCCCAGACACTTCCACCAACTCCTCCGGGGGGAGCCCGAGGCGTTCCCAGGCCACAGAGAGACATAGTCCCTCCAGCGTGTCCTGGGTCTTCCCCAGGGCCACCTCCCAGTGGGACATGCCCAGAACACCTCCCAAGGGAGGCGTCCAGGAGGCTCAGGATCCCTGCGCCACCTCAGCTGGCTCCTCTTGACGTGGAGGAGGAGCGGCTCTACTCTGGGCTCCTCCCGTGTGACTGAGCTCCTCACCCTATCTCTAATTTCTAATCTTTATTATGTTTTTTGCACTGATTTGATTTAAATGCAAAATGTGTTTATTTCTGATTTGTTTTGCAACTAGATCTCTTGGTAGTGATTGTATTGTTAATTGTATTTTTTGCTTTTTATTGAAATACAACAATTGTGTCATTTTATTTGTTGTAATTTTTACAGATGAGATGTAATTGAGATGTGGTTGAGATGTGGTTGCGATGTGGTTGCGATGTGGTTGAGATGTGGTTGCGATGTGGTTGCGATGTGGTTGAGATGTGGTTGAGATGTGGTTGAGATGTGGTTGCGATGTGGTTGAGATGTGGTTGAGATGTGGTTGCGATGTGGTTGAGATGTGGTTGCGATGTGGTTGCGATGTGGTTGCGATGTGGTTGAGATGTGGTTTAGATGTGGTTGTGATGTTGAGATGTGGTTGCGATGTGGTTGTGGTATGGTTGAGGTGTGGTTGTGATGTGGTTGAGACGTGGCTGAGATGTGGTTGAGATGTGGTTGAGATGTGGTTGCGATGTGGTTGAGATGTGGTTTAGATGTGGTTGCGATGTGGTTGCGATGTAGTCGAGATGTGGTTGAGATGTGGTTGCGATGTGGTTGCGATGTGGTTGCGATGTAGTCGAGATGTGGTTAAGATGTGGTTGAGGTGTGGCTGAGATGTGTCTGACAGAACTGGCCCACTGCAGGCCTGTCATTCACAGCCACATGGGCCACATGAAAGCTGAGCAAGTGGCCCAAATCTGGGCCAGAGGACCTGTGCTATGTGGGTGTTGATCTTGTGTGTGAAGTGGGAGTCTCTCGTCCAGCTCCAGTAGGATTTACCAGTTCGAGTGGCGTTCCAGGACATTTTTTTAAGTCGGAGGGTGAAATATCCCAGTTACCAGTTGCCTGGGACGCACCATTAGTTCAGAGCGTCACACATGACAATCTCTGGCATCAGGCTGGATCAAGCCGTGGAATGCAGAATGCAGAAGAGATAACTGTTAATAACTGTTGCGAAACGCATCTGTGCATGGATTTGTGTATGTCGGTCACATTACCTGAACCATTCAACATTTGAGTGCAGTCCTGTCTGAACACCACCAAACACACACCTCATTACTCACTCACTTATTAGTAACGAGGCTGAGATGTCTTTGGCAAGGACACTGCTCCACTCTGGATAGAACATATACTTTACTGCAACATGCTGGGAGGGGACAAGACTGAAGAACAAGACTCTTACAAAGCTTTGTTTACACACAGGATTCCCCAAAGTCACCTTGTGTTACCCCGGGGGAGAGTCAGCAATTAACTCTTCTACAACTGTTTTACTGATGCCAAATGGAAAACAAACTGCTAATCTAGATGCCAAGACCAAGAGTGGAGGACGGATTTGCAATGACTAATTCTTAATTGGTTTATTCAAGAGGAAAAATAATGAAGCGCCCATAACTTCGAGGCGACACAGCAGAAGTGACAACAGTGAAAGTCACCGTTTACTGAAAATGGAAATAAAAAAGTCAGTCTGAATAATTAAAAAGGAGTAGACGTTTAATGAATAATGAAATACTATAGTGCCAAACAGACACTGTGTTTTAATACTATAACAGTGTAATATAACAGTGTTCACAATACTCAATTGGATCTTGGTACCAAGTTAAAGACTCAGTACCAATTTTCATAGCGCAATCGCATTAAAAACACTTTTTTTTTTTACAACTGAGTGTCATTTTCAACAAACAATTACAGAGTGGCCTCAGTACTTGTTCTGATATAGATCAAGAACAGTATTCTTTTTTGGCCAGTATCGATACTCCTCCATTTCTACACTGCCTGTCCAAAAACGTGCATCTGGATCCATCCCTCCCAGTATCTTCAGGTCCATTTGACCCCATCTAGATTTTCTAACATACAGTTTATGAAATTTTAAAAATTAAAATAAGTATATATTTTTCCTGATATGAAAATGTATATTGCTCTTTGACCAAATGTGCATTGCTCAAACAAAGAGCGCATGAGGGATAACCAAGCGAACAGGTCTCTCTCCTGTTGGATAATCGCTGCAGGTGATTTACTTAAACCCAAGTGATGCAGTGAGTGGCTTCTCATTTCTGTAACAAATGTGTAAATCAGGGGTGTCCAAACTTTTTCCATCGAGGGCCACATATTGAAATATGGACCAAGCGGAGGGCCACAAATCAAACGCGAAACATTCAAAAAAGCTGCATTTATCTGATGTTTTAAGTACCACCACATCTACATTCAGTCTCAGTGCCTTTTTATCAGGTCTGTATTGTAGTATTAATATTAATTATTTAGGTTAGAATGATAGAAAATCTTAAATTTGCTGTAAAAAGTACTTCTCAGGACAATGTGGGCCCAATCCACCAGGAAGCCTAAGGACCAAGAAAAATTGATCTGAGGGCCACATTTGGCCCCCGGGCCTTAGTTTGGACATGTCTGGTGTAAATCCTCTAAAGAGAAGCTCAAACTAATCTCCAGATCTGACTCCAGTGAGAGTCTTTGGGATGATCTGGAGAAAGCTTTGTCTCACACTCTCCATCAACACAAGAGCTGAGTGAGAAATGGAATGAAAAGAATCAAGAAAGAAAAGAATCTTTTGACATTGCAGGAGTTTAGCGAAACAATGGCACAGTGAATCTGTGCTGTAATCAAAGCCGAAGGCGCTCCAACCGAACATTAGACTCAGAGCGTGTGACCTGGATTTCCTTCAGACGAGTAGTGTAGTTTAAGTATCATTTAGTGTCTGATTACTGCATTAAAAAAACAAAACTATGTTATAATGTCTCCACCAACCTGGGGTTCTGTTTTGTTTCATTCACATATCTCTGAGTAATCCTGCACATTCAGCAAGGCCCCACTGCATGATGTCATCAGGTGGTCATCCATAAGGTCTCCTGGGTCCGTACCTTCACTGGACTGGTACTGATTCCAACTGTCTTCACTACGCAGCCAACCACTGTTAGCCTCATTTAAACTGCTGTGTGTTTATGCACAAAAGAATGGATCCCATCATTCAAATTAAATAAATAAATGATTTGTTTAAACATTTAAAAAACGTGTAATTGAATAAAAGCTAGATAGATAAAGATTAATTAACACTTTATAATATGTTATATAACCTTGACAAAGCATGAACAAAGACTTGGTTCATAATAAAGAAATAGTTCATTAAGAATGATTTAGACTTAATAACTAATACTTCATTAATGCCCTAACCTCTAACCCATGAAATACGTCATTATTAAGTCTGAATCATTCTCCATAAAGTCTTAGGTGTTGTATCCTGCACCAGAAAAGTTACGCAGTGCACCTTTAACAAAACAGTAATGATACAATATACGCTGAACATTCATTATATTTGATGCAGAATTTGAATTGCAAGTCATTTCAGCAAGATTTCTCATTTTCCTGGGTTTTTTGCCAAATATTTCTCTAGCTGATGTTGATTTGTCCTCCGCTCTGCTTCCTCAGAACGCAGCCACAAACACTGCACTAGTTCTTTGAGATTGAGTCTGTTAGTCTACAGTATGTCAGAGCCAAGTGTGAACAGCTTTGTGCCTGAAAAGCAGGCCCAACTCAGTCCAGCAGAGTCGTGGGACTGAAGATGGTTGCATTTACACTCCAGAACAATTCAAGCAACTTAGGTGATTTCATCAACTGCAAATATAAGGCAAAGCAACATTACCATGGAGACAAGCGGGCGGAGCCTCACCAGAAAAATTACATAATGCGCCTTTAAAAGACTTTTCAACACTAATAGCCCTAAAATAATATCTATAAAACCAGACTAATGATGGGATCCATTCTTTGTGTCCATACAACACACAGCAGTTTAAAGCAGTTTAAATGAGGCTAACAGTGGTTGGCTGTGTATTGAAGACAGTTTGAATCAGTACAGGTCCAGTGAAGACCTTATGAATGACCACCTGATGACATCATGCAGTGGGGCCTAGCTGACGTGGACGCTGGGTGAATCCTGCAGTGAATCCTGCTCAAGGGCTGGGATTGAACCCACAACACTGCGTGCAACGCCCTGAACCACTGCACCACCAGCGAGGCTCACACATTTCACTGAGCGACTGGGTGAGTCAGACACAAGGGATTCATTTGTGACGGCAGACAGTGAGGTCGTGAAAATGGAACTGATGGAAAGGAAAGATACCACTCTTTTTCATCTTGCTATTATCCTTTAAACATGCTCTTGAGTGCCTTAAATGTGCCATCTCATGTTTTGAAAAAAAGTTTATTATGTACTATATGAACAAGTTTCTCTGCTGTCTGGCCTGACACTTATGTGGCCAGTAGATGGCGCCTACCGCTTACATAATCTAGTCATGCAATCACTTATAGAGACGCTAAGGTCAGGCTATAGAAGCAGTGATGTGTTTGGAAGCAGAAATGCTCAGAACAAGTCTGACAATGATGTAAGGATTTCGCAGATAAGTGACATAATCTGAATAAACGTCACAGATCAAGGGAGTTCAGCAGGAAGTGTTTTTGACGGTTGGAGCGAGAGGATTTTCTAATGAACATTCCTCAAAACAGTGTGAATGCAGCTGAACGCTACTCCAGGTGTGTTTTTGACAACAGAACATTGTTAGAACATGGTTAAAAGCGCAAAAAAGTCACTGTATATGAATATGTCATTTAAATAAATACATGAATAAACACACAGAGCGGCCTATTTCAGTTTAATTGTTGTTTATCTTCAATAAAATGTTCAAAATGCTCAAACTTTTTTTTTTTTTTTGCCTCACTCCCATTTCCCATTGTATATTGAGGCTCTACTTGGACCTTTGTTAGATCCAGCGCCTGCAGCTGTATGGAGGAGGTTTGCACCGTTGGCTGCTGAGTGGAGCTCCACTCCGTCACATCTGGTGGCTAAAAACTAAATACAGTGATCCCTCGCTATATCGCGTTTCATCTTTCACGGCTTCGCTGCTTCACGGATTTTTTACAGTGCGGATATTTTTACAGTGCATCCACTGAACTTCAGCGCATGCACAAGAACGGGACCCTTTGATGAGTCGTTCATTGCAGTTCTCAAATATAATCGAAGGTGGCATATCCGTTTATAAAAATCTTCTTGCTCAGAAAAAGAAAGAGCGCCAACAACTAAAGAAAGAGTCATGCGTCTTCAGTAGAAACAGAGGCTACAGCGGAGCGGAGTCAGGACCAAGAGGCACAGACTGAAATACGCGAGTGACAATGTTTTCAACCTTGTATTACTATATTAAAATTATTGTTTTAAACAAATTTTGGGCTTTAAAACAGGTTTTGATTTTTGGTTTCATTCCATAGTTCAGTATTGCATTGTAAAATAATAAAAAATAAAGCTGTGACTACTTCACGGATTTCACTTTTCGCGTGTTATTTTTGGAACGCAACTCCCGCGATAAACGAGGGATCACTGTATGTATATTTTTAAACGGGGATCATTTCTTAATTGACGATTGCTACATGGTTAAGTTGGTTAAGGTCAGGGATAGGAGTCGATAGTTAGAAGTAGAAGCTCCACTCAACATGGCACTGCAGGTCAGCTGCAGCCACACCTTTCTCAGACTCTCTTGGGGCGGAGATTCAGAATGCACTGCACATACAACGACCACCTAGACCGACCTTATGTCCAGTTTGTTCCTCCACAGACTGAAGTAATCCAATAACGTAAGTAACAAAAGACGATGTGTATCCAATCCATCCTGGTACAGTCCCGATCAAAAGTTTAAAAGTCACATTTTCATGGTTGGATCTTAACAAGGTTCCAAGTAGAGCTTCAATAAGCAACAAGAAATGGGAGTGAGTCAAAAAAAAGTTTGAGTAAACATTTTATTGAAAACAACAATTAAAGTGGAATAGGCGGTTCTGCAGCTGTATGTGCTGGTGCCGTAAGAAAAAGTCACAAAACTCTGCAGTCCACAATCAAGTTTTTTCTTCAATATTTGGTGTCCTCAAGCATAATCCAAAGACTGTAATTATGTTTTCCTTTAAATACACAGAAATCAAGAGGAAATACGATATTAGTTGTTAAATACATTTGCCTTTACATTTCAGACTGTATTATAAATGTCATGTTCATCGTCTACGTCTTAATATCAAGAGATAAAAGTTGTATTTGCTTTAAAATAGGGATCAGCTTCACCGTTCATCTGTGAAGGAGTGACGTAAATTTGAGTAGCATTGTGTCTGATCAACGGTCAGAGAGAGAGAAGGTCGCTCTATTCACCTTATTCCGCCTTTTGCCTCTTTTTATGTCTGTGATCCGCACTCTTGTACTAAAGACGCTTTACACACAGCGTGAACGAGGGAAAAGTCTCTCGCTAAAACATTATATAAAGTAGATTGTTTTGTCTAAAATGTTTAATGCACACGTGCAAAAACAAGTCACAACGCAGCGATCCCCTAGGCGGCCTGAAAACGGCTTTTTAGTCCATGTAAACCTTTTTTCTGTTGAGCTCGTCTGCCCCATGTAAACTACAACGGAAACAAGATGGCAGCGCCCACGGCAACTTCTGGAATAAAGTGAATGAATGTCTGCAGAGAAACCTCGTAACAACCACAAAAAACCTAACCTTAACTAACCAGTTTAATCCCAAAACTTTTTATTATAATACATACGACCGTATATATATAGTTAAGGATATATATAGATGGAAGCGTACCCTTGATCAGGATCGTACGCCCTTTGGTTAGCCATTCAGGGTGAGTCCCAGGTCATTTGTGCTGCTAGACGCTCATGGAGTGCAGTGGGTCATGTCTGGGCCTGGTGCTGTCCTTTGCGGTCTCTTTTATTGTTGTGTATAGTATATATACTGTGCATACTGTGTAAATGATTTGTATCTACAGTTTTATACATTTTGTCAGGGCCCCTCCTCCTATATCACTTCTCTCCACCCACTTTTCCAGAAGTTGGATGTGTGCAAATGGAGCAAAAAGAAAGAATGAACCAGCCTTACAACTTGACACAATATCTCCATGTGTGTTTGCTCTTCTAAACAAGTGTGCTCGAGAGCTAATCTGAGACAGAAGCTGCACAAAGACCGAACTAACAGTAAATAGCACGGCAGTCCTTTGTGCCCGCTAATCCACAGACTCTAATAGATCTGTCCTACTCCATTTCACTGCCTAATGGTGTCAATCACAGCTCTTATTGTTTAGTGTTTAGCCCGAGCAAAACAAAACACCATATGGCGCCTCTATATGAGCGCAGACAAGCGAGTCGGCAGGAGGAGCAGACAGGAGAAGTTTGTTTTGCCTCTCATCCCGGCTCTCTGGCAGATCTGTCGCTGGTCTTCGCTTGCGTTGTTCGCTCAGAGGAGAAGGATTAAGCGCTGTATCTGTCCGTCTGTCTTGTCTTCCTGCTCCTGCTCACTCAATGACAGCTGCTCCGGGCCCCATACGTTGCTCCAAGCGCTAACAACTGCTCCAAGACTCCTCATCCTCTGTCTCTCTCTGGTTTGCAGAGCTGGGAGAGGCTCATTTAGGCTGACGGGGGGTCTGATACGCTGCTGCTCAAGGAGAACACTTTGACAACACTTCTGACTGTTTGTCTCGCCTTATTAGCAAAATTTGGCTACTGTACTTCTCTTCCAGCAAGTCTGATTTAACATCCACTGGGTGAGATAATCACTAGAAGCTGGGAAAAAGTGGTGATTTATGTCGGGAGAAGACTCGGCAAGTGCAAAGGGACAGAGGAGAAGAAAGTACCGCTAACTTCATTTTGTTGTTTTCTCTCATGAAGCAGTAACCTTGAGTTTGCCCGCGCCCAGTTGTTTCTTTCCGGCTCATTAGAATTTATCATAATCAGACGCTTCCCTGTGGCAAACTTGAGAAAAACAACCTCAAAAGTTCCAATTATTTCGAACAAAGGCAAACATCTGAAGTGTCAAAGCGGCGGGCAGTGAGTGACATGCATTTAGTCCTCATCTTTACAATTAGGGAGCGTTTGTAGTGCACTTCTGAGGCTGGGGAAGCATGCAGCTGTCCGGGGGGAGTTAGAGCCACGAGCTGCACAGGTTAGAGCACAGAGAACTTCAAACGAGGCCCGTCCACTCCTCTGCATCATCTGAGAGCAGACGTGGTACTTTTAAACGGGGCTTATACTTAAAGAAACTGTTAGAGGCAGAGGCACAATTTGAGTTTTCCATTGAAATGAAATACAGGGTTTATCTGGGGTATCACTAAATGTTTAGCAATGCAATGTAAGGCAGAGGCAGAGTGGTTAGCATTTGACACAAAGGTCTTTCACTGTAAAAAACTGAATATTTTAGGTACCTAAGTCACTTGAGTCACTTAAAGCTGCAGTATGTAGGTTAACTTTCCTGTTGGATGGTCATTATGATATTTAACACATCTGCCCCGTGGAGACAAACAGGTGTTTATTTGGAGTCAGTGGAGTAAAAAAAAAAGCACTTTATAAGACAATAGAAAAGTCAACCCCACAGACAATTTCAAGAAGAATATTTAATTAATGTATTTATTTCTCATTCATTCACAACACACAGACTATTAAAAACCTAAATGATAGGCTCAGCAGCCTTGTCTCTGTGCAGGCTGAGGCAGTGTGAGCCCCGTCCTGTGTGCTCTGTCACACTGTGAGGCTGTAAGAAATGACTAGACAGAAAGTCACGGTTCATCGTCCTACATTTGCTTATTAAAATGGTTGAATATCCCTCTATTGCAAAACCTTAATTTCCATTCAGTGACACGTCTAAGAATTGTGTGCAGAGAGCACTTATAGGAGACGGATCTGCAGGATCAGAGTTGTGCTGTGCAGTTTTAGCAGCGCTCAGGCCTTTCCCAGCTGAGTGGGAGGGACATATGAGAACACAGTGAACTGATGACTGCATGTATCATTTATGGTGTACAGATTCAAGTGGACATCGCCAAACAATCACGCACACACCACATTCACAATAGGCAATGTGGGTGAAGCGCTCCCCTGTGGCACCTGGTGTTCCAGCGGTCTACCATCCAAGAACTAACCAGGCCCCGACCTGCTGAGCCTCTGAGATCTGATGTGATCGGGCGCTGACTTACAGCTGTGGCCACAACCTCTAAAATGAGGGCTCACACGTTTGTAGTTACTGGGTTGAAGTTGGTAAAAATATGTTTGTGTTCTTAAAATGAGTAACTGGAGTATCAGATCAGGATGGGAAGACAGGGAATCATACCTGATCCATAACATTTAACTCACTCAAGTTTGACTTTCAAAAATAGCTTAAAATCAGTGCATGACACCAGCCCTGTGTGAACCAGCAGTAGCCCAGGGTAAGGGGGTCTTAAAGCTAATTAAAGAGCACAATACGTTTGAGCTGATGTTATACTATGACTGTGCATGCGACAAATCTAGCTGCACCGACTGAGAGTTGCAGAGCGCTGCAAAAAGTAACTTTACTAATGTTTTGTTTGTTTTTTCCCAATCTTTGTGCATCGCTGCTCTCAGCTTCACCGTGGCACCAGCATTTAGTACACACTGTACAAAAGTCTTCCTCTGACAAACGACCGTTAGCATATCATTTGATTGCATCTAAAGCGTCTGAGATAACAGCTGATAAGCATCTGCAGTACACAATAAGCACAGACTTATGGTCTACAATCACATTCAAAGTAGTGCTGAATCTTCCTGCACAGTAGACCTGTCTATAGGAGCAGCCTCGGAGTGAACTTGGATCTGTCTCACAAACTCCTGGATAGAAACATGAAAAATGAAGTCCTCACGCTGAGTGGCTCACAGTATTAATTATACAAGAGTGAGTTAAATGAGAGAGGCTGGCCTGCGCTGAGCCGTGGAGGATGGTGACAGAAATATGGCCCAGAGCTTCTCCCCCGACGGCCCGCTCTCATATTACATTCATTTAAATACATGAAATCACCAGAACAGCCATGGAAGTGCAAATCCATTCTATTTTCTGTTACACATATTCAGCGCTGGCTCTTTAATCAATAATCATTTAGATGAGAAATTAGTGACAGTAGCCTGGTTTTCCTCGTGGGCAGCCGAGCCGCCGACAGCTCCACACAAAACATGTGCTGCTTGGGTGAAGCAGCTTCAAAACTCTGACTGTTAGCTCAACCTGAGGTCACTCTTCTTTTATTAAACATCATCAATATTCACCTGCTCACATTTCATATTCTTCCCACCTCCTAAATGAACTCTGACCATGCACACTGCTAATTATCTTCTCTATTGGAAGGATCCACTGCATTAGACACCAACACATTTTTGGCTGGTATTACTTACAGTATGTGTATATTATATTTATATTGTTATTGGTCTTATAACATGCTCTTGGGTGCCTTTATTTTGGCATCTCATGGCATCTTTACAACTTACAAACGCCATCTACTGGCAGCTGAGGGAATTACATAGGTTGACACGCTCGTGTTGTCACGTTTTACCTAAAATTGTAATGAAGGTGTTTTTGGGCTCAGAATGAGTCTGAGGATGATTTATGGACACAAAAAAGCACAGACCAATAAGAGAGGACACTTTGCAACATAAAAGAGAAATGAGAGAAGAGTGTGAGATGGAGTGAAGTAGGGGAGTGAGTGAGAGAAAAGAGAAAAGTGAGAGATGTGAAAGTAATGAAAAAAGTGAGAGGGTTGAGAGGAGTGAGAGAGTGAAGGAAGTGAGACATGAGAGGAGTGAGAGCAGCGAGAAGAGTGAGAGAAGTGAAAGGAGTGAGAGGTGAGAGGAGTGAGAGCAGCGAGAGGAGTGAGAGAGGTGAGAGGAGTGAGAGAGGTGAGAGGAGTGAGAGCAGCGAGAGGAGTGAGAGAAGAGAAAGGAGTGAGAGCGGCGAGAAGAGTGAGAGGAGTGAGAGGAGTGAGAGAAGTGAAAGGAATAAGAGAAGTGAGAGGAGTGAGAGAGGTGAGAGGAGTGAGCGAAGTGAAAGGAGTGAGAGAGGTGAGAGGAGTGAGAGAGGTGAGAGGAGTACGGAGTGAAAGGAGTGAGAGGAGCGAGAGATGAGAGAGAATTTAGAGAGTGAGAGGAGTGAGAGAAGAGTGAGATCAGTAAGAAAAAAGTGAGAGGGTTGAGAGGAGTGAGAGAGTGAAGGAAATGAGACAGAGAGGAGTGAGAGCGGCGAGAAGAGTGAGAGAGGTGAAAGGAGTGAGAGAGGAGAGGAATGAGAGCAGCGAGAGGAGTAAGAGAAGTGAGAGGAGTGAGAGAGGTGAAAGGAGTGAGTGAGGTGAGAGTACGGAGTGAAAGGAGTGAGAGGAGCGAGAGATGAGAGAGAATTTAGAGAGTGAGAGGAGTGAGAGAAGAGTGAGATGAGAGTGAGGTGAGTAAGAAAAAAGTGAGGGAGAGAGAGAAGTGTAACAGGAGTGAGAGAGTGAGACAAGTGAGAGGAGTGAAAGAATTGAAAAAGTGAGAGAAGTTGGAAGAGTGAGAGGAGTAAGTGTGTGTGTGTGTGTGTGTGTGTGTGTTTGTTTTCAGGACAAATCAGGACATTTTTATGAAAACACACCTTCACTATCAGGACGCTTGGAAAAATGAGGACATTTTTTGGGTCCTCATTTTTCTGAGCCTTCTACAGTGCTCTACAGCTCCCCCACATGCTCCCAGACCAAAAATCTCAAAAGTCCTGAAACATCACACATTTCAGAAAATCTGTGTTTAAGTGTGTTTATCCAATGTGCTCACTTTTCATCCGCCAACTAGTGGTCAGTTTTGGAACTTAACACACTTTTAACACACTTGTCCTCATATGTCACCTTTTTCAGAAACATCACACACTCAATACAAATTGATTCAAATCCAGTCAAGTTTAATCTAAACCCTGGCTGCTACAGTGGCAAATAAAATTGCCATAAGACATATCGTTATTGTTTATTTGCTGAGCTGTAGTAGGTGTACAATATGTTAAAAAATAAAACTACATTAAAAAAATACAATAATAACTTCAAGTTTAGTTTCTGCTACCCAGATCTCTCCCCACCGGCCCCTTATGGATCCTCCTGTGGGTGGTAGGTCCATGGGAGGACGGTCCCACGTCCCTCGTTCGGGCTGGGCCCGGCCGGGCCCCGTGGGGAAAGGCCCAGCCACCAGGCGCCGCCATTGAGCCCACCCCAGGCCTGGCTCCGGGTGTGGCCCGGTGACTCATCATAAGGTTTTTTGTGTGATTTTAAATAGTAACACACATTATGAATTAACAATATTACAATGTAATGTAACACATAGCATTCATTACATAAGATGATCCAATCAATATTTAAATAACCAAAAGGAATTATTATTTATCAGGGTTTTTTTTTTTATTACCACCTTTTTATGACTTTTACATGAACTGCAATCAATTGGTTACAGTATTGGTATTTTTATTTATTTTTTATTGTTTAGAACAAAAAGCCATATTATATAGTGACTTAAGCTTTTAACTAAGAAATCATACTGCTTTTACTAAAACAAAATTATTTTGAATGTAAATTGTGGTAAAGTAATGACTTTGACCATGTTGTGATTAACATTAGCAGCTAGTGTTTGCAGCTAGCGCTAGCATTAAGCCACTTAGCATTTGTGAAGAATTTTATTATACAAACACACATCAGCAAAAATATACTTAATTGCTTACTCCTTACAACATGAGGAGCAGGGAGGACTGTTAAAGGTATTTTATGTTGTGGAGCACATGTGAACTCACTGCAGTTGCACACAGAAGAAATGCAGCCCCTGATTGGTCAGCAAGTTAGTAATGCAGCCCCTGATTGGTGGACAGACAAAAGACTCAGCAGTTCTGTTCTGGAGCAGTAATGTGGCAAACAAAATTCAAGTGACACACAGTTCACTGAAACTACTTGGCATGATTGCCTATTAAATGGTAAGTAATTGTTTTTCTTAATTTTTAACAACATAGACGGTAGAAGTTGTTGTTAATCGTATCTGTTTTGTTTTTTTTAAGAGTTAAAGTAACTAGCTAAAGTAATTAGCTAGATAGTTAGACAAACAATGTAAAGGACGCAGCAAAAGTTCTCCAAACATTTTTTTTTTCTTCAGTTTTACTTACAGAGAGAATCAGTTTTGTTTTAAATTATTCTGAAACAGATTTTATTTCAGCACATCACTCAAATCCTTTTTATGCATTCAGTACAGGGGATATTTGTGAATTGCAGTTAAATTAATATTATTATTATTTTTAGTTTCTTCCTTTGGTAAATTAATAATATTGTATGGCTGTGTAAGCTTAATTGGCAAATGTGTTATGATTTAAGGCAGGATAATACCATATTTTAAGGTCTGTTATTCAAAATACATTTCTGTCTCACTGACTTTTGTTCATCTCGCAGTGCAGGTCTTTATGGATTGAGGAACTCAGGACCAAGAGAACAGTATGGTAAGGAGAGCTAGACTTTGTCCTGAAGCTGAGGCTGCTCTGTTTATTTCATTTTTTTTTATTTATTTATTTATTTGAACAGGACCATGTACAATGACATTATGCTCGGGGGCAAAGATGATTGCACCAGATTATAGCTGTGCAAGCTAATTTCCATCTGCAGTCCTGGATCAGGGACAGGGGGAGTACAACGTGCATTATTTACAGTGCAACAGTTTTCATACAGTCTCTGACACTCAATCATTCACTCACACTTCATCGTCATCAACATTATTTTAACATCGAGGTTCATTGCAGATACCAGCACTTTAAAGTTAAGATTACAGTATTAGTTGTTAAAAAATCCTAGAACAATTTACACCTGGTAAGGCTAATACACTTTTAAATAAGTTTATAAAAGGAGCTAAGACAAGACTATTCGATACTAATTACATAAAACCATATATACATATTTCAAATAATAGCGTGCAAGTTTGTGCTCAGTGTGTGCATCTCTGGTTCTCAATTAACCACTTCTTTACCTCTCTGGAGAAGGTACAGAGGTTAGTTTCATTTGTGAGCTCAGTGGGGAGCTTATTCCACTGTTTGGTCCCCTGGTATGAGAAGGACGATTGGGCAAGGCTTGTTCTACACTGGGGAATACTACACTGTCCTCTGGTGGAGGTTCTGGTGATCCTGGTGGTCATAGCTGAAGTCTGGTGAATGAACTCTTTGAGGGGCGGAGGAGCCAGATTGTAGATGATCTTATAAACCAGTCGGATTTGGGCGAATGTGATAAAATTTTCAAAGCTCAGCATTTTATGCTTGTGCAGTATATGGCAATGATGATACAGATGCGTTTTTTTATCCAGGATTTTTAGTGCGCTTATAGATTGATTCTAGCGGCTTCAGTGTGGTCTTGTTTGCTTGGGACCAGCTTGAGATACAGTAAGAAAAATGTGGTAAGATCATAGTATTTAGATAAGTTTTTATGCTTCTGTTGTGAGTGAGTTCCTTATGTTTTTGAAGGTTGCCAGATTATATTTTAAAATTTTAGATGTCTTTTTAACATGTTTTTTAAAATTAAGAGAGGGATCTAATATAAGTCCTAGGTATTTGTATTCACTGACATTTTGAATGGTTTTATTATTTATTGTCACACTGGGACAGATCACTTCCTTTCGTTTGTTGGAAAAATACATTGTTGCTGTTTTGTCATAATTTAATGTCAGACATGACTCATGTAGCCACAGGGCTACATTTTCCATGGCTGTTGTTAGTTTTGTCGCTACCTCTGCCGTACTCTTGCCATTTGTGTAGATTACCGTGTCATCTGCATACATTTGCATTTTTACCTTGTTGCATACTGAGGGTAAATCATTAATATATACAGTAAAAAGAATTGGTCCCAGGTTTGACCCTTGAGGTAGGCCCATGGAGCATGACCTCGGTGAGGATATGGAATGCTTAACTTTGACGGATTGCGACCGGTTGGATAGGTATGATTTAAGCCAGTCTATTGTATTTGTGGAGATTTTGCAATGGTTAAGTTTGGAATAGAGGGTCTCGTGGTGCACTGTGTCAAAAGCTTTGCGCAGATCGAGGAAAATGGCTCCTACTACCTCCCCTTATCATCTAGAAGTGACAAGCCTTGCCTAAGGGCCCAATGGATCAATAACTATAAAGGTATTTTATACATATTTTATATAATTGTGATAGCCCTAAACATTGACCTTCAAACTCTTTCTTAGTGTTGAACCCCTATGTTTGTTTTTGCATACAGTTAGGTCCATAAGTATTTGGACACTGACACAAGTTTTGTTATTATTGTTACATATTCAAAATACAGTTATATAATTCATATGTGCTGAAAGGTCAGACTCTCAGCTGTAATCTGAGAGTATTCATGTCCAAATCGGAGAAAGAGTTTAGGAATTACAGCTCTTTAAAATTTAGCACCCTCTTTTTCAGAAGTAATTGGACAGTTGCTTCAAAAGCCATTGATTGAGCTGCCTGGTGTTGATTCCAGATGTTACATTTGTATTTAAAAGCTGTTTCTGTGAAATCACAACATACAGTAACTCAATGGAAGTGAACTGGGCCCTACTTAGGCTGGAGAGAAAATTATTATTTACCTTAGAGCACTCTCCAGGAAGTAGGTCTATCAGAGTCTAGGTCCACTAAAACGAGAAGAGTTCATGTGAGTACAGGTCGGTATTAGGCTCATCTGTCCACAGAATGATGTTCCAGACGTGGGCTTCTTGGTGTGTTTTTGACCAATTCTAATGTGGCCTTTCTGTTGTTGAGGTCTGCAGCTTGTTTTGAACCCTTTATATTTTCTCTCTCTCTTGTTATAGTTATAGACCTAGACACTGATAGACCTACTTCCTGGAGAGTGTGCTACACTAGG
>CM033636.1:297500-315000 GCA_019453435.1 Rhinogobius similis | reverse complement strand
TGTCACTGGGGATAGCTACAGCACAGAGTGGGGAGATCACCAGTTCAGAGCCCAATTCACGATTAACAAGCAGCAGTCCAATTCCTTCAGTGATTAGTTGTAGTGTCAGTTCATCAGGAAGCACCATAAAAGTTGCACCAATGCTAACTAAAGAAAAACAAAGCAAGTACAACAAGAAGCAATATTGTCTGTATTGTAAGAAGGCCATTTCAAAATTAGCAAGACACCTTGAAACTGTCCACAGTGCAGAGTCTGATGTGGCAAGAGCTTTCAGTTTCAATAAAAGGTCCTGTGAAAGAAGAGATTCATTACGCCTCCTTAAGAAAAGAGGAAACTTCAACCATAATGCTGCTGTAGCAACCCTAGGTGCTGGAGAAATGGTTGCTTGCAGAAGGCCCACTACTACAAGACACTCTGAAGAGTATAGCCACTGCAAGTTTTGTCAAGGACTGTATGCAACAGGTTGCCTTTGGAGACATGTAAGAAACTGCCCTCAGAAGTCTACTGAGGGAAAGCCTCTCACAGGACGACAACGGAATCAAATGTTCTTACCAAAACCTGATCAAGTTCATGAAGCTGTTTGGAAGATTGCCTGTGAAATGAACCAAGATGAAATTTCCTTGGTAGTAAGGAGTGAAAGAGATATTCTTAGCCTTGGAGAGTCACTGTATAATGCAAGGAAACCACATGAGAGAAGAAACGATTACATACGACAAAAAATGAGAGAGATGGCAAGATTATTGATAATGGCAAGGGCTATAACCCCTTTGAAATGCACAGAAGACCTTGTTATGCCCAGTAACTTTCCCTATGTGATTCAAGCAGTCAGAGCTGTTGCTGGATATGAGTTGAAAAGCAATTCATACAAAACTCCATCCCTGGCTTTGAAATTGGGACACAGTTTGGCCAAAGTTGCGGGAATTGTGCAGTGTAACGCCATCATTGCAAACCGCGATACTGTTGCAGAGTCAGCCAAGCAATTTGCCACTTTGTATGAGAAAAAGTGGGCAGAGTCCATTTCAGCTGCTGCATTGGGTACACTTCAACAAGCCAAATGGAATAAACCACAGGTTTTGCCATTTACACAAGATGTGTCACTGTTACACAAGTTCCTTGCTACTGAGGGATCGAAGTGCATGAAGGACATGGAGGAAAACCCAAACAACATAACCTTCAGTAATCTTGCTAAAGTGACTTTGACACAGATTGTACTGTTTAACAGAAAAAGACAAGGGGAAGTTTCAAAAATGGAGCTCCAGACTTTCACATCTCGGAATCGTACACAGATGAATCCTGACATTTTGATGTGCCTTACTGAATTAGAGAGGAGGCTGGCTGGGCACTTTGACAGAGTTGAGATTCGTGGTAAAAGGTCAAGAATGGTACCTGTTCTCCTCACACCTGGTATGACTGCTGCAATGGACCTCCTTGTGAAAAACAGGAATGCGTGTCAAGTCAGCACAGAGAATGTGTACTTGTTTGCACGTCCAGGAGTCCTTTCCCACTACAGAGGCTCTGATTGCCTTCGCAAGTATGCAAACCAATGTGGTGCTAAGTACCCAGAGGCACTCACATCAACAAGATTGCGTAAACAAGTTGCTACCTTGTCCACAGTACTAAACCTAAAAGAAAATGAAATGGATCAACTTGCCACCTTCCTTGGACATGACATCCGTGTCCATCGAGAATTTTACCGGCTTCCAGAGAGTACCCTGCAGCTAGCAAAAGTCAGCAAACTCTTAATGGCAATGGAAAAGGGCAAACTGTCTGACCTTCAGGGGAAAGGGCTGGACGACATCGAGATCAATCCTGATGGTAATGAAAAAAAATAATTTATACAACATAATATATGTATTACATAAAATAATATAACATTTCACTGTTTTTTTTAACCAACCAGATGAAGTTGCTACCAGTGATGATGATGATGATTCCAGCGAAGAAACTATTGCTGATTCACTTCAACAAAAAGGTATCCTAACTAGAACAGTTACAGTTTGTGATAATATCTTTAAGTTACAAGAAAAAGCCTGATAATCATTGAACAACAGTAAATAAATTGAAGTGGATGAGAGACACAATCGATGTTCTAGGAACAGTGAAAGAAGATGGACTGATTAAAGCCTAATAGATGTACAGAAGAAAAATAATTTGTAAGGGCGGCACATATGAAAGCAACAATGATATCAAAATTTAGCTGACAAAAGGGAGTTAATGTTCTGCAATAAGAGCTAAGATACTGGTTAGTTGTACAGTGGAGGGCAAAGCAACAGAAGCAAAAGAAGAGGAAGAAGAAAGTCAGTTTTTTTCATAGGGATAAATGTGACTGCGTTAAAAGGATGTGAAATTTTAGGTAAGCACACTGCTCCAAAGCAAAAAGCAAAATAGCAGATTTGCTTTTGAAAATGGAAAGCTTGACCTTTATCCTGATAAACAAACATTTAAAAATTGTCTAGTTTGGTTTTTAGTCAATTAAAGGGAGATGAAGTCAAGGCCTTCAATGCCTTCTTTGGAGAAGATGTGGGCTTGTTACTTGACTGACCAAAGGAAATCAAGTGTAGAAAAATGGGCTAAGCTGGAGTGATCTGTGGCACAAAGATGAAAAATACAGATTTCCTGATGGAGACTGCTTACAATGTGAAAAGTGGATTTTTACTCATGTCTTTATAGTCAGATGGTTGACGTGTAAATATTTATATCTCACGTAGAATTGCGTACTGCCTGTCTTTGAGGTTTCTTACAGTGCAAAGAAAAACTAACAAATCAACTGGATTTAAGTTCATATTATTTTTATTACTTTTCTAAGGCTCCAGAGCGGAGAGTTCTAGGGACCCAAACCACACACTTGACTCAGCCACTGTGGACACCATGGAGGGAACCTCTGACTCCGCCACTGTGGACACCATGGAGGGAACCTCTGACTCCACCACTGTGGACACCATGGAGGGAACCTCTGACTCCGCCACTGTGGACACCATGGAGGGAACCTCTGACTCAGCCACTGTGGACACCATGGAGGGAACCTCTGACTCCGCCACTGTGGACACCATGGAGGGAACCTCTGACTCAGCCATTCTGGACAACAAAAGCATGAGCAGCGCTCAAGCAAGAAATGGTAAAATGTAAAAGAATGTACTTGTGAATGTGTGTGTGTGTGTGTTTTTTTATTATATCAGAATACATATTCTTTTTCATCCTTTTAGATTCTCAGCAGACAGCACTTCAGGTGGGGACTTCCTCAAAGCGCTCCAGTGGAAAGCAAGGTTCAAGAACACTTTCTTCTAAATAGGGGATATTTTGCTAAATAAACTTGTTTCAAAGTTTCAATGTTTGAATAACCTGGAGCACTGTTTTGAGTCGTGCCTCCATACTTGTTCAATCTCTGTGTCTTGACAACTATTTAGCATGGCCAAACAACAGATGTGTTTTTTGTCCTGTTTTTGTCACACAACCATGCTTGTGTGTTGCAAACTTCTGAGTTCAGTCCCTCAGTTTAATACGGCGCTTTCTCAGAAATTACGATAAAAAAAGAATGGAGGGGTCAATTTTATTGGATTTGGAGTGGTGCATTTGGAGTGGGTGGGACTGACTCAAAACAGAGCATCTAACCAAAAAGTCCAGAAACAGAAAGTTTAAAATAAATGGATTAAGAGAAAACAGCTAAGATGTTGAAGTATAGACATATATATATGCTAAATGCCTAAAAAAAAAGCAAAATACCCCCTGAAAATTACTTTTTTTTTTTCATCATACGCCGCATTATTCATATTAAGAGCCATTGTTCACTTGTGATTTTTTTTTTCTATTTATATGACAGCTAAGAAATTGAGAAGCAGGTGGAGTGAGGATGAGGTGAAGGCTGTTGAACGGCACATGTTTCATTTCATCACAAGCTGCCAAGTCCCAGGTAAAAAAGACTGTGATTCCTGCCTCCAGTCAGAGCCAGAAGCTTTGAAAAACAGAGACTGGGCTGCCATCAAATACTACATTCACAATCGAATTACTGCTTTAAAAAGAAATATGAATAAATAGACCTTTAAAATGTGTTCTGTGGCTCAAGTACAATACATTTGTTCAACATTTGTACTTGCTGTACTTACAGCATTACTTTTCAGAAAAATGTGTTTCATGTGTTTGCAATGTGTTATAGAATAGTAGGTTCATGTTGTGTGATCAGGTTCAACAAGCAATTGAATGAGGTTTGTTTTTTTCTACAGCAGTCTTCAGACATTCCAGCATAACATAAGTTGTTGAATTAAGCAATATTACCTGAGAGGGTGTGCTTTAATTTCATTTTGTTTGTGCTTGTTTTTTTTTTTTAATGTTAACATATTGTATTTTACAATAATACAAAATGTAAGAAAACTTTGACTGCTCCATGTCTTATTCAAATTAACATTTACAACAAAATTCATAAAAGTAGTACATTACCGACTTAAGAAAAAAAAAACTGAAACATGGGGTTAGTCTACACAGCTATGTCTCAAAACTGATGAGCATAACTGTTGTACACACATGAATATTATATGGATACGCCAAACGATCTAACAGAAGCCAACTTGAAAATACACACCCTATCATTACCTGGTCTTCAAAAGTCACATATACATGAAAAAATTGTGTGTAGTCATTGGTTTCATATTTCACCTAAACATGAAAAAAGTGTGTTTAATCCTGAGGCACTCATATGTCACACAAACCTGACAAGGTCCTGAGAAGTAGCATTAAAATCAGGTTTGACCAAAATAATGCCCTAGACAAAATTTCAACAGATGGACGTAATCCTGGGAGTGTGGGTGAAAAACCCTCTGACTCCTAGACCTGTAAGACCTTTGTAAAGGCATGTTCCCATTTTTCACATTATTGTCATAGGTCCTGATATATCCTGTAAACACGTATGCGTGTGTTTGTGCGTGTGTACGTACGCACATATGTGTATGTGTGTGTGTGTGTGTGTGTGTGCATGAGTGTGTGTGCGTGTATGTGTGTGTGTGAGTGTCTGTTCGTGTGTGTGTGTGTGTGTGTGTGTTTGTGTGTGTGTTTGTGTGTTTTAATGTGTGCATGTGTGTGTGTGTGTGTGTGTGTGTGTGTGTGTTTGTGCGTGTGTACGTACGCACATATGTGTATATGTGTGTGTGTGTGTGTGTGTGTGTGTGTGTGTGTGTGTGTGTGTGTGTGAGTCGTAGAACCTTCTCCTCCTTGATAAAGGTGAAAAGGAAATAGGAAACAGATGCCAATCACGCTTCATCACACACAGTGGAGACACAAACTTTGTACAGAAACAGAGCTTGGTCCAGTCCCTGTGAGTCCATCCACAGCAGTCAGTGTGTGATGTTCTGAGTGAAAGCAAAAGCAGAACTCTGCTCCACAGCTCGCTTTGATCTACTCAAACCCACCATCCAGGGAAGTCTGTACGCGGAGAAGCTCTGACCACACAGAACAGGTCAGTGGAACATTTCAGCTTTGCCACCCACTGTGCCATCGTCCCAAACCAGTGACTTACCTGGAAAATGTTCGAGAGGTCACGCAGGTTGAAGATGTAGTGGAACTTGAGGGCCGTGGGGAGGAAAGTGGAGGCGATGCGGTGGTGGAGCTCCAGGGCCAGCTGCACCACAGTGGGGCCGCTTTTGGGCAGGAGGCTGCTGAAGGCCTGGCCTCTCAGGTGCTGGGACAGGATGGACGTGTAGATGGAGCTAAGGGCCTCAGCTCCAGGGAAAGAAAGGGCAAACACACAGAAGTGCCGCTGGGGAGAGAAGGGCACAGGGTCAGTTCTGTGAGGATGGTCTGTGTTACAGTCAGAGAAGGGCATGGGTCACATGTGGCTCAAGTAAATAACTAAATACAAGTTGATTATATGATAATAAAGCATGCATATTGTACACTGCTTGAAAATCTATGTGAGGCTTAGAAGGCTCAGGCTCATAATCTCAAGTGGGAAAGTAACAAACAACAAACTTTTGGCTTTTGAGATTACTACATGTAAATAAAGTCCTTACAGGCAAAAAAAACAAAGCAGAAATAAATGAATGCATTTGAATATAAATGACTTGTTTGTCAATGTGTGATGTATTTGTGTAGCTTTACATCCATTTAATCGTCCGTGCATTGGTGGCACAGAGGCTTTGTCTGTGGCATGCTTAAAATAACACTACAAGACTAAAACAAGTGGAAAGTGAATTCATATTTCTCAGTCTATACATCAAAGGTCTGCTCAATACATGTATAAAGCAAAATGCATTATACACAGTATTTCTTAAGTACAGAAACATGTAAACTGAGTACAAATATAAGAAGTATAAAAATAAACTGACTTTATGGCACAACTGTGAAAAGGATAAATCGTTAGAAAAAAACAAGAATAACAAAGAAGACATGGGATATATTAAAGAATACTATTAAACATTGCC
The DNA here is from genome assembly GCA_019453435.1 of Rhinogobius similis. NCBI lineage: Eukaryota > Metazoa > Chordata > Actinopteri > Gobiiformes > Gobiidae > Rhinogobius > Rhinogobius similis. The sequence continues at coordinate 308,593 of CM033636.1, read as the reverse complement.
TTATTACCTTTAACGTTGACTACCCTCCTTATTTCATAGAAAATGATAAATAATATGGAAGAAGTAGTCAACAAATTAAATTCTTTTTTTGTGAATGTAGCAGAGAATAAAAAATCCTTTAACTTCTACTGATGAGCTAATAGACAATAATAACAGTACAATGTCCCTTAATTAGATATTGTAAATTAATGTAAAACAAAACTTCCACTAATCACAAGGAACTTCATATAAAGGTAATTAAAAACAATAATAGAAGTCATCTCCAATCTACTCGCTCACGTGTAATCTATCTTTATAAACTGGTCAATTTCCAAATGATATGAAAATAGCTAAAGTCCTTCCCCTGTACAAGACTGGAGACACTTCACAAACCACACACCTATTTCAGTCCTCCCACAGTTTTCAAAAATATTACAAAATGTTTTCGGTTGGATAGTTTTCTGGAAAAACATAATATTATATCAAATGAACAGTATATTTTTAGAACCAACTTCACATGCTTTGTGACCTCACAGAAGAATGAATCAATGCCTTAGACAAAAACAAATATGCAGTGGGATGTTTGTTGACCTAACCAAAGCATTTTTGATAAAAAACTGGAACCAGATTAGACGAGTGGCTCTGCAGTGGCTAAAACGTTATTTAAGCAGAAGCAGTTTGTGAAGATGAGGTCACACCAGCCTCAATGTTTGGACATTGCATGTGCTCTGCCACAAGGCTCAGTGCTCGGGCCAAAATGATTCAACATTTACATAATCGATATATGCAAAACTTCCAAAATACTCAAGTTTGTCCTATTTGTGGATGACACAAATATAATTAGAACTGGTGAAAACCTGCTGCCACTTATAGAAAGCTTCAACACAGAGCTCATAACATCAAGTTATCAATACATGTAAAAAAGACTAAATTAAACAAATAAACAATTATTTAACTGTACAAATAGAAAATGTTAGTATAAAAAAGTCAATGAATTAAAATTCCTTGGGGTCGTCCTTGAGGTCATTATAGATGATACAATTTGCTGGGCAGCTCACATTAAACATATTTCCATTAAAATATCTGGAAACATTTCTGTACTGGCTAAAACAAAACACTATGTAAACAGAAAAGCGCTACATCTTCTGTTCTGTTCCCTAGTTTTAACTTATTTAAGTCATTGTGCACAGTTCTGGGACAACACTTACAAAAGCTATTAACAACCACTCTTTATATTGCAAAAAAGGGCAATTCGATGAATCGATAATGCTGGATATATCGAACACACCAATGCCTTCTTTATAAAGTAATCACATTTTTTGATACTGTGGAATGTCAAACACTACAATACATGTACAAAGTAAGGCATAACTTATTACTGGACCATTTAGTAAAACTGTTTTGTGAAAGAGACAATAGATATAATTTAAGGCAGGCATGTCCAAACTCAGGCCCGGGGGCCAAATGCGGCCCTCAGACCAATTTTTCTTGGCCCTTAGTCTTCCTGGTGAACTGGCCCACATTGTCCTGATAAGTACTATTTACAGCACATTTCAGATTTTCTACAATTCCAACCTAAATAACTAACATTTTGGTGCGATACAGACCTGATATTAAGGCACTGAGACTCAATGTATATGTGGAGCTTAAAACATCAGATAAATGCAGCTTTTTTTAACGTTTCGCGATTGATTTGTGGCCCTCCGCTTGGTCTATATTTCAATATGTGGCCCTCGATGGAAAAAGTTTGGACAGCCCTGATTTAAGGGATAACTTAACCTTTAAAATTGGGAAAAAAAAGACAGAAACTGTGGAACAAAGTCTGTGCCAAAATTAAGCAATATCCAAACATGACACAATTCAAAAGAAAATGCAAGCAAATAATTTTCAAAAGGTATGACAAATGTAAGTGATGGCTCCTGGCATGAGACACGACAATCTGTGGAACCAGAATGTGTTACATCTTGAAGAATATGACTAGACAGTGAATATCACCAGGATAATGAATATTATAATTACCTGAAGAGGAGAACAGGAGTAGGATCAAATAAGTTTTACTACTTCCTATTCCCTTTCGAACATGTGTAATTATATGTATTTTTTGTGCCTGCATGCATGTATGTAAGCATGTGTGTGTGTGTGTGTATGTGTGTGTGTGTGTGTGTGTCTGTGTGTGCCTGTCCGTGTATCTGTGTGTGTGTGTGCATGTGTGTGTGTGCTTGTGTGTGTGTGTATGTGCTGTATGTGCATGCCCGTGGGCGTGTGTGTGTGCGTGTGTCGTATATGTATGAGTATGTGTCTATGTGCATGTATATGTGTGTAAGTGTGTCTGTTTGTATATTTTTGCGTGTGTGTGTGTCTGTGTGTATATGTGTGCGTGTATGTCAGTGTGCATGTGTGTGTGTGTGTGTGTGTGCATGTGTGTGTGTGCGTGTGTGTGTGTGCATGTGTGCATGTGCGTGTGTGCCCATGTGTGTGTGTCTGTGTGTGCCCGTGTGTGCCTGTCCGTGTATCTGTCTGTGTATCTGTGTGTGTGTGTGTGTGTGTGTGTGTGTGTGTGTGTGTGTGTGTGTGTGTGTGTGTGCATGTGTGTGTCTGTGTATGTGCGTGTGCGTGTGTGTAGTACCTGGAGGCGGGGGTTGATGGTGAAGCTGCCTGCTGTGGGGTTCATGCATGTTATGTACTGCACGTTGTGGATTTCCTTCAGCAGCAGCTTGTTGCGGTCGTACCTGCAGAACACAAACACAAACAGACGTGTATTTGTCTTTAACCATAATGTTCCCTGAATATGAACATATTTATATGTGTCCCTCCAGCTCTAAGCACTTGACCCCACTGCATGATGTCATCAGGTGGTTCTTTCGTGACTGGACCAACTGACCAACTTCAATACAAGCAGGTGTTAACTTCAGCTTTTAATTTGATGTGGATAAAGTATGCATTATTTTTGGCATGTACTTTAAACAGGTTTTACTCTTGATTTGATTACATTAGGTTGTCAAGACCGTAGCGGGAGGATTTTACCTGTGTGTGTCTGATGGAGTACGAGTTGGGTTTGATGGGAAAAATGGAAGGAAAGGCGCCCGGACACAGTGGCAAACTCCACACAGAAAAGCCTGGGCCATTGGCATTAGAAGTTAAAGCCACAATTTGTGATGGCCATAACTCGACCAGACCCCGCTGTAACAGACGTCACAAGGTGAAACTGATCTCGTTTGAATATGGCTTGTTAAAAGCTCAGTAATATCAAGTTAAATGAATTTCCCTCTTTCCTTTACCACTTCTTTATATACAACACTGAGGTTGTACCAAGGCCAAGGTGTCCCACAGTAGCTTAAAGAGCCTGAATAATGCAATCCTCTCCTCCCTCTCAGTGTGATATGAACGCCTGAGCTGCCTCTTAAGCTGGCGTGGCCTGTAGCCTCCTTCTCCCTCTCCATTCCATATACCTGATGCTCCAGGCATATCTGTGAGGGGCCGAGCGTGTCTAAGCTAGTCAGCGTGTGTCTGACTGATGCAGGGGAACCAGGCGTGTTCAGAAAGAGATGAGCTTCCAAATCCTTTTAAGAGAAATCACACACCACACTCTGGACTCCTGACACTCGTGAAAGAGTGAGTGGGTGAATACTGAAGGACTGCGTTCATGTGAATGAGGCCACTATTTTGTTGGAGATAGGAACAGCATTACCTCAAAGCGCCTCTTACTTGCAGTACATGCGCTAATGTGGTTAAAATGTCTGTCATTGGAGTGAAAATAAGAGAGTGAGAGACAGGGAGAGAAAGAGAAAGCTGAAAGACAGAAGGGCAGAGAGAAAAATAATTCTACTGACAGCAGCAGAAAATTGTGGGTACAGGGCAGAAGTACTGAGTCTCATGATTGATATGTTGCTTTTATTCATACAGTATATTCTAAAGAACATGTTTATAATTGAGATAGTAAAACGTTCTCTGTGCTTTTATGGTCTGCTTTATTTTAGGAGATACTGCATGTTGTGTTTTCCTTTTGGAGACTTCTCTGATCCCTGAATGCTGGGCCCTGGGCCATCGGAGGGACAGACAGTGTTGTACCAGTGCTTGTAGTCCAGGTGCTGGCGCAGCAGAGTGTGGGGCTGCACAGTTCCATAGGCGTCCACCTCCGGCATGTTCAGGTCGTCGATGAAGTACACCAGCCTCCTGCTGCCGGGTGGGCCAAAGTTACGCCCTGCTTTCTTCTCCAGAGGCTTCTCCAGCACCGCTGTAAGACAGACACTGTAGTCATGATGAAAACTGTTAATATGTTCAAGAAAGTCAAATTGCTTTCATCCAGCAGATTGATGCAAACACAAGGGATGCAAAAATTCCTATTTGTAGTCTGGTTAAAAGCTCTGTCATCAGCCTAATTTCAGTCACTTTAGTCACTATTACCATTTCAAACAGATGCCACTTCCAATATGACATCATCTCAGCTGGAGGGCAGGGACCTGATCCACAAATACTGAACCCTATTATTATTTGTTAAGGGCTGGATCCACACATTTGTCATATTATTCTTTAGGCTTGAAGTAATTTAAGTGACAACAATGACTTCTTTGGGGTTAAATAATGACATCACTCTAAATCTACTTGTTTATCGGGTTTGTTTGTGCTGACACAAAAGACGTTGAACTTTGTGCCCGATTTTGTTTCATGTGGACAGGCCCAGTAATAACAGAGATATGAACCATAAACCAAACAAATCTGACACTTCCACAGAGAGTTCTACTGAGCATTCTGACCACAGTGAAGGAGAGATCCTCCTCCCACAGACAGACAGGCTGCAGATGGACCAGGACTGACACATCCACTTGGACCAGAACCACTCAAGAGGAAGGAAGGAGGATCATCTAGTACAGAGAGAGTTCCTCCAGGCAGATGAGGAGCAGTTCATCTAGTGCAGAGAGAGTTCCTCCAGGCACATGAGGAGCAGTTCATCTAGTGCAGAGAGAGTTCCTCCAGGCACATGAGGAGCAGTTCATCTAGTGCAGAGGGAGTTCCTCCAGGCAGATGAGGAGCAGTTCATCTCAGTGTTAGAGTGTTAGTGTTAGTTAGAGTTCCATTACATACAAATATCTGACCATAGGCTTGTTTTACTCGTACTCCATCAGAGTGAAAATGACAGGAGGGACGACCTTTGACCTCCAGGACTGTCAGCCTGTGAAGAGGTTGCAGATGGACAGAAACACTGCTGATGATGGAGAGGGTGCTGTGAGCGCCCCTGTCTGGAGCGAGGACACAGTATTCAGACGCTCCAGTGCGAGTGCCGACTCCAGTCTGTGCTTCTGTCTCTCCACTGTCCACACACAGTGTTTTTACTCAGGGGAGGGCGCTATAGCCTGAAATTGTTGTCATGACAAAAAGTGAAAAATAGTGATAACAATATATATATATATATATATATATATATATATATATATATATATATATATATATATATATATATATATTTATTTACAATAAAGTTGACTCAAAACAAAATAACTTTAGCTAACTCGTTTAAGAATGTTTAATGATAACAATGATAATAATAATAATAATAGCTTCTTTACTGTCTGAAAGCTGTTATAAACCCGCCCTCACAAATTAATCAAATAAAGTGAATATTAACAATGTGCCAGAAACATATTAGCTAGATTTAAATAATAAATAAATAATACTTCCTCCTTTTACAGTTAGACAACCAGGTACCCCAAGACACAACAAAATGCAAGGTAAAAAATAAAAATAATAAAAAAAAATAAACAAGAATCTGTAGATGTGCCAGGCCTTTCAGGTTTCATTGACGATTCACATTTTGAAATAGAATAAATACTGACTCTCCGAAACCTCAGCCTAGACGGCCTTACTCATTTCTTTTATCCCCGTCATGGGGAATATGTACTTCTAAACTTTTTAAGAAGATATCAGACTCTACAATTAGAATGAACGCTGATTTCATTAAGTCAAGATATTCATTTTGGGCGCATCTCATTTCAGAATATCGCAGAACCAAAAATGACTGAATACTAACTTACTTACTTACTAACTTACAGAATGGAATTTCTTCAGAAGAAACCTACAAGCATTGTCTCTGAAGAAGTCCTCAAAGAAGTGTTAGATTTTATACAGATCGCACAGGGAGCACAACACAAGAAAAGTAAGAGACGCCAAATCAAGAAGTTTACCATATTTCTGGACAAGAGCAACACTGGGAAAGACCAGCACAACAGGAGGACAGGGACAGTCCAAGGGGAGACAAGTATCAACAGAAACAGCTGGATTAAAAACCTGATACAGGCAGAAAAAGATGTCCTTTCCAAAGGACTCAACTTCTTGGTCACTTCAAACCATAGGGTTTGAAGTGCAGACTACATCACAGCCACAGAGACAGCCATCAGGAACAACAAGATGAACAAATTGGAAGCTGCAGACCTCAGGATGCGGGTCACTGCCCCTCTGAAAGTGCCAAACCAACCCCTTCTAACATCACACCGGAAGAGAGGAAGGCACTTTCAGCTTTACAGAAAGACCACAGCAAAACATTCTACCAGCGGACAAAGGACACTGTACGGTGATACTGAACACAGCTGACTATGAATCCAAGGTCAACAGTCTCCTTGGGGACACCTCCACATATGAAAGACTGAAAAGGGACCCAACTAGTGGCTACAACATAAGGTTATAGTCTGCCCACAGAAGCTTGAGCTATCAGTTTAAAGGTCTTGAAACCATGAAACCCCTGCCATCCATCTGAGATGATCACAACATCAAATTCCTGAAGATGAGCCCAGACTCTTGTTGGTCACTAACTCCCCCGCTGTGAGCTCACCTTGCAGCATGGAGGAGGTGGTGTAGTAGTTGAAGGGGACATTTTTGATCATGTACTTGTCCATGTCCAGAGAAGACAGCTTGTCTCCAACCAGAACAGACTTCCCAGTGCCTGCGTTCCCCACCAGCATCACGGGCCTCTGCTGCTCCAGCAGTCTGTCCAGGAAGAAGCGCACACGGATGGTCTCTGTGGTGTGGACCAGACAGGCCTGGAACACAACATCCTCCATTTACAGTTCATTCTCATTATTGATCGTCACATAAAACCAACAAATATGAATTAACCCTGTGGAGGGGTGCTCTGGGTTCAGTTACTCGCTTGAGTTTATTTTTGTTGTTCAACATCACCTTCTAAGTCCCAATCAGGTACTTTTTCATTCATCCATCATCATTATATTGTGGTCGCATCACAGTTATATATATAATAGTTATAGGAGAAGTAGAAGTAATGAAAAAATAAAGCAACAAATTGCACTGACAAGTATTATTTTACCCCTAGACTTACAAAGTTGATTAATGTTTTGTATACGGGCCTGCATTTGACACACTTAAGAAAGAAATATAGATCAACTTACAACAAAGAATAACTTTAAGGCCAACGCACACCGGGATGCTTTGCCGCGCAGCAAATTAGGCTTCACTATTTTCTATGAGTGTGCACACACTGGGCACGCACCAGCGTTTGGAACTTGCTGAATTGGGACATGGCGCCGCTGAAATCACATGCTTTTTGCACTTCTCTGGTGAGTACAGACAGGTCTCTGTTCTGTGACCGACAGAAACACCACTAAAACCTTCGAGGAAAAGGACGAGAGCTGCAGCAGCAGCAGAGAGAGTAAATGCTCGTCTACTGCAGAAAACTCTCGTCTCTCACTAAACTCACCTCACACAGCCTCGCGCTCTGTCTTTCATATTGTCTGTAATCTGCACGTTTTACTCATATTCAAAATAAGTTGTTTTATAGCCTTTTTAGGAGCCGTGACGAGCTTCATTCAGTGTATGTTGACGCGTGTGCTTAAAGCACGTTAGATGCCAGGCGACGCACTTTGGTGTGCGTTGGCCTTTTAACATTGTTTTTAGTCAAATATAAAAATAATTGTAAATCCTTATTTAAACTCGAACCCTGTGAGCGATCTTATACATTATTAACACAGCAAAAAAGCATGTTCTCCAGGATCACATGTGCCCCCCTGACATTTCACCGCGTTTTATTTTGTTTTAACAACTTTTGGATGTATTTACTGTCTGCATCTCTTCCCAACAAGTTTGAAGCTTATGAATGTATTTTAATGTTTCCAATACAAGTAGTCAATATATATCCCATGATGCCTCTGCCGTCCATCTCGGACGGCGATGAGTCTGTCTACAGGAGGGAGGTGGACCGGCTGGTGTCCTGGTGCAGCGACAACAACCTGGAGCTCAACGCCCAGAAGACAGTGGAGATGATCGTAGACTTCAGGAAAGTCTCAGCCCCCCTGCCCCCCCTTGCCCTGACAGACTCTCCCATCACCACCGTGGACTCTTTCCGCTTCCTTGGCACCACCATCACTCAGGACCTCAAGTGGGAGCCAACCATCAGCTCCATCATCAGTCAGGCCCAGCAGAGGATGTACTTCCTGCGGCAGCTGAGGAAAGCCAAGCTGCCGGCGCAGATGATGGTGCAGTTCTACACGGCCATCATTGAGTCCATCCTCACCTCCTCCATCACCGTGTGGTCCATCACCGTGTGGTATGCTGGAGCCACAGCCAGTGACAAACAGCGACTACAGTACATTGTGCGCTCTGCTGTGAAGGTGATCGGCTGCAGCCTTCCATCTGTCCAGGACCTGTACGTCTCCAGGACCTGTACGTCTCCAGGACTCGGGGACGAGCAGGTCGGATCACAGCTGACCCTTCTCACCCTGGACATGGACTATTTGAGCCCCTCCCCTCGGGCAGGAGGCTACGGTCCATCCGGACCAGAACCTCCCGCCACAAGAACAGTTTCTTTCCCTCTGCCGTTGGACTCATGAACACTTTGTAACACCTGTCACTTCAACAATAATACTATTTAAGAACAATCTATTTGCACTACTCATTTGGACATTGCACTATCTGCCAACTGTACATTCTGTATATAGTCTATCTTAGTCTATTTTATTCTTAATTTTAAGCATGCCTTTTTATATATTTTTTATATTTTATCCTTTGCTTTATGTTGCACCTACGCCGAAGCAAGTTCCTACGTTTGTGAATTTCACTGACAATGGCAATAAACAGTTTCTGATTCTGATTCTGATTCTGATTCTGATCTTTTTCACCCACAGACCAGTGAGTCATCTGTTGCAGATTTCACTGGATCACATGACAACACACCGGTCTCTGATCCTGGTTCAAACAGGCGGCTGTTACAAAGCCCTGGACGGAGCCGCTGAACAGGCCAAGGCTTGAAGCCTCAAGATTCAGGCCTGACATACGGTAAGTCTCTCTGTGTTAAGGCCTTATTTAACAAAGCCTGTGTTAGTGCAGAGGGTTGTGCGCAGACTTGTTAAAAGCTTGAAATCTGTAGTTTTCACAAACAAACAACAACACGTGTCTATCTGTTGTATAAAAAAAATATGATGTTTTCAGTCGCATGTGACCCCAGCAGTTTAAAGACAAATGTTATGCTTTTTTAAGGTATTTAGTATAAAATATAACATACATTATTTATAACCTTTTTCATTGGAAACTGTAACATTGATCTATAACAGCTTAAAGAGGCTGTACCTGATTCTAGATTGTTTTATTTATTTATTTTATTTCATTGCTATGAAACTTTCATGGGTGGTCCAAACCACCACCTAATATACAATGTATGTATTTCTTATGTATGTATTATTTTATTTATTTTTTTTCTGATATGAAAACATATATTGCGCTTTGATCAAATGTGCATTGCCTAAATGAAGAGAGCAGAGGGTTAACACCTCTACACTCTAAACAGAGCGTCAAAACACATTGATATTTTACACAGTGTTCATGCAGTATGTTGTAGCTCTTCATGTCATAGAGAGTGTTTTATCTGTACCTGCAGCGGCATCTCTGGGTCCAACTCAAACTTGGGCACCATCTTGGACCAGGGTTCAAACTTGTTGCTCTCGGGGTGAATGTAGAAGTCAAAGACGGTGCCGTGGGACGGGAACTTGATGCTTTTGAACTGAGCGACCCACCACTGGCTGAACTCCAGTCTGTAGTCGACCAGCTGGACCCACAAAACACACACAGAACACACACACAGAGCAGTGGTCAATGCACAGACTCCTCCACACAGTTATGGATCTGGCTGGTTTTACACTGGAGTGAATACAAAGCAGGAGGAATCCATGGCGAGCGGCAGATGTGGCGGCAGCAGCTGAGGGGGACAAAATGAGAGCTGGCAGGCCTATCTCCCACAGACAGTGCCTCCTCACCTGCACCTACAGCTACCTGTCTCCTCCACTCAGCACCGCTCTCCAGTCAATAAAAGCACTTAGCATTTAAATGTCTCTGTGATGGGAAAATAAAGTGGAGAACATTTGTACCGCGGGGAGAGTGGTTTTATCCCATAAGTCGGCGAGCCTCAGTACAGTACAGCGCAGACTAACTGGATTGCTTAGCAACTGTCGGCCACAGGCTCCCGCTGATTTAAATTCAGTGAGCTGTGCTGTCGAGCAGGAACGAAGTCCACTTCATTTTCAGATGGATATCTCCATTTGCAAAAACCTGCCATTTCTTCAACCCAAAATAACTTTTATATTACTTTCATAAATAGAGGCACATTATTACAAGAGCCACCAGAGAATGAGTGATACAGACAGCGACACAAAGTGCAGCAACACTTTGAGTGAGCTGGTAAAAGGGCATGAGCTACAGTATAACAGGAGACATCATTAGAATATGGCTTCAAGCTCCAAATGTCTGTTTTGCAGACATTTGGATGACATTTGGATTCTGCAAGAATGAAATAAAATACAAGTGCATTTTAACAGGACTTAAAGCTAAACGCACTCAATATGAAGTGTGGCTACATTGGCTGGAATTGGGTATCCTGAACAGCCCGATAAATTCTGCCGACATTTGTGAGTTCACAAACTGCTGGTGATTTTTAGCCTTTGTGTGGACCAATCACAGCGCAGCATTGTGGTTTGGGCAAAAGTCAAATGGATAAACCTAAAACAACACACTGTTAATGCTACAGCTAAAGCCCAGAGCAGCAGAAACACTGGCCGAGGAGGCTCAAAGCAGCTGAACAGCTCTGCCATGTCTTTACAGAGCCTTGAGACTGAAGTCAA
>CM033636.1:62500-295000 GCA_019453435.1 Rhinogobius similis | reverse complement strand
AATGAGTAGATTACATTTAAATGAGAAAACACCATCAAAATTGGATCTGATAGTCAAATTAATTTGATCTTTTTAAGCATTCCCCCCTTTAATATCTGAGTGGACTAGTCCAAAGGTGCGCTGTGAGTGGGAGGGGCCCTGCTGTCACTGCTGAAGTTTACCACATGTCATCAAACTATTGCACTGGTCAGTATCACTTGGACTTTTCTTGTTCTTTGGGGAGTCGTGTGGATGTGTCTGTGGTAAGGTAGACAAAAGTATCTCTCCTAACTCTACTTATATGTTTGTGCACTTAAGACACAGTTTCCAGTCAAGCATATTATGTGGCCTTATCTGCATGTTAACCAGCCGCGTTCATGCATATTAATTAGTCATGTCGTTTGTGCATATTTTGCACGTGTATCTGCATATTAATAAGGCGTGCATATCATCATTTTTTACATATTAATTGTACATATCTAAATACTTATTAGCTGCAAATTGAGCATTTGCCTTCTGATTGAGTACAACAGTTTTCCAAACGTAAGTTTGTAAGAGCAGCTCATGATTATAATCAGACTTAGGTTCAGAAGAGCCTGCATTTACTGAATAAACTACAGATTCCTTTAGCACCAAACTACAGCCTTTAATCATTTCTAAAGCCACTGAAGCAGCAGAGCCCTGTCCAGCCTGAGCTGCAGTCACAAGGTGCACTATGTCACACACTAGTCGAGGGTCCACCACCTGCTTGTCTCCACAGAGGTGTTATTATTTTGTGTAATATTAAACTTATTTAACTCCAATTGCCAGGTTACAGGTCAGGTCTGTGGAGAGGAGACCCCTCTCACAGTAAGAATCCATGTCAGCAGTAAAAGTGGGCGGGGCATAATACAGTGGATGTAGGGCTGCTCCAGACCAAGGCCTTGGCCAAGGGGTGGTTGTGTGTGTCAATGGCCACACCAGAGATTCTGGCCCCATGCCCCATGACAGGACGCTCTTGACACTTGATTATTCTTCGTATTCTTAATGTATAAGTATAATCATCTAAATACTTACTAAATTGAGTCTGTTAAAAAGAACAACCAAGCCAATTAGGACTGGAAAATGCTCTGAAATACACCTTAATGTTAGAAATATGGTCTGTTATGCTATTTATTTATTTATTTATTAAATTCTGTTGAAAACACATTATTCTCTACATTGACAGCTTTACTGAGGGCTTTTATGTGATTGTTTGAGTTATTGAATTAACACCTAACTATTCAAAAAAACATCTAAATTGAACTTTCCAGTCCAATCAAATTAATTGGGTTTTTTTCACAAGAATAATTAAGTAAAAACATTTTTTTTTAATTAATATTTTAAAAACACAACAACAAAGATAGCACATTAGGCCAATATGGAAGGGCCCCAAAACTCTAATTCATCTAGAGCCCACAGATTGTTAGCTCCGCCACTGGCTATAACATCATCCCCTCATCAAAAACATGCCTGAAGTGGTTGTAAAAGTAATTCAAGCATGTTTGAATAATCTTGGCTCCCTTCTGTGCATTTCTCCAAAACTATTCAGATCCTCTTTCTGAACCATTCTCTACTGCTCCGCCCTCTTTGAGACTGTGTTAAAACAAAGCTCAGATTAAAGTCTAACTTGAGTAACAGCGCTTGGCAGACATTGCAGTGCCTCCAGTTAGTGGTGGTATAGAATGTTGTGATGTCATGTGAACACAACTGTTACAAGGGCAGTTATTGAGTGGATAAGACCAAAGGCTTTAATGAACGAGACTGAAGTGCAGTGTCAACACTCCAGTGAGATGCCACATAAATGACCACACACTGAAACACATACCTGGTCTTGGAACAGGGCGCCTCCAAAAGCCCAGACGGCGGCAAACACAAAGTAGAGCTCGTACAGCTCTTTGGGGCTGTCCGGGGGAGTGTGCTCCGGGGTCAGCAGGCTCTCCAGCAGGTAGCACAGCATCTGCACCTGGCTCTGCTCCGGGATCGGAGTCATCTTCTTAAATCTGCAACACCAAACACAGCTTAACATGCTTTCACAAAGTCACCATATCAATGTTGTGGGATACATTCCTGTGATCTTACTTCAACAACCTATTCTAATATACTTCTATATGATATAATATGAATATTAATTTGATATAGCAATATCCTGGTCAAAGTATTCTAACTCGAAGCATGAGCAGCACAGACAGGGATGGGCTGGATTTCATTTAATTGTAATAATATAGTCCTAATATGATTATGCCGTAATAGAGGGAGCAGATCTCAGACTTTTGCTTGTCAAAATATGCTCCCTTAATTAATAGTAATTAGCAAATCTGTTTTTCAGGGGAGTCCTGGCCCCAGAGGGGCATGAGGGAGCAAAAACCAACACTTTGCCTGTCAGTAAATGTTTACAAATGAATATGATACAGTATAAGTACAACATCTGTAAAGTTGTATTAGAAACTATACATCGCTCAGGTATTTACAGGAGCTTAAATATCCTCTGAGAGAATAAATATTTCATCACTTTACACCTTTGGATAAAGGATAAAAGAGTGACGCTGGACCTTTGTACTGTATTATGCTTAAAGAATGTATCACAGCCACACAAAGACTTGCCTGGCCTCATTCTAATCTCCATGTATTATTCAATACTGTCATTAGTCTGGAGATGCCACCACATAATATGCCTTCAGCAGGGCGGGACTAACATGCGTCAATCAGACGAACAGCGGATGTGACAACAGCACCACGAAAGTACGGTTTATGCACAGCAGCAGAGAGCTCTGGCTGTCAGTCCGAAATGGCGCGTCGCAGTAAAGCTTCCTCTGGCTGTGGTTTTAACGACATGTCCTGGTCTTTTAAAAGAGAAAAGCCCCAAACATTTTCTCTGTTGTGGACGACATCTTGCTTGTTTTTGCTTCTAATCACGGCACAGGATGTGAACTTTTTCTCTCACGGCTCTGATTGGCTCGGTTGCCGCAAAACAGAGGAAGAAGGGGGGTTAGCGATCATGCCCAAACACACTTTCTTTCAAAATTGAAAGATATTGAAGATAGTGGGAATGGCTGGTCAGGCATGGAGAGTCAGATTAATAAAGTATAAAAAGTTTGATTATTGCGATCAGCCGCCATCAGTGCTTGTTTGGGCCTCCACAGCTGCTCTTGTTATCAGATAAATAACGATAATGCCAGAAACCTCTTCGTCACATCTGCTGGATGAGTGAATGACCTGTGAACGAATCATTTCTAAGTGCTCATTAAGATGCACATTTACAAAAAATGTCTGCTGATTATTTATGCAAATTTATGTTGCATAATTCAACTCTCCATTTCTTGCCTACAATAAACATGAAAATAACATGGTCCTAAAATCAAAAGCTGCCCATGACTCACGATGAGCCCATTATCTTATATAAATCCATATTCTATAGGTTATTAAACATTTTTCTTGGCACTGTTTTAATGACAAAAATGAAGCCTGTGCCAGTTGTATGTTCAGAAAGAACGTTTTCCTTTGGTTGAAATATGTTTAGAAGGTCTAAACATGTCCATCATAGGTGTAGCACTTTTACTTGTAGAAGAGCAAACTATTCACTCCATGCCTCTCGTCAGTTGCTGGTTTCTCTACTGTTTTGTGCATTTAATGGACATTTTGTTGGTGATATCAGAGGCTTTGGAACACAAATATTCTTGTGCCACGGGCTTGAATCACTGGAAGCAGAGGCCACAGGACTGGATCCTGGCCCCCAGCAGCAGAGCCTGTGTCCTGTGATGTGTGGGAGGAGAGAGTGGGCAGAAGTGTGGGCAGAAGAGTGGGCAGAAGTGTGGGCAGAAGTGTGGGCAGAAGAGTGGGCAGAAGTGTGGGCAGAAGTGTGGGCAGAAGTGTGGGCAGAAGTGTGGGCAGAAGTGTGGGCAGAAGTGTGGGCAGAAGTGTGGGCAGAAGAGCGGGCAGAAGCGTGGGCAGAAGCGTGGGCAGAAGAGTGGGCAGAAGTGTGGGCAGAAGAGCGGGCAGAAGCGTGGGCAGAAGTGTGGGCAGGAGAGTGTGGGCAGAAGTGTGGGCAGGAGAGTGTGGGCAAGAGAGTGTGGGCATGAGAGTGTGGCCAGGAGAGTGTGGGCATGAGAGTGTGGGCATGAGAGTGTGGCCAGGAGAGTGTGGGCATGAGAGTGTGGCCAGGAGAGTGTGGGCATGAGAGTGTGGGCATGAGAGTGTGGGCATGAGAGTGTGGCCAGGAGAGTGTGGGCATGAGAGTGTGGGCATGAGAGTGTGGGCATGAGAGTGTGGCCAGGAGAGTGTGGGCATGAGAGTGTGGGCATGAGAGTGTGGGCATGAGAGTGTGGCCAGGAGAGTGTGGGCATGAGAGTGTGGGCATGAGAGTGTGGGCATGAGAGTGTGGCCAGGAGAGTGTGGGCATGAGAGTGTGGCCAGGAGAGTGTGGGTATGAGAGTGTGGGCATGAGAGTGTGGATATGAGAGTGTGGATATGAGAGTGTGGGTATGAGAGTGTGGGCATGAGAGTGTGGATATGAGAGTGTGGGTATGAGAGTGTGGGTATGAGAGTGTGGATATGAGAGTGTGGATATGAGAGTGTGGGCATGAGAGTGTGGATATGAGAGTGTGGACATGAAAGTGTGGGCATGAGAGTGTGGGCATGAGAGTGTGGATATGAGAGTGTGGGTATGAGAGTGTGGGCATGAAAGTGTGGGCATGAAAGTGTGGGCATGAGAGTGTGGCCAGGAGAGTGTGGGTATGAGAGTGTGGGCATGAGAGTGTGGATATGAGAGTGTGGATATGAGAGTGTGGACATGAAAGTGTGGGCATGAGAGTGTGGATATGAGAGTGTGGGCATGAGAGTGTGGGCATGAGAGTGTGGGCATGAGAGTGTGGGCATGAGAGTGTGGGCATGAGAGTGTGGCCAGGAGAGTGTGGGCATGAGAGTGTGGGCATGAGAGTGTGGGTATGAGAGTGTGGATATGAGAGTGTGGCCAGGAGAGTGTGGGCATGAGAGTGTGGATATGAGAGTGTGGGTATGAGAGTGTGGGCATGAGAGTGTGGGCATGAGAGTGTGGGCATGAGAGTGTGGGCATGAGAGTGTGGGATAGGCATGAGTGGGAGTGTGGAGATGAAAGTGTGGGCATGAGAGTGTGGATATGAGAGTGTGGGTATGAGAGTGTGGGCATGAGAGTGTGGGCATGAGAGTGTGGATATGAGAGTGTGGGCATGAGAGTGTGGATATGAGAGTGTGGACATGAAAGTGTGGGCATGAGAGTGTGGATATGAGAGTGTGGGTATGAGAGTGTGGGCATGAGAGTGTGGGCATGAAAGTGTGGGCATGAGAGTGTGGCCAGGAGAGTGTGGATATGAGAGTGTGGATATGAGAGTGTGGGTATGAGAGTGTGGGTATGAGAGTGTGGGCATGAGAGTGTGGGTATGAAAGTGTGGGCATGAAAGTGTGGGCATGAGACTGTGGGCATGAGAGTGTGGGCATGAGAGCGTGGGCATGAGAGTGTGGCCAGGAGAGTGTGGGCATGAGAGTGTGGGCATGAGAGTGTGGGCAGAGGGCTTACCTGGACCGCAGAGCCTCCAGACACGGGGGGAGGTACTTGTCGAACAGAATGGTCAGATTGGCCTTCTCTGATTGGATGTCCCTCCTCTCAATCCAGCTGGCCACCGGAGGGTTCCAGCCCAGGTCGGCAGGGTTTATGTACAAGATACCTGCCAAGGAGCACCTTTTTATGATTTTATAAATGGCCTCAATACACTTCTGTAGCTACATTTAAAACCACTGAAACACATCACCTTTTTATGGCACAACATTTGCAGACCTTCGCAAACATTATATTGTAAAGCATGGTTTTGTGCAAGATTATTAATGTTAACAATCAGTGTAAAAATAAACATTTCTTAAATCTAACGTTATTTTGGACAATAATGTACAAAAAATGAAGCAGGCCACAACAGTTTGACAAATTTGACATTTGTATAGTATATATTTCAGTATATATTTAACGGACGAGGCAGCTGAAGTCACCATTGTCAGTCCGCAGATTGTTGTTGTAAAATATGATCTGGTTCAGTATTTGGGGATTTTCATTGTGAATACTCCTCAAGAAAGTACCATGTGATCAACCCATGCCCCTCCTGGGAGTATGACGTCACATTCTAAAATCTGAAATGTTGTTGTGAAATACTGTACAATCATTTCATAGGATGAACATGGCAATCCCTAACAATCCCTAACTCATATTCAAATTTAACAATAGTGGATTTCCAGGTTGGATGTGGAAAAACAAGAAATAACTAAGAATCAGCCATGCAGCTTTAAAGCCCTGCCCAATGCCATTTATCTAGTATCTAGTATTGAGAGAAAGTGTGAACCCGGTTTGTGGAGAGTTTTATCACACAAACATGTCGCCAGCCCCTTGGGTTGACTGGAATGTAGCCTACTCTACATAAAGGTGCACTATGTAACTTTTCTTGTGGAGGTTCTGCCACCTGCTTGACGTTATTGTTCCACATAATGTGCCACTTAACGGCTCCATCTGAACGGAGACCAGTTCAAGTGACAGTTGGGATCTGTGGAGAGGCAAGCCCACTCACAGTTAGAATGCAGCAAAATGGTCAGAAAAAGATGTGCAGTGCCCTCATGGTGCATCAGAACTGCCGTGCATTACAGCGTGCGTCGTCAAACTTCAGAAACAGAAACCAAAAATATTTTCATCAAAAGTCCTTTGAATAGGGTATGTTTTTGACAACATTTTGACCAACGTTATGAATGAATAAGCTTCTCTGAAAGTGCAATGTAAAAAGTGCAATGTAAAAACTGCAATGTGGCGATAGAACGAATGACAAGCAAAAGAAAAATCGTGTGACTGCGTTTAGTTGTGGCACACTCAGAGGAACGCACTTTTCAAAGAGGCCCCCAAACCCAAAAGGTTCGCCGCTCCATAGAGACTTGCAAGTTTACAACCTTTAACTCTACAAAGGTTTGGACACATTTTCTCATTGTATGTTTATTTATGCTTCCTACTTTCTACATTGTAGATAAAGACTGAAGACATCAACCACATGAAGGAAGATAACAGAAGTAAGTAGTGTTTTATATGTTAGACTCTTTCCTTTGTTGACAGCACTGCAAATTCTTGGCCTTAAATGGTTTTCACTTCACTGCTGAGGTAAATAGCCATAAAAAATAAAGATAAACTTGACTGGTAGTGAATATTTTAAAATCTTTGCAGTGAGATGGCTGTTTTGTAATATTGGTTGATTATTTAATTATGTTTTTTTTTTACCTTTTATTCCTGGACATTAGTTATTAGATCATATATAGACTAGAGTTAGTTTATATTCTGGTACTTACTATAACAAACAAGCACAAATGGAGTGTACTTCTGAGCCTTGTGCCTGGTGCTTATTCAATAGTGTTGCCGAGCGGCTCACAGGAGAATGACTTATTCAGTTAAATGTGATGAGGTGCACACTTCAGGGTCATCTGGAGTTTGATAACCACAGCTTTGAATGGACCTAATGTATGGCCCTGCAACTGTGTTTCATGATTTAACAGCCAGGTATTTTTATCACTGTCTACAGACCATAAAGATGTTGGCTGGGGCCTTTTGTGCCTCCTGTTTTATTCTGTTTGTATAGATTAGCACTAAGTACATAAATCCTCTGTCCTGTCCTTTTCCATTAAGTAAATAACAAGTAAATGGATGACGAACAGGATGCCTTTAACACTGACCTATCCAAAGTGTTCATGTCTTTTAACCGCATTACAGTATAACATCCTTCGCTCATCAAAAACAGACGTCAGAGGTAGAGGTCTCCTACTGTTTTTAAATCCATAAATTATGACGGACTGAGCATTTCTGTCTCAAATCACCTTCATTACAGCTGTGTGCTTACATTAGCATGTCGGGGCAAGCTAGCTTTTGTTTGTTCCCCATGGTAACTCCTGCTTAACTATTTTCTAAACCATTTGGTAGAGCGTGTTTTAAGTCTGCCTTTCAGTGAAAAAAGTATTGAACTTTATTCAGCCTTCTCCTCCCTCCCAATCCACTAGGGGGCCCTCTGCTTTTGGATAGAGAGCCTTTGAAACTCATGATTTCAACAGGAAGTTGGTGAGTGAACATTTTAAGCAGTTTTATTGTGGATTTTGAATGATTAGACTTTTCTAGAGATATTGTTTGAGCTACAACATCAGTTAACAGATTTATGCTACTTAATTTTACATTTAACATTTACCTTCACCATCAGCCAGTTGCATTTAGCTTTAAAGAAATGAAAACACATCCATAAATTTAGAGAAGTAGTGGCAGGAGTTGTTTAGCAACTGAAGAAAATGTGAAAGCCATCAAAGCTAAACAGCAAAAGAGATAAAGTCAATGTGGATCCATAGAGCTGACGGGGCGCGCATGTAAATGGTGGATCCATGAGGGTTTGTCAATGCAAGCCACGTTTCATATTACATATCTGAGCCCGGCTAATCTGAAAATATTGACTGAGCAGAAGATTTATGACACGAGACAGGCCTCGATCTCTCACTGCTGGCAATATCTTTAGGGGGCATGCATTTGATTGGAAATTAAGCCAAGCATATGGAATTAAAAGCTTGGACGTTTGAACATATCCATCATGACGGTTACATCACATGCCACGTGCTTCTGAACAGAGAGTCACTGCAAACCACAAATGGCAGACCGCAGACGGCACACTGCAGACGGCACACCACAGAGGCCACACCGCAGACGGCACACCGCAGACGACACACCGCAGACGGCACACCACACACCGCAGACGGCACACCGCAGACGCCCACACCGCAGACGCCCACACCGCAGACGCCCACACCGCAGACGCCCACACCGCAGACGCCCACACCGCAGACGCCCACACCGCAGACGGCACACTACAGACGGCACGCCACAGACGGCACGCCGCAGACGGCACACCACAGAGGCCACACCGCAGACGGCACACCGCAGACGGCACACCGCAGACGGCACACCGCAGACAGCACACCACACACCGCAGAGGCCACACCGCAGACGCCCACACCGCAGACGCCCACACCGCAGACGGCACACTACAGACGGCACACCGCAGACGCCCACACCGCAGACGCCCACACCGCAGACGGCACACTACAGACGGCACGCCGCAGACGGCACACCACAGAGGCCACACCGCAGAGGGCACACCGCAGACGGCACACCGCAGACGGCACACCGCAGACGGCACACCGCAGACGGCACACCGCAGACGGCACACCGCAGACGGCACACCGCAGACGGCACACCGCAGACGGCACACCGCAAACGTCACATCTCCCTGCAGCTAATGGCACAAGGGATTACCTGCTTGGGACACAATGGCCGGGGTGGGTTACCTGCGCGGCACACGGTGGACGGGGTGGGTTACCTATTTGGGACACGGTGCATGGGGTGGGTTACCTGTTTGGGACACGGTGGCTGGGTGGGTTACCTGCTCGGGACACGGTGGCCGGGGTGGGTTACCTGCTTGGGACACGGTGGCTGGGGTGGGTTACCTGCTTGGGACACAGTAGCTGGGGTGGGTTACCTGCTCGAGACACAGTGGCCGGGGTGGGTTACCTGCTCGGGACAGGATGGCTGGGGTGGGTTACCTGCTTGGGACACAGTGGCTGGGGTGGGTTACCTGCTCGAGACACAGTGGCCGGGGTGGGTTACCTGCTCGGGACAGGATGGCTGGGGTGGGTTACCTGCTCGGGACACAGTGGCCGGGGTGGGTTACCTGCTCGGGACACAGTGGCCGGGGTGGGTTACCTGCTCGGGACACGGTGGCCGGGGTGGGTTACCTGTTTGGGTCACGGTGGCTGGGGTGGGTTACCTGCTCGGGACACGGTGGCCGGGGTGGCTGTCCTCAGGTGGCTGATCTCAAACAGAAGCCTCATGGAGGGGTTCAGGGGTATGCGCTCGTTACTGGCCAGTGTCAGCACCTGACGAGGACACACACAACACACAATCAGCTCTCATCTGTAGCAGTCAAGGGAGTCAAACCTGCGACCTTCTTGTTGTGAGGAGCCCTCTGCCATCACGAGTGAACCTTTTGAACCATGAGTCAGTGTGATAAATATGTTTTAGTTTGAACTGTTAGTCCCGCCCACTTGGTCCTTACTGCCACTCATGACCCACAAAAAACTGGTCTGGGTCTAGTCTCAGTCTTTCCATAAAGTTCTCCAACTTCCGCCTACTTTTTGCTTTCTTGTGTAGTGAAATTGATTTTCTTATTTAGCTGCTACTGGCCCAAAGTGGTCGCAGTAAGAGGCAGGCTCAAGAAGGGCTCATACCAGACGAGGTTTAGTTAAACAGACTTTGGTTGTGAACGCAAAGTAATATTAAGTTCAACTCTTCACCAACAGAAAATAACTTCACAACCCCCACATGTACTCTTTAGTCTGCAACTAAATATGGAGATGATTAGAAAAGCACAATTCACTGTTGTTGAGGTGACAGAGGACGATAATTGAGTTTTTTTTATTATTAGTTAAAAGCCACTTGCACATTTTAGTGTCAGCACGAAGGAATCACACAAATAATGTGTTTCCCAAAGCAAACAGAGTCATATTGTGTCTCAGTGCTTTTTTCTTTCATTTACCAAAGCCCCTCACTCTCTATTAAAGCTGGGGTACCTGATTTTCACACTGTGGAACAGCTTTTTAAATCTGTCTAAATCGTCCTTAGCTCTCACAAACCCTTTGGCACATTGTTAAAATGCCCATGCATTAATTTTTTATCCTGTGCACAGCTTTCTAACAGTTTTTTTTTTTTTCGGACAGCAAAGTGAAACTGGGGAGGACCACCCTAGAGCAGCCAATCAGAGCTCTGGTTATAGCTCTTACTTCAAGACAAAATACTGTATTATTAGACGCAAATGGCAGAGGTCTCATTTTTGCCACAAAGTGCTGCATTTACAAGATACTCTTTGATGGAAAACACAACATTTACTAATTTACCCTGAAAAACATCAGGTACCCCAGCTTTAAATGTCAAAACAAAGCCTTTGCACCTCAGTGGAACTAAACTCATGTGGTGTGTTGTGCACATGGGGCTGCTCTTTGGTGTTACACCTGTCACATCTCTGACTCGCTGTCACTCTTCGGTTCCCTCTGTTTTGGACTGCACTGAATGTGGTGGCTTCTTTCCAGGAAGACACAAAATGAGGATTAGTGCGTAGGAAAAAGGGGAAGAAGCTGTTCCAGGAAGGGCCTCTTTCTCTATCGTATCTCACACACTGCATTAATACACGCTCCACAGCCTCGCTTACTGTACATCACACTTGTTGATATTGAAAAGAGTGGAATTTAGTCCAGTGTGACTTGTGAAAACCGTGTCTTCCTCTCTGCAACAGTTAGAAGGAACTTTTTTGGACAGACTGAATGATTTTAATATTTTATAATTATGTCTTCCTTTGGAGTCTGTCCCAAATATCTTGCCAGGTTGTAATTATACTTTGTTGAATGAAAGATTTAGCTTCAGATCACCCAAATGAAACTGCTATAAGATCATTATTACAATATAGACTTTGTAAAGCAGCTGCAGTGTGAACATGTCCACTTCAACCCCAAAGATCACAACCTCAGCTCGAATTCTAGTGGACACACCTGCCTACATGCCCACTGCTTTTGTCCTTCGATTCATCAGTAAACATTGAGATGCTATAGAAATATTTGTTGTTTAGAAAAAAAAACATTAACGTGTTTAATGTTTTAGTAGCGACTACTCGTTTACTTAAAATGCAATTAACATAAATATATTTCAATTTCTTCTAAAATCTTTATAAATTTTACCCCAGAAAACATTTTTTTTTAGGTTTTTAATTTCACTTCCTGATGACATCGCACTAGGAAATTACCAAGAAACCATTGGTGTAAAACTATAATCCATATTTACAAGAGGCATAAATACACTGAATTGAAAATAAAAATCATCATCAAATCATCAAGAAAATCATCCTATTATCCATCCATCCATCAATCCTTTCCCTGTGTCTTTGACATATTCCCAGAAATAATGCAAAGTAGTTTGCAATTCTGGTTTTCTTCCCCTTGAATCTGTATCCGATGAGTTAGGGAAAGTTTCTTTCTTCTTAAACATGGCAGCATTTCTCCTGACTCAACAAGAGTGCCACAGTATGAGTGGATCTCATCACCCAAGACTGACTCTTAGCGCTCTGAACTGCATTCTATCAAGTTTCTCCAGTGGCGTTTTGGCAGAGCAATCATAAATCATACATCCACAGTCTAAAGTAGCTCTCATTAGAGCCGCCTTGTTTGCTCCCAAATAAAACCCTGACAAACACTTCAATAAATGCACCAAAACAAAGAAACCTCCAGACAGTTTACCCGTCCACCTGCTCTGGCCCAAGACCTCATCCAGAGGTTATAAAAATTGCCGACATTGGGCACATGTCCTCTTTGTCTTTGGGCCATCTGTTGTGTGATAATTTCACACCATACAACAAACAAAACAGAACCGGGACTGTAATATATGTTTAGTGGTACGAATTTGAATAAAGTGGCCAATAATTAATGTGAGAAAGTAACCGTGCAGACCTGCTTTGTCACCCCGTACACCACATGCAGTGCAGGCCCTCTAAGTAGCTTTTAGTTATAACATGACGCATGATGTTTGTATTTGAGATAAGTTGGAATGCTCTAAACTACGTTCACTGTCAGATCTAGTCATTTGGAAATTGGGAGCATAAATAAGCCTTCTCTGAAATAACTGTCCAGTGTAATGCAATATTTACTGGACAATTCTGAACTGCAGTATTATTTGGATTCACTACAAGATGATGTAAATGATGTAGATTCTATCAACGTCTCCAGAGGGTCCAGCATCTGACACTGATGGTCGACATGTGTGCTGTGACAGGCCTTCACAGTGCTGTCCTCAGCCCTGCCGTCCCTGACGGTCCCTGACGGTCCCTGACAGTCCCTGACGGTCCCTGACTCTACAAATGCAGACCTGAGGCAACCACACTTCACACTGTGCTGCTTTAGTGTTGAATACAGTGTCAGGTTAAGTGGTTAGTATGGACAGAAGAGTCACCGAGGTCACAGGGGTCAGGGGTCAGGGGGTGAACATTTGATTATAGAGTTTGCTTTTAAAGATAATCTAAAATGTTGCACATTGGTTTATAATAATCTTCCACATACTATGTAAACTTACAGGTTTAACTAAGGATGCACAGATATATCGGCTGATATTCATGTGACTGAGTAACATCAGTATTGGTGAAAGCACCGATACCAGTCTGCAGATATTGCGCTCTGGAAAGGGTGTGTCTTCAGACACAGGAAGAAAACAGCTCCATGGACTGAGGCTTGCTGATGCTGTTACTCCAGAAGTGGCCAGGGGCGGCACCATTCATTAATTGTAGTGACTCATTATTCATAAAACACTGCACCTTGTTGTCGTCCATGACTGTGTTCAGAGACTCGATCCACATGGGGTCGATGTCTCCGTCCAGAACGATCCACTTGGGCCCGCTGTGGCTGACATTGGCCAGGTCTCGCATGATGCAGGAGAACAGGCCTGTGGGGACAGTATGAGTGAACTGTCAGTAATGCTCACCATAGGTTCACTTCAAACATGCATTATGGATCTGTCACCTGCTTGGCATGTTCCACAGTATAGAATTCAACTTTTACAGTTGCATTTGATAAATGACACGTGTTATTTTGTAGTGCTTGAACACACCTCGTAAAGCACAAGCACTCTGAGCGTCCACGGAGACGCATGCTGTGAAACATCTTCATGGAAACAAGCAGGTGGAGGACCCCCATCAGAAAAGTTACATATTACACCTTTTACATATTTGGATGTAATAAATTACTAATACACATGATCCATTCTATTTGTATTTCTCTTTGTCATAAGAGCATCTCAAAAGAAAGCACTGTTAAAGTGAATCTGAATGAACTAAACGTCTACTCAGCCGTAGAGAATGAAGATGGGAACTTTCAAAGCTTTTTCAGAAACCTGATCCACACAGATATTCTGAGTCTCCAAATCACACCTGCCCCAGTGTTCTGCTGAGGGTGTTCTTACCATCCTTCCACTCCCGGGTGGCAGGGTTGATGATCCCAAACAGCTCGTCGTTGGTCACTGCTTTAGGGTTGAGGTCGGCCCACACCGGTCTGCGTTTCATGTTTTGGTAGGTCCTCTGCAGAGCCCGCAGCACCTGGCTCTTCCCTGTGCCCGCGTTCCCGATCACAAAGACTGAATGCCGGACAGCCAGCAGCTCCTCCAGCTGAACCACCTGCAACACAACACTGTCTTAAACTCTGCTGGATACAACAACGTACCGACCTGTGGCCTCGGCTCGAAAGAGACTTTAATCACTGCCTAACAAGAACAGCAGAGCGCCAGAATAAATAAATGCATAAAGTAAAGGACTGTGGCTTAGGCCTTTGCATGAGGTTATTACGGTCGAGTCATTGTGGGGTCCCATTCAATATATACATTTATAACAAATATAACATAAAACGGTAAAAATAATGCCTCTAATCAAAAGAGGGCTAGATGGATATGTTTAATGCCATACTGTGGAACATTTAAGGCAAAGCAATAGCATCTTCAGGGAAACAGGCAGGTGTCATACCTCCAGAAAAAATGACATGGTACATCTTTAAAAATAAACTTTAATCCAATATCCAAAATTGTTACAGCCCTTAATATCATAGTGTGACTACTTTATTATATTTTTTTCCTTTTTAATCAAGTTTTACTGTCACAGCTTGTACATCACAATAATGTTTAACAGAACACAGCTTTGTGAGTAAATGCACTTGTGAGGACATATTTACATAATAACATACATAATAATAACTATAACTATGCTAAGCTTATTGAAACAATAGAGCAAACATGGGACGCCATCTCTTAATGAATAGTTCTTACTTTCTCAATCCACATACATTACATTTACACAGTAGAATTCTTATAATGTGTGACCGTTAACCATACAATAGCCGTCTTTCCACTGGTTGTCTTTGGAGCGGATCAGTGGTGTGAGAGAGTGTCCCTGCCTTATGTCTCTGGTCTGGGACCGTCTGTTGGCTCCAAAGTGGACCCTGAGAGGTTTTACCTCCCAAAGCGGTCTGGCTCTTGGGCTCCGGGTGGACTTTAGCTCAGGGGGAGCTTCACACACAGCCAGATGATTGGATCAGAGAGAACATAGAAAAGAATCATTTCTCGCCAAACGCTGACTTGATCTTGTGATAAAGCACCGTATTTCCACTGATGCTAACTTATACATTGAGCTTTGCATGCTTAGAAAAACAAAGCTAGCAAAGCATGTTAGCAACAGCTCTGTCCTGTTTATGGACCCACTGCAATATCCACGGCTTAATGCATCTAAAAAGACCAGAAGTAGTTTCCTGTTTACTCTAGTTTTAGCCACATCTCACAGCCACAAACATGGAATTACTACGTCTTTTTGTGAATCGTTGACATCGGCCTCAGGATTAAAAAGTATAATTCAGGTATGATTTAGATGTTATTTCTCAAGAAAACAATTGTGATGTTACATCAGTTTCTCATGTGGCAGACTCTGCCCCACGATGATTAGACAAATCAGACAGATGCTGAGTCCTTAGCATGGAAACACAGACCATGAGCCACGAACCTAACCGAGCCGACAGCTCCAAAACCAACCAGTACCTGCTTCTCCTGGTAACCAGGCCTTCTTACGGCCTTGTGCTAGTGTCCAGAGAGTATAGAAGAAAAACTACCACACTATTATAAAGAAAGCATAAAGGGAGGTATTTATTTTGTTCCTCTCAATGGTGGTGGTCAGAAGAGTCCTGCTGGTCATGAATCATCGTCCTGACCCCTAAACCCAGTGCTCAGACTGTGTGCTGACTTGGAGGTGGCCGTGGACAGAGGCAGAGAGCTTTCCTCCTGGTGCACTCAAACACAGTTGGCAGGCTCAATCAATGGCATCGACAGCCGCTCCCAGCGCATTGAGCCGCCGAACCGCTCTCACAGGGCCCGCCTGATTACTGCTTTCATGTGCGCCGACTAATGCTAGCACGGGCTAACGCTGGAGGTATGCTTCTCCCCCACTGCGCAGTCTCGAATCAAAAAGGCTGGCTGCACAAACCAAGACAGTAAAAGTTCAGGCTCGGAAGGGGGGCGCTTGTTATTGAGCAGACTCCACTCTCTCTCTCGCTCCCTGGGCTTTTGTTTATCCGTGGCCTCTCCGTGTCAGTGTTAAGTGGCGTGCTGCAGTGCTGGCCTGCCTGATACACTGTTATTATGTGCTTGCCGTGTGTGTTTGACCTCAGGCAGATCGCACTTATTTCCCCCTGGTTCTAGCGCTCATCTGTCTCTGACACGGGGCCCTGCGCGGTGTGTGTGTGCGGCACCAGGTAATAAGACGAGCAGAATCAGGTCAGCGGCACCCGGACCTCCCCAACACCAAGCACCGCCTCGCTGCAATATTTGCTCAATTCATCCCGATCCGGCGGACGGATCTGACACTAATGCCCTCTTTCTCCTGGAACATTATGACGTGAGGTAAATAGCTTTTGTGGAGAAGTCCGATAAATCTAAATGAAAGCACTACAGCTGTAATATCAGTGGAAATTGTTGGAGATGAAAGCCCATTTGGGGACGCAGCAGACAACTTGTGACAGTGTTTGGCTGCGCAGCCCACTCGCGCTCTTCAGAGACTGTGAGATTCCTGTAATCACAGCATAAATCTGATAAACAGCTGCAGATGAGAATGGGAACTGTACGAGGGATGTGGGAAATTGGGTTTGGGTTATTGACAGCAAAGAGGACTGAAATGAGTTTGGAGTTGGAAACAGACTTTTGGAAGTGCACTCTTTTCTGGATTATTCCAGTGAAAAAGGCGTCCGTCTCAAGCTGTTTTAGATACACTTAGATACACAAGAAATTGTGAGCAATAATTAGACAAATAATCATGTATTTACTATTACCACTGATTTTGTGCTGATGTTTTCTCTACGAAAAGGCAATGTGGGTAAAAATTTTTTTGTGTTTTTCTACAGAAGATCTAGGTCCTCACCACTTTTAACACAATTTACCCACAACTCTAGATCTGTTTCAAAAATTATAAAATAACGATGGCTATATTAGATTTTTGGGGCAAAAAGACAAAAGGCTGTAGGTTGTTCTGCAAAATGGACAATCTAGCACTTAACCAGAATTTAACAAGGACTAGGCTAGTGCCAAATGGTTCAGAATCAAACCAGGTCTAAACTACTGCTAACTCAGAATTAAATCAGTTAACAAGAGAAAATATATTTTTATGATATTTGGAGGATAGGTAAGGGGCCAGATCAGATGGTTTGGAGGGCGTGATCTGGCCCCCGGGCCGTAAGTTGAATATGGCTGGTATAGTGCATGGACCATATTAAAAGAGACATTGCTATCTTAAACCTGACACTAGGTGTCACAAGTGGCCGGTCCTTTGGAACCGCAGCCAAAAAATCTTCCACCGTTCAGAAAGCATTTCCACCTCTGATGTTCGGACTGACAGGGGCCCATATGGACAGACAGGGGCTGACAGGGACGGACACCTTTTAAGTTGGGTTTTTAGAGGATTTTTTGCCTATTTTCACATCATGAATTTTTTCTCGACATATTTTCTAAAAAAAAAAAAAACACTTTTTAGATGATTGGTTAGGGCAGTCACATGGCAGAAGAGAGTATGGCAGGCTGAGCTGCCCCAAAGTCTGAGATGGTTTTGTCTGGACCTATGAGATGAGAGAGATGTGGGAGTTTTGTACCAAATAAAAGTCTGTCCCAGAGCAGAATGCATGGTTAGAAGTGTGGAGCTGCAGCCGCTGGCTCAGAGCAGCCGGTCCCTGTGCACGGGCAGGTTGTAAAGCCCAGGCAGACAGGAGCATGGGAGAGGAGCGGCAGGAAGCACCCACACGGCGGAGTCAGAGCATGTCAGTATCGCTCTGCAGGGCAGATGGAGGTGTCTGGAACTGCCACAAACCAAACAAAGAGAGGAGCTTTCTCTGCCCAGTGCATTGCAAGGATACCGTGGGGCCCCAAGCCAAAAATAATAGGGGGCCCTCACACCAGATATAACCACAATAAATAAAAATATGATATTGTACAAAATACAAAAATACCATTAAAACTGTAGTTTATATTTCACTTTAGACACCTAGTAACGTTATGTGATGTAATATTATTTGTCTGTTGGGACTTTCCTTTTTCTTGATCAAATGACCTTTTATGGAAAATGCTTGACCTTGTTCTAAATGTCTTTTTAGGTCCATTACTACAGTGGTTCTCAAACTTTTTCAATCGCGACCCCGAAAATAAAAATAGTTCACATTTGCGACCCCCAAACACAAAAAATAGGTGACATGCTAAGTGTTAAATTAGCCTTATATCTAATGTTTGACTTTTTTCTGAGAATATAGACCTAGAAAAAGTACTTTGATTGGCCAGCAAATAGGAATCTACATTTACCGCTAAATTTGAAGGGTGTCAAGCCTTTTTTAACACTATTGTATCAATTTTTCCCCATCATCTAAGGACCCCTGGAAATCATTTCGCGACCCCTAGTTTGAGAACCACTGCATTACTACACACGTGTGATGCTGCTGACTCAGTTGCCGTTGCACGGATTGCTTAGTTTAGCTGAGAGTTAGATACAGCTACTATAAACTCTCAAGCAACAGACACACCACAGTCTTTTTACTTTCTGAAGGTTATGTTCCCTTCATTTTTTCAGCAGCACCGTCATAATTGTTTACAAGTCATGAAGCACGCTGTTGCTCTCAGCGCGTGAGAGAGAGTGGGGGAGGGGCGGGAGGACGGTAGCACAGCCAATTGTCACGTCTGAACCAAAGCTTCAGTGCTGTGCTTCAGGGGAGGATATGATATGTCTTATTTTACTCTAGTCAATAGGTAAAACACTATGCAAGCAAAAGAAAGAGTCATTACGGCATTTAAGGGCCCCGCGCTTTCTATTGCAGAGGAGCTGTTATCGGCATTTCTACAGGGCTGTGGTTGGGGGCCCCTATGACTTGTAATGCCTGCTTTGGCAATCCTGTAGTGACTCCTCTGTCTCTACCTCAGTCAAATGTGTACAGCTCACTGAGGTGCACACACATGTGTGCGGCTGCTGTGGGTGCTCACTGAGGTTAACACACGTGTGTGCGGCTGCTGCGGGTGCTCACTGAGGTTAACACACATGTGTGCGGCTGCTGCGGGTGCTCATGGAGGTGCACACGTGAACATGCGTGAACACACCGGTCAGGGAGCGACTGGGTCAGGATCTGGAGCGGCTCTGTGTGATGTCTGTTTCTTTTAAAGCAAATTAATTGGAGTTGACTCCTAAAAATCGTGTAACATTTAACCTCACTTAAGAGGAGACAACACCAACACAATCTGTGAGTGCTGAATAGCACATAATAGTCCTATTCTTGGTCTCACAATAATAGAACTAGAAAGAGAACAACATGTAAAAAATACAACTATTAAATATTAAAATAAAATAAGGAGATCGTGGGTTCGAATCCAGGACCACCCCAACATCACACGACTTCTCTGGGTGGAGTCTGCATGTCCTCCCTGTGTTACCGTGGGTTCTCTCCAGGTTCTCTGGCTCCTCCCACTGTCCAAAGACATGACTGTGTAGGTTAATTGACAACTCTAAATTGCCCATAGTGTATGAATGTGAGAGTGAATGGTTGTCTGTCAGTGTCTCTGTCTCTCTGTGTTTGCTGCGACGAGTTGGCCCCTGTCCAGGGTGTACCCCGCCTAAGGCCCAAAGTCACTGGGACAGGCTCCAGTCACCCACGACCCCGGGAACGGGAATAAACGGTAGAAAATGAATGAATGAATGCTGGTTGCTGCCTTACCTTGAGGACAAAGTTGTCTTCAGCCTGTAGCTTCAGATCCAGGATGGACTGTCTCACGTGTTTCTCAAAGTCCATGTCCCTCTTCCGGGGGACATCCAGAGCAGGGAATAGGTCCCCGATGAGGCCCATGAAGACGGGCATGTCATCAGTCACAATCTTAGGGATGTTGAAGTCTCGGAGTGCCCTCATGAGCACCTGGTCCTCCTCACGCTGCGGGTCGCCCCTCTTCAGAGAGCCAGCCACCACCAAAACAGACTTGATGGCTCTCAGGCCCCAGTCATAGTGGTCCTGTCACCAACACAAACAAGTGTCACAACTCTGTGTTTTTCCTCTTTTACTCGTTTTGAAAGGGTGGCAAAAAGTGCCATTTAACGCATTGGCTCCTTGAAGCCCCCACTGCATGGACTGGAGACTTGTTTGGCCCCCCAGTCTAAAACTGGCCCCGACAAATGTATTACATGATAAAAATAACTAACAAGTACATGTGTCAAACAACTAAACAGCAACTGTGATGTTCATGTTCCCAAACTCAATTTCCAATCATTTGTTTGGGGTTTTTACTATTTTAATTTACATAAATTATAACTTTGAGGAGCCAGGTTGTGAACGACGGATTTAAAAACGCTTTTCATCTTTTATTTTGTGACAATGTTTTCTCATTAAAACGTTACAGCACTCCTCTATTATTCAAAGGAAAAATATTATCAAATTTTCATATTTTTACTAGCCTTAGAACATGCTCTTTAGTCCGTCATGTTTTGAAATAAAAAAAAATATATATATTATGAAGTGCAGGAACGTGTTTCTCTGCTGTCTGCCCTGGCATTTACTGACTGTGTATGCAGGCAGTAGATGGCGCCTAGCGCTAAACATGACTTTGTTATGTTATCACTTTAAGACACTGCAGTGAGATGCCATGATCAAGCTAGTAGTAGCAGTGATCATGTTTAGAGGCAGAAATGCTCAGTCTGGTGATGATTTAAGGACTGAAAACAGTGTGAATGCAGCTGAATGCAACTTCAGGTATGTTTTTTGATGATGTAACATTGTTAGAACAGGGTTAAAAGCTCAAACAAGTCACTGCAGCAGAATCTGTGTCTTTTAATCTGTGTACATACATTAACCAGACACACTCAGATCATTTCAGAGCTGAATGACACCAGTGCAGAGTGACACTTCAGGCATCTTACCCAGGATGGAGCTGCTGTGTGTGTGAGTAATCTGTGGAGGTTAAAGGGGCTGATGGAGCAGATTAGCAGCCTCACTTCTATCAGTCTGCCCTAGGGCAGCTGTGGCTACATCCGTATCTTGTCAACACCAAGCGTGAAGTCAATTTTAATGCAACATAAATCGTCTTTGAGTATCCAGAACATTATTATAGTCAACTAACATTTTGTTGTACTGCATGGAACAACAAGACCAAGTTTTTCAAGCAGAAACTGAATATTACTTACACAACAAAAAGATTAGCCCAAAAGTAGCAACAAACAAGTTCTGAAAGGGCAACTACACCCAAGCCTCACCTGAAGCCAACACGACTTCATCTGGCAATCATCTATTCAGAATTACTGTAAGGCTGACAAATGCTTTTTTATTAGTGGAAAGGAAGTTCCCGCTACATTACACACATAATATAATTTGTCAAAATGAGACAGCACTTAACCTTTTAAATGTTTTATACGCATGGAAGGCACTAGAACACTTCAGGTGTTATAAAGCTGGCTGAACTTGCAAAAAGTGATGGAATTTAAATCACACAAAACTAACGCCTATTCCTATGCACAATTATAAAGTCTGAGCACAATCACAGCCCTGTGAACGGACCTTTTTAGTAATCTGCACTCTAATTTGCCACTCTAAAGCTCTCCAAAGAGATCCATGCATTGAAAAGCTAAACAAAGTGTAAGTGGAGGATGCTGGAGGTGTGCGCAGCCTCCATAAAACAGCCATAAAGAGGGAGAAGTGTGTTATGACACGTAAATGGGCCTGCGGTCATGGGAAATTTATCCACAACGAAGGTCTCATAAAATCACCCACACAGAGCGCAGCGGCAATTTCAGTCAGCACTAAAATGATGACTGCTTTCAATAATTATAATACTGTAATGACACGTACAAGAGGAAAAGACTCCAAATGGATTAAATCAAATGTTGACTGGAAGAGCCTCTTGGATAACTTCAATGGGCAGTTCAGGAGAAAGTCCAGTTAGGTAAGCTACAGAGCATGATACAGGTTTTCATAGTTTTTCCCATGAGGACTTTGTTTGGTGAAATAGAGTTAAATATGTTAACAATTTACAAATGGTCAGGGGGCAGTTTGTAAAAAAAAAATACAGGAAGTAGTGCCGAGTTCTAAAACAGAATCTTTGTCATGAATGCATAAATTCTATCCAAAATCCTGGATCAGTGTGTGGGCAGTGAACACTTTCAGACATATTAAACTAGGTCTGAAACAATGAATTTGATTAATCACAACTAATTGATTGTTGAAATAACTGTCTACTAATTTACTAATCGGATAATCATTATCTGGGCTGTACACATGTTATGAGCTG
Organism: Rhinogobius similis; assembly: GCA_019453435.1. NCBI lineage: Eukaryota > Metazoa > Chordata > Actinopteri > Gobiiformes > Gobiidae > Rhinogobius > Rhinogobius similis. The sequence continues at coordinate 272,565 of CM033636.1, read as the reverse complement.
AGAGAAGAGGGTTTATGACTCAGAAAAAGCAGGGATTACAACAAAATCCAACTCAAAATGTGTACTATAAGGATTTCATTATTATTATTTTTTTATCAATTTTGTATAAAACAAATTTATCTTTAAGGGCAGCATCATTGTAGGTTCATCTGTGTCAAATTAAGTAAAAGTATCATACTGTCAGACCTTCCGTGATTTAAACTAATAATTTAAACAAAAAATTGTAGGATGAATTCACAAAAAAAGAATTGCCCTATTTAAATATCCATATAAAAATGAACGTTTAAATGTGTCAAATTATAACTATTGTGTCCATTTTGTTAGATATGGCCTTCACGTTTGTGTGGGAACAGTTAGAATTAACTCTACACATGTCACATAATAAGACATTTTATCTATTAGGGCACTCCAGGCAGTCTCCACTGCCGCAAGTGTCCACTCTGTCATAAGTGGATTGTTGTGGCCCTGTTTGGGGTCCGAAGGGGCCCGTGAGGGGCTCATTTTAGGCTCACAGATTACTTTAGCGTATGATGACTGGACAAAAGAGAACACAGACTCAGAAGAAAACAAGAAGTAAAAAATAGATATAAACAAAAAAGAATAATCATTCCTCACCAAACAGTGACCTGATCTGGTGAAAAATCTGTATTTCAACTGATATGTAGAGCTCACATGTTTAGCGAAACAAAACTAGCAAAGCGCGTCAGCAACAGTTGTTTCCTGTTGATCGATGCACAGTACTCGCAAGAACCAAAATATGATATTTCCAGTGTTTAATGCATCTAACATTATCCAAAACCAATGCTTTACATAAAGAGACGTTCAAACGCGGCATAGAGTCTTTAGAAGGAAATAAATGCAATAAAACCTGAGGACAAACATAAAGTAGTTTCCTGTTTATTCCAGCTTTAGCCACGTCTCACATACATAAACTTTCTAAACATTGGCCTTAGGATTAAAAAGTATAAATCAGGGAGGATTCAGATTTGGTTCACGAAAATGTTATGTTTGAGTGACGGCGAGTGTAGCAGAGCTCTGCGAGCCAGGACCTTGCCATGTAGACGCAGTCCGCCATTAACAGACGCCCCAAAGTCAACCGGTCTGGGGGACCCAGGCCTGTTGAAGCATGGCTTATGTGTGTATCTGTATGGACAGCAGCTCCCTGCACAGGGTGGAGAGGGTGATGTACCTGTTTGGACAGCAGCTCCCTGCACAGGGTGTACAGAGTGATGAACTTGCGGGCGAGCACTCGGGCGCTCAGGAAGCCCTCAGCCACCAGCATGATCTCACAGATGAGCTCGAAGTCTGGCACCACCATGGCACACGGCCTGAGGAGAACAGGAGGTCTGGAATGTCATGCTCCAAAGTTCTACTTTGTGGACTTTTAGAACATTGTCAGTATTAAAACTAAGAAGAAATAAACAAAGAGTAGAGTGCCAACAATAAACATGGTTCAGCTAAGAAAGCATGCAGTGTCTCACAGTCATCCTTGGTCTGGACGTGTAGTGTAATTATGTGCTCAAAAATAGTGTGGTAGTTTGATATCCAGTGCCTGTGCTGCATGATGTGTCTACAGCCAAGGCAGAATATAGTGAATGAGTTTTTGGGGTAGAGAGTAACTGCAGAATGGAGGCCACATCCCTGCCGGTCTGCCCCAGGGCATTGATGGCAGGCTTCTCTACGGTTGATTGAATAACTTGTCTATTCAACTCTGGGAAAGACAGTAATCACATCATCTCAGCTTCAGCATTTCAAACTGAAGTCGAGACACTACACTGACCAACCTGCACCAAAGAGGTTTATTCTTTCATTAAATCCACTTCATCCAGAGATTTGTCTCACGTGAACAGAGCCCACACTCAGCTGAACAGGGCCAACACTCACCTGAACAGGGCCCACACTCACCTGAACAGGGCCCCCACACTCACCTGAACACGGTCCCCACACTCACCTGAACAGGGCCCCCGCACTCACCTGAACAGGGCCCCCACACTCACCTGAACAGGGCCCACACTCAGCTGAACAGGGCCAACACTCACCTGAACAGGGCCCCCACACTCACCTGAACAGGGCCCCCGCACTCACCTGAACAGGGCCCACACTCACCTGAACAGGGCCCCCACACTCACCTGAACAGGGCCCCCACACTCACCTGAACAGGGCCCCCACACTCACCTGAACATGGTCCCCTCACTCACCTGAGCAGGGCCCACACTCACCTGAACAGGGCCCACACTCACCTGAACAGGGCCCGCACTCACATGAACAGGGCCCACACTCACCTGAACAGGGCCCACACTCACCTGAACAGGGCCCACACTCACCTGAACACGGTCCCCACACTCACCTGAACAGGGCCCACACTCACCTGAACATGGTCCCCCACACTCACCTGAACACGGTCCCCACACTCACCTGAACAGGGCCCCCACACTCACCTGAACAGGGCCCACACTCACCTGAACAGGGCCCACACTCACCTGAACAGGGCCCGCACTCACATGAACAGGGCCCACACTCACCTGAACAGGGCCCACACTCACCTGAACACGGTCCCCACACTCACCTGAACAGGGCCCACACTCACCTGAACAGGGCCCCCACACTCACCTGAACATAGGGCCCACACTCACCTGAACAGGGCCCACACTCACCTGAACAGGGCCCCCGCACTCACCTGAACAGGGCCCCCACACTCACCTGAACATAGGGCCCACACTCACCTGAACAGGGCCCACACTCACCTGAACAGGGCCCATACTCACCTGAACATAGGGCCCACACTCACCTGAACAGGGCCCCCGCACTCACCTGAGCAGGGCCCACACTCACCTGAACAGGGCCCACACTCACCTGAACAGGGCCCGCACTCACATGAACAGGGCCCACACTCACCTGAACAGGGCCCACACTCACCTGAACAGGGCCCACACTCACCTGAACACGGTCCCCACACTCACCTGAACAGGGCCCACACTCACCTGAACAGGGCCCCCACACTCACCTGAACATAGGGCCCACACTCACCTGAACAGGGCCCACACTCACCTGAACAGGGCCCCCGCACTCACCTGAACAGGGCCCCCACACTCACCTGAACATAGGGCCCACACTCACCTGAACAGGGCCCACACTCACCTGAACAGGGCCCCCGCACTCACCTGAACATAGGGCCCACACTCACCTGAACAGGGCCCCCGCACTCACCTGAACATAGGACCCACACTCACCTGAACAGGGCCCACACTCACCTGAACAGGGCCCCCACACTCACCTGAACAGGGCCCACACTCACCTGAACACGGTCCCCACACTCACCTGAACAGGGCCCACACTCACCTGAACAGGGCCCACACTCAGCTGAACAGGGCCCCCGCACTCACCTGAACAGGGCCCACACTCACCTGAACACGGTCCCCACACTCACCTGAACAGGGCCCCCGCACTCACCTGAACAGGGCCCACACTCACCTGAACAGGGCCCACACTCACCTGAACAGGGCCCACACTCACCTGAACAGGGCCCCCGCACTCACCTGAACAGGGCCCACACTCACCTGAAAAGGGCCCCCACACTCACCTGAACACAGTCCCCACACTCACCTGAACAGGGCCCAAACTCACCTGAACACGGCCCCCACACTCACCTGAACAGGGCCCACACTCACCTGAACAGGGCCCACACTCACCTGAACAGGGCCCACACTCACCTGAACAGGGCCCCCGCACTCACCTGAACAGGGCCCACACTCACCTGAACAGGGCCCATACTCACCTGAACACGGCCCCCACACTCACCTGAACAGGGCCCACACTCACCTGAACAGGCCCACACTCACCTGAACAGGCCCCACACTCACCTGAACAGGGCCCCCGCACTCACCTGAACAGGGCCCACACTCACCTGAACAGGGCCCACACACTCACCTGAACACGGTCCCCACACTCACCTGAACAGGGCCCCCACACTCACCTGAACAGGGCCCCCACACTCACCTGAACAGGGCCCACACTCACCTGAACAGGGCCCACACTCACCTGAACAGGGCCCCCGCACTCACCTGAACAGGGCCCCCACACTCACCTGAACAGGGCCCACACTCACCTGAACAGGGCCCCCTCACTCACCTGAACAGGGCCCCCACACTCACCTGAACACGGTCCCCACACTCACCTGAACAGGGCCCACACTCACCTGAAAAGGGCCCCCACACTCACCTGAACAGGGCCCCCACACTCACCCACAAAGTGTTCTAAGGTAACTCACACTCACCTGAACAGGGCCCCCGCACTCACCCACAAAGTGTTCTAAGGTAACTCACACTCACCTGAACAAGGCCCCCGCACTCACCCACAAAGTGTTCTAAGGTAACTCACACTCACCTGAACAGGGCCCCCACACTCACCCACAAAGTGTTCAAAGGTAACTCACACTCACCTGAACAGGGCCCCCGCACTCACCCACAAAGTGTTCTAAGGTAACTCACACTCACCTGAACAGGGCCCCCGCACTCACCCACAGTGTTCTAAGGTAACTCACACTCACCTGAACAAGGCCCCCGCACTCACCCACAAAGTGTTCTAAGGTAACTCACACTCACCTGAACAGGGCCCCCGCACTCACCCACAAAGTGTTCTAAGGTAACTCACACTCACCTGAACAAGGCCCCCGCACTCACCCACAAAGTGTTCTAAGGTAACTCACACTCACCTGAACAGGGCCCCCGCACTCACCCACAAAGTGTTCTAAGGTAACTCACACTCACCTGAACAGGGCCTTGAGGTTCTCGGGCAGCTCCGTCCTCCCGGCGTAGCCTGGGTTCATGGTGATGAAGATCCCCACAGAGGGACACAAGTTCACCTGGTCCCCCATGAAGTCAAAGCGTTCCTTCTTATCTCGAACAGCATCCTGGATACTCTTCACCTGAACACAGAGCACGTCTCAGTGGGAGAGAGGATTTGCACCTGTAAGCACAGATGCTGGCACCACATTCTAAAATAACATTTAGAGGCAGGTGTCACAGAGGGCTGGCTGACTTTCTATTCACACACACAATGAAACACATGGATGCACAGTGAAGGCATTCTAAAGAAGGGTAAGAGCAATATTGTACCATTCAGTCCATTCATTTCGTGAGGATGTGAGTAAAACAGCAGATGGTGGTGGAAGGAAACTCTGCTACAATGGCACATTCAGCTCCGAAAGGAAGCCATTGTTCTAACTATTGTGGGCATCAGGTTTAGATGAACAATGCAGCAGACTCACATGTGGGTCGGGCCTTACAACTGTCATTCACACTGTAACAGAGAATATCAACTAAAAGGTGCACTTTACAGTATACATTTGAACTTAGCTTATAAATAAATTGACCATTTCAGTCGTACAGAAAACGCAGCCTTCCATTAGCTCTTACCATTAGTGCCACTAATGCATTTTCAATGGGAGAGTTAGCATGAGCCTCTAAACATCACAAACTATGAAAAACCAGGGCTGTTTGGCGACCACTGGACACATGTGAGTAACACCAGAGCAGAGTTAGAAACATTACACCTGTAGAAGTGTTTTGTGTTGATTATTATTGTTAGCAATAAGTGCCAAAATCAGCATACATGCTAACAACAACATATTAGAGCTCATATTATTCTGGACAAAAACACCAAAAACACAGCAGTTTGTCTAGAAAATGTTTCTATTGTTTCACCAAGTGCCACAAATCCTACAGTAATAAGTGAACTTTACAAACAAAGTGTTAAGTGCTGCTTGTGGTCAAGTGGAAAGCACATATGCCTGTCACCCTTCTCACCCTGGACACGGACTATTTGAGCCACTCCCCTCGGGCAGGAGGCTACGGTCCATCCGGACCAGAACCTCCCGCCACAAGAACAGTTTCTTTCCCTCTGCCGTTGGACTCATGAACACTTTGTAATACCTGTCACTTCAACAATAATACTATTTAAGAACAATCTATTTGCACTACTCATTTGCACATTGCACTATCTGCCAACTGTACATTCTGTATATAGTCTATCTTAGTCTATTTTATTCTTAATCTTATGCATGCCTTTTTATATATTTTTTATATTTTATCCTTTGCTTTATGTTGCACCTACGCCGAAGCAAGTTCCTACGTTTGTGAATTTCACTGACAATGGCAATAAACAATTTCTGATTCTGATTCTGATTCTGATTTTGGAGTGGGCCGTAGTCATGAGTTCAAATCTGTCTCCGACCATTCCTTGGTCTCGTGCCCATTTCACGCTGTGGTGTCAGATAAAGGCCACGGGCCTTGCATGTTCCTGTACAGTTTTACAAGTGAACTGACCATTGCACAATGACGTTACAAAGAAGAGCAGTGCAGAGTGTCACAGTTTAATGGCAGTAACAGTCTGTTGCTGAACGTGTGACCACCTCAAAAAGTCTTCAAAGTGGGACAGGTCATGGGACATGGTGGAGCAGATGTAACTTGATAATAAAATTAACCTTCAGCCTATAAGAGACTGTTTCTAATAGGATCTAGACCTATACTGGAAAGACACTATAAAGAAAAGAGTGAATTATTATCTAATAGGAGAGAAATACAATAATGTTCTATGGGCTGCTCTCGACTCAATAAGAACTGGGAGTCACAAAAGAAGAAGTTGCCTGGCTACTTTTACATGTTTTCCTCTTTATTCTCTGCAAGAATGTTCCTTCCAATGGCAGCTCCCGCATCAGCACTGATAATCCAGGAGTGGGACTGGGGCCAACTATTGTTGGAAAACACACACAAAGTTCTTTTCCTGTTCTCTATAGCAGACTGAGCCGGGCGCCAAAGTATTATCTATCTGGCACAGAGATGGGATTGGCTGCACAACGCTGCTGTCTGAGACTGGTGCAACAGTTGAAGTTTGGAATGAGCCATTAGCATATCATTATTATCACTAAGCACATACCAAAGTCAATTTGTAACAGGCTGTCGAACCGCCACGCTGCATGCACGTTTCCGTGGGACACAATTTCATCAATAATGTGAATAATACGAGCATGTTATCAGCCAGAGTTTACTGGATGGATGAACTGCCGAGGCTCAGCTTGTCTACATTATGATTGAATGAGATATCTGAAATTAACTTTTTCGCACAGCCTGGGTTTGTGTGTGGGTCTAAGCTGAATGTCAGAAGAACAGCTCTATGAATTTTACATGCGCGTGGTTGAGATCTGGAAAGAGCGTTCACGGATGAGCAGGCAGCAGCAGATCACTGGGCTCCACCAACAGCAAACACTGTGCAGCCGGCGGAGGCTTCAAAAGTTGGAAACATCAGTGTTGGAACTTGTTTGGGATGTGAAGTGACAGTGGCTCTATACGGTACCCCACTGGGATAACACCACAAAGACATTCTCAAAACACAATCCTCAGAGCAGAGAATCCAGGGGTGGAGCGGTCTGAACAAACAGCAGAGGCAGTGGAGTGGAGCTTCAATATATCCACAGCGCGGGCTTGTGTCGGCAGCCCATTTATCTCCATGTGGTTGAGTGGGGCGGCCGTCTGTTCCACTGTGCTTTATTTACCCCAGAATTGGAGGGCCACATGTGGGAGCAGAGCAGCGCGCAGCGGGGAGGACGTCCAGCCGCACTAACCGCCAGCGCTTCAGCACGATGGATGAGGCACAGCAGACTGGCACCAGTGCGTCACTCTCACACTCTTTCCTCTCACACACTTTGAAGAGCACAGGTTTTGTCGAAATTGTAGTAGTGAACCACAATATTGAGCCAAAAATTCGGGCTGCACAGTATTATTGCGATATGGTTATTAAGATCTACGATATTGATATTACTGCGATATTTAAATACACTTTTTGCCTAAGGCTGAAACAGATAATTATTTTAGGAGTCAACTAGTCAGCGATTATTTCTATTGTAGATTGAGACTTAGAATAAACTAATATTTTTAACCAAATAAATGTTGAAAGATTGCGAATGAAGCTTCTAGGTAGAGAATATTTATGAATAAAATGTATAATTGAGGAAAATCAGAAATGTAATGTAAAAGTAATTTTTCTTTAATAATGTCACTGTCTTTGTTATAAAAGTCTTTAAGTTTGTGTTTTAGAGTCTATTTAGTCCATCAAACTACGACTGCAATTACTGTTTATAGTCAACTTCATGATTATTCTACTAATTGCTACAGCCCCATTTTTGATGCAATAATGTCTGTTTTATTAAAAATTCCTTTTTCAGTGTTTTCATTTTAAAAACAGAAGACTTTAGTGTTACTGAGATATATTTTCTTTGTTGCGATATTGTTATTGTGTCAGATAAAATTGCTGAATCCACTTCATCCATAGATTTCTCTGGGACATTGTGACTTCAGGTTGTTTTCTCCAAATGTATTTTTCTCCCACAGAGACATAAAGATCAGCCTTAAAGTAGCTCCTACTACTATTAATGAGTTTAGCGAGAGACGAGAGTTTTCTGCAGGAGACAAGCATTTACTCTCTCTGCGGCTGCTGCAGCTCTCGTCCTTTTCCTCGAAGGTTTTAGTGGTGTTTCTGTCGGTCACAGAACAGAGATCTGTCTGTACTCACCAAAGAAGTGCAAAAAGCATGTGATTTCAGCCGCGGCGCCACGTCCCAATTCACCAAGTTCCAATCGCTGGTGCGCGCCAGTATAGCAGCATTACATGATGAATAACTTGTAATATTATATCTTGTTCTAACATTTATGTGTGTAAACTACAGGGGAAAACTGATGTATCTTAACTGAATCTTCATGTTGTCCCATTCATCTGCAGTGTCGCTCACAGGTGCACCATCCTTCACAGTTTGTGTCATACTCTTGTTTTCAGTCCACAATAAAAGTGCACATTTGTGTGATTTAAAGCTCATTACTGGAGCAGAGACTGGGATCAATGGGACACAGTCATTTGTTTTCATATGAGGTCAGGAAGTCTCTCCTGTGAGGTTGGATGGCATAATCAGCCTTAATTATGGTAATGAGGTATTGTTAATAAGCTGCAGATGTTTTGGCGCCTGTTATGCAGAGCAGATCATGTTTGTTAAGATTAATATGGATATACTTTGACTTTAGATGAGATTTACACAGTCACTACAGTTTATCTGAGGGATAATGACAGTGTGTGTGACTTTAGGTGCTGTCGTCCTGTTTATGCCCTTCATGTGGACTGAAGCAGGGGGCGGCAGTGGCAAGTGGCAGAGCAAGGCATGAATGTGGTGTGTGGTGGTAGGAGGAGCCGATGGCACTGATTGGCGGCCTCGCTTCAGGCAGTAAAGTGTCTGTGAGTGCCCAAAGAAGTGTTATGTCATAATGCATCGATTGTATTGTATAGTATTTTCATCATACAACTGCTTTTGACAAAAGGTCCATCCTGCATAGTATGTGTCCTTTAAAACTAAATCTAAATCCACTTTAAAACTTTGTTCTAAAATCTGTTTCTGCTACAATCCCGGTCTCTGTGTGGAGGGGTTTGCCAGTATTGAGACATGTGTCCTCAGTGTCCTCAGTCTTTCAGAAGGAGGTGGAGCGCTCACTCTGCTTCATTAGCTTTGGCTTGTGCTGCTGATAGCGTCTCTGCTGAAGAGGCTGTTCCTCGTGATCCTGGGCCCCGTGCCACTAAACATGTGTCATGAGGAATGACACACATACTCATTACATTTACTCAGTTACAGTTTCTTTTACTTTCAATTTCACTTTTTCATAAAATTGTACTTCTCTGAGTAGATTTCAGACCTCATACTTTTACTCCTTCAATATATTGTACAGTTTAACAGTCTCTTACTTGAGTCATATATTGTATGGAGTTAGCCTCTTACTTGAGTAAAAGTGTTGGTTCTTCTTCACACTGTGAGTAAATCTCAGATTTAGTTCATCACATGTTTTTGTCTGTAATTTGGAAATACCAGATTTTGTGCTTTATTTATTTTATCCTTCACATTACATTCACTTCACATTAAAAATCAGATGTTATGGCTAGACATTGACTCTAACAGTTACTTTTACTTGACTAGTACTTTCACAAACACTCTTTGTTGGACCACTTTGTACTACTACTTGAGTAGTTATTATTCTGAAGTAACTTGGCTCTCGCTTGAGTAAACATCTTGGCTACTCTACCACCTTTGCAAGAATCACAAAGGTAAATAATACCTTGCAGTTCTGAAAGTAATCTAAATATAGTTCTGTTTACGTAGTGATAATGGTACATTGTGCCTCTCCGGAGTCTGTTCCCCGCGGCGCTCTGATGTACGGCGGCACGTTGGTGAATCGGCAGCTTCAGCCGCCTGCCAGCTGTCACAGTGGGAGTTTGACGCCCATCTCTTCTCAAGGTCTGCTTCTCCACACATTTATTATTTATTCATCCACGCTACACCTCTTCAGTTGGGTGCCACTTTCAAACCGTCAAAGCAGAGGAGCGTTCCGCTGTCTTCCAGAGAGAGAAGAAGAGTGTCGAGTTGAATAATGAGGGGAAGTTTCATCTTCAGTATCATCGTGGCCACAATCAGCCTGTTCATCACATGCACTGAGACTGTGGCAGGAGCAGATGCTTGTGTGATTCCAGAGAATGGATCAGAGAATGCAGACTGGCACAAAAGCATAGAAGTATGGTGTAGGTGTTTTAGAGTACAGAAGGGCTTACAAGACTGTACTGTGATTCTGTACTGCATACTATTCATGAAGCAGAGGTGACGTCACACACTCTGTGCTGCTGCCATTTTGAGGACTGTTCTGTGCTGTGGGTTGTACCCACACACGTCTCAAAAGAAGGGATTATTCTTCTCCAACATCCCCAAAGATTTTGTCTGGCTCAGAAATGGATCAGCGCCATCAGGAGAGAGCAGTGGACTCACAGAAATCTCTGTGCAGTTTACACACAAGGCACGTTCATCCTGTGGTTATGCTGATAATTGTTATTAGCCTATTTGGAGACTTAACGTTCTTCTCATTTCCTACTATCCAGGTGCTCTTGAATGCCCCAAGGGCTTGTGAGATGAAAATATCAGCAAAAGTTAGTTATGGCAAGTTTTTTGCTGGTTTTAAGCATTGTCTGTGACTCGCCTTAAGTGGATAAGGATCAAAACGCTAAACTTCTGTCTTGAAGTGAAGTGATTTGATCACTACACTTTTTCTAACACTATTCACAGTGCACTTCTACAAAACTATTGCCTGGACAGTCCAGAATGATATATCTCTGTATTATTTATACACGATAGATCAGTCTAGTCGCCCTGCCCTCCACCGTGCCTCGAGTCAACTCCAAAACGTACCGAGCAATCAGATTGGTTTATTTCAGTGACGCAAACTCTAGAGCAGCAGAAGTAGCAGAGTTGGCTACAACACCAGGTATTCTCAAAGGCTGTGTCTGAATGTCCCACTCTCTCTTCTTCTCTAATCCCCTCACTCCACAGTCCTGCCCTGTTCAGTGACTAAATAGTGCCCTCAATCCTGGAGCGATTCAGACACACAGCTCATACTTTCTCCTCGCTGCACGTCACGTGACTCTGGCGTCAGGGAGAAAAAAAAGTCGTCAAAACTCCAATAAAAATTGACTTCTGTAATGAATATGGATCAAATCCGCCTGACATGCACATATTTATGGACTAATAAACATCATACAAGTTTTATTAACCATAGATCACACGTTAAACATCAAACGGACTGGATTATTCAACTTTTTGCCAGAGATTTGCGATCTATTCACAGCTCAAGCTAAGGTAAGCGGCTAACACCAGCAACTCTGCCGCTAACGGTTTGTTTAAAGTGTTTTGTTCATAATCTCGGCTCAACAGTTCATTTAAAAAGCCCCTTTTTCTGCTTTCATTCAGTCTGATGTGATAAATTTTGATTGGTTTACTTCGCTTCCTGTTTGCTCGGGTTTGCTCCGCCCTAGAAATTGACCGACCAGACTCATGCGCTGGCACAGCGGGGAGTCTGGATTTTTCCAGGCAAACAAAACTATATTACCTTTCAAAAAGGAAGTCAAAGTGAACTGCAGAACTAATACAAGAATTCTAAACTACAGCCTCACATGTTTTAAACATGTCCAATACTTTATGAAGATGTGAGTCTGGACACAGGTTCCATCTCCTTGACAGGTAGATTTAGAAAAAAAAATCAATTACATTGTAATAACAATGATAAAATGGACAAGCAGCATGTATAATGGTGTGTACTGGGAGAGTTCTGACAACTGTTTTGGTCTGATCCCCTGACCATGACTCAAGTCCAGTTTAGCCATGACACCACCACCTGCTTCATTAAGGGTGTGGTGCTTTGGATCATCAGCAGGTCCTTTCCTTCTCCAGACTCTTCTCTTCCATCTCTCTGGTACAAGTTGATCTTTGTCTCGTCTGTCCATAGGATGTTGTTCCAGAACTCTGAAGGCTTTTTAGATGTTGTTTAGCCTCTAATCTGGTGTTCCGAGGCTCATCGATGGTTTCCATCTTGTGGTGAACCCTCTGTATTCACTCTGAAGTCTTCTCTTGATTGTTGACTGTGACACACATGCACCGACCTGGAGAGTGTTCTTGATCGGGCCAACTGTTGTGAAGGGCTTTTTCTTCACCAGGGAAAGAGTTCTTAGGTCATCCATCACAGTTGTTTATCCGTGGTCTTATGGGTCTTTTGCTGTTGCTGAGCTCATCAATGTGTTCTTTTTTTTTTTTGAGAATGTTGTCCGTTTTTGCTCTCTCTGATGGGTTTGTTTTGATTTTTCAGCCTAATGATGGCTGATACTGACAGCTCTTTGGATCTCATATTGAGAGTTGACAACAGATTCCAAATGCAAACAGCACACTTGAAATGAACTCTAGACCTTTTATCTGCTCCTTGTAAATGAAATACTGAGGGAATAACACACTCCTGGTCATGGAACAGTTGAGCAGCCAATTGTCCCATTAATTTTGGTCCCTTAAAATGTGGGAGGCACTTATACAAACTGTTACAAACTAGCATGTAAACACCCTCAAATATTTCTGAAGTTTGAATTTGAGAGTTAAAGTTTGAAAATGGACATAAATTGTGCAGTCACCCACAACCCCTAACGGGAATAAGCGGTAGAAATTGAATGAATGAATGAATGAATGGTTACTCCCCCAGTGACAAGTTTTGGAATGTGTGCCAAAATACAAACATTAAGCGTCACAGGCCTTTTAAAGGAACAGTGTCCCTGTATGTAGATGCACGTGACGGTCACTGTGGTTGCCTGGCAAATCTAGAATGATAATATCTATGTATTATTTATACACGATATATCAGTCTGGTCGCCCTGCCCTCCGCCGTGCCTCGAGTCAACTCCAAAACGTACCGAGCAATTAGTTTCTCTAAGCTTCTCTAACCCCCTCACTCCACAGTCCAGTCCTGTTCAGTGACTAAATAGTGCCCTCAATCCTGGAGTGATTCGGACACACAGCTCATACTTTCTCCTCGCTGCACGTCACGTGACTCTGGCGTCTGGGAGAAAAAAAGACGTCAAAAACTCCACTAAAAATTGATTTCTGTAATGAATATGGATCAAATCCGCCTGACATGCACATGTTTATGGACTAATAAACATCATACAAGTTTTATTAACCATAGATCGTACGTTAAACATCAAACAGACTGGATTATTCAAGTTTTTGCCGGAGATTTGCGATCTATTCACAGCTCAAGCTACGGTAAGCGGCTAACACCAGCAACACCGCCGCTAACGGTTTGTTTAAAGTGTTTTGTTCATAATCTCGGCTCAACAATTCATTTAAACAACTCCTCTTTATGCATTCATTCAGTCCGCTGTAGTTTTTCCTTGCAATGCATTGTGGTCAATTTTGACTGGTCTAGTGACCAGCGCTGGATACTACTTTTCAAGATGCATTGTGGGAAATTTTGAGTCCACTACTTTTTCACTGTTGGACATTCGGACACCACTGGTGTGACCACTATATTGGATACACTCTGATTAGTTTACTTTGCTTCCTGTTCACTCGGGTTTGCTCCGCCCTAGAAATCGAATTGACTCAACCAGACTCATCCGCTGGTACAGCGATGAGTCTGGATTTTTCCAGGCAATCACTGTGGTGACCGCTGGTCTGTGGCCCTTCAGTTGGAATGTGTTTGTGGAATAGAGTTTGGACACAGGGCTAATGGACTGTAATCCTCTTTTGGTTGCACCATCCGCAAATGTTAAATGAGATATTGTTAACTCCATTTAAAAACAATACCTACGGCTTTTTTATAACGAATGCACATTTTTCAGGGGAAATGTTTGCGAGCACTATTAGTGTAACAGATACATTTACAAGCCGCGCCTCATTATAAGTTTTGCTCGAGGCCTCCACGATGTGAAAGCAGCCTGGCTCATCAGCTTCCTCACAGAGCAGTTTGTCCTGACCAGAGCCATGGTCCAGTCACATCAGAGCCAGTCCAATTACTGGCCTCTCTGAGCTCCACCACTGTCAGCCATGTTGGATGAGTCCAACGCTGCTCCAGTTAAAGAAGAAGAGGCTGTTCACCGATGAGTTTAGGTTCCAGAACATACTTATTGTAAGACTTTTACGAGGTTTTGATGCAATAATTTAGCGCTTTATTAGTGTGACTCTGAGGCCCTGCTGGCATCATGTAGCTGAAACAGGTTGTGATCACATGACATCACAACATGCCTTCAGTTTAAACTGAGCTGAGATACATCAGAATTACGGAAGAATATTCTGTGTAACTGCCAGATTACAGATTTGTTGACTTGATTTTATGCAAATGATTAAGCCTCTATCTCACATTTGCTACTATTCATTGTATTATTTTTCTTTTAATTTGTAATTGTTCATAAGACAGACTGTTCTCTGTTAAATAATTACACAGCCAATTATACACAATGGCCCTCATTCATCAACAATGCACAGCAAAGAGTGCACATTTGGGTGTATAGTGGAACTATGTAAGAGCATGCAACACCCTGAAATATTAATGTTTCAAGTGGGCTCACCCACAGATATCACAGAGAATTGCATGAAACAAAGAATTATGTTGTTGTGGCTCATAGAAAACACAGAAAATGAATCGTAGGTCTAATAAAAATCTAAAGAAAAATAATTTACCTAAAAATAACATTTGCTATTAAATAAGTAATTGATGTTTAAGGGTTTATTCAAACGATCAACTTCAAATAGTCAGATAGTGTGATAGGTACGCAGTGGGACTAGATCTAACCCCAGAGGCATGAACCAGCGGAGCAGCTCTGGGGAGTGGCGTCAGGTGGTTCGGCCTGAGCAGCGCTTCTCTCCGGGAAGAAACAAGATCTGCTGAACCAGGCAAAGGATCTGCTCAAGTTTTTACCACGGAACCAGCCGCGGTCCAAGTTCACAAAGGGCCCTATGAGCACAGAAGACAGAGGGTCAATCTGGCAAACCCGTCCAGACCAGTTCACTGTGCGTGGGTTTCACTCCTCTCTTCTCTTCCTGCACTGGATCTGCTGATTGGAAACACTCTGCTCCACATCAGAACCAGGCACTAGTGCGTGGAGGACAGAACCAAACCGCCTGGACATTGGTCCACTGCACGTTGGTGTCAATCCTCTCCTCACTTCCAGGACTGGATCCCCGCGACTTGTTGGGACACTTGGACCCGTCCAGACCCGGTCTGCTGCGTAACCAGGCACGGGACCAAGCACAACACCAGCACGTCTCGCTCACACCGACAGTTCTGAGAACCATCCAGACTGGGATCCACGGCTAAACAGTCTCAGTTTCCCTCGAGCCAACGCTCAAAACCAAAACAAAACTGAACAAGTGTCAGCACCATCCAGACCAAAGACTCAGCTGCAGTGAGTGCTTGAGTTACTGTTGGCTGTTGCTGGAGCCGTGACTCTGGTCCAGGCTGACACGCAGGCTGTACTTTTATGGTTCATAATGCTGGTTTTGATTAAATATGTTGTGATAAATGGAACAGACCAACATAATGTTGCTGAAATGATCATAATCTACGTTTTTGTCCACATTTCTGTATTCGTTTGACATGGTGTGAATTTACACCAGCTCCTGATTTGGCGTAGCCTTTCAGAGCACCGTACACCAAAGTTCATGCTGAATAATGTCAGGTGGTGCAGCGATTTGGCTGTACACCACGCATACACCCACATTTTGGTGCACACAACTTTGATGATTGAGAGCCATTATCCCTAAATCCATTTATAAGTTGTTTTAAAGCAGAATATTATGTTTAACTTCCGACTGCAATTTATTCTATTCACATGTTTGATTAGAACCTTTTTACCTTTTGCCAAATTCGTTCTGATAATTGCACAAAATACATGCTGATACGGTCTTTGGTTTATGAGTTTGTGTTTAGTCCCGCTACCATTTCCATCACTTCATTGGAATTAGGTGGGTCAAAATTACAGAGGATGGAAATTCAACTTATTAAATCAACCTTTATGTCTGATTTTTTTCAGCCCACAAGAAAACCATGGAATGTTTAGTTTGGTGCATATTACCGTAATCCATATGAAACAAAAACAAAGTTTGTCTTCTTTGTCAGCATAAATAAACAAGAGGGAAAACTTTTTTTTTTCACAATGGCAGACTGCAGTGCCATTATTGCACCCCACTAAGCAGGGACTCCCAAACTTCCCTCACCCCATACACATCCTCCAACTCCTCCTATCTCTAAGGGAGCGCTCAGCCACATGCCGGAGGAAACGCATTTCGACCGCTTGTATCCGCGATCTTGTCCTTTCGTCATTACCTAAAGCTCATGACCAGGTGAGGGCAGGAACGTAGGTTGACCAGTAAATCGAGAGCTTCGCCTTTTCGACTCAGCTCTATCTATCGGACGGTCGATAGTCCTCCTCCATGGCCTCTCCAAACTCATCCCAATCCCGAGTTTTTGCCCCTGCAGCCACACGGGCTGCAGTACTGCCGGTGCCTGCCGGTACCTGTCATCTGTTTTGGGAGTCCCACAAGCCAACAAGGCCCGATAGGACTCCTTCTTCAGCCTGACGGCATCCCTTGCTTCTGGCGTCCACAACCGAGTTCGGGGATTGCCACCGCGAAAGGCACCAGAGAGCTTGCAACCACAGCTACGAGCCGCCGCATCGACAATGGAGGTGGAGAACATGGTCCACTCGGACTCAATGTCCCCAGCCTCCCCCGGGATCTGGGAGAAGTTCTCCCGGAGGTGTGAGTTGAAGACCCTACTGACAGAGGGCTCTGCCAGACGTTCCCAACAGACCCTCACGATATGCTTGGTCCTGCCAAGTCTGTCCGGCTTCCTGCCCCGCCAGCGGATCCAACTCACCACCAGGTGGTGATCGGTTGACAGCTCCGCCCCTCTCTTCACCCAAGTGTCCAAGACACGCGGCCGAAGGTCAGACACGACAACAAAGTCAATCATCGACCTCCAGCCTAGGGTGTCCTGGTGCCACATGCACTGATGGACCTTGTGCTTGAACATGGTGTTAGTTATGGACAAACTGTGACACAGCACAAAAGTCCAATAACTGAACACCACTCGAGTTCAGATCAGGGGGGCCATTCCTTCCGATTACCCCTCTCCAGGTGTCACTGTAGAACAACACCAGTAGAACAACGGCGTCTCCGGTCGGGTGCAGTGTCCAGTACCCCTCCCAGGGACTCCAAGAAGGCCTGGTACTCTACACTGCTGTTCGACCCGTAGGCCGACACAACAGTGAGAGACCTGTACCCGACCCGAAGGCGTAGGGACGTGACCCTCTCATTCACCGGGATAAACTCCAACACATGACGGCTGAGCTGTGGGGCTATGAGCCCACACCAGCCCACCGCGTCTCCCTGCAGGCAATGCCAGAGAAATGGAGCGTCCAGCCTCTCTCGAGGAGACGGGTTCCAGAGCCCAGGCTGTGCGTGGAGGCGAGGCCGACTATATCTAGTCAGTAACGCTCAACCTCCCGCACAAGCTCAGGCCCCTCCCCCAGCGAGGTGACATTCCATGTCTCCAGAGCTTATTTCTGTGTCCGGAGATCCGGTCATCGAGGCCCCCGCCTTCGACCGCTGCCCAGATTGGATCCTCCATGAGAGGACTGCCCCACGTTGCTCCTTCGGGCTGTGCCCGGCCAGTCCCCGTGGGGAAAGGCCCAGCCACCAGGCGCTCGCCGTCAAGCACCCACCCCAGGCCTGGCTCCAGGGTGGGGGCCCGGTGACGCCAATCCGGGCGACATAACTGGCATTGTTGTTGCTTGCTGTTGTTGTGTGTGGTTTGTGGAGTAAATTCCCAGCAATTAATATAAGAAATCGTAATTTGTGGATGATACGTTTGGTTGTTTCTTTACAAAAACATTAAATTAGGACACATACAGATATGCTTTTGTCTAAAGAAAAAAAAAAGAAGTGTGTGATCAACATGATTCAGTGTTAGACTTGTGTGACAGACAAACAGCTGGCTATGACTTTGGTTTAAAGTCAAACACAGAATCCTGAGTCGTTCAGTTTCACTTTGTACAAAGGCAGATTTCTTGAACATTTTTACCTGGACGGCCACAACGGAGAGCACTTCCACTGAGATCCGGTTGAATTCATCAAAGCAGCCCCAGGCTCCGCTCTGCGCCAGGCCTTTGTAGATGTTCCCACACGACTGGACAGGACAAAAACTGTTAGTCACACTAGAAAAACACTTCAAGACCACTCCTCTGCTCCTCCACTGCCCCTCCTCCTCTGCATCTCCTCCACTGCACCTGCTCCTTCTCTTCTCCTCCTCCTCTGCTCCCCGTTTTCTCCTCCTTTGCTCCTCCTCATCTTTGCCTCCTTTTCTCCTCTTCTTCCTCCTCTGCTTCTACTGACTAACTCACCCAGTTACTTTTGCTGTGATGGGTGTGAAGTGATGGGTGACTATAACTATTTTGAAGGAACTTTCCCAACACTGCAAAAGACAATCAAGTTTCATCCAGCAGGCAAAATAATTACAGTGAGATAATTAGCCAATGACTAAGCTCTGCAGTGTCATCTGCAGATGTATGAGTCAGATACACGGAGTGGAATGTGTAGAAACCTTGTTATTAACCCCGTGAAGCCTGATAATGCATCTGTGGTTAATCCAAGTTTTTCCCTTTTCCCTTTGAAATTGGATGATATTCCACGTCACTTTTGCCTCCAGAAAACTTTTCAACGGTTGCAAATTCAGAACAGACCCTTTAAATTGTCAGCAGAAAAAAAAATGAAATTGAGGCGACTGGAGGCAAAGAGAAGTGAACCATTTTCAAAGAACCAAATGCATTTCAAAGAAAAGACGAATAATTATAAGTGATTGCAACAATGTTTAATTCACAGAGTAGAAATTTCAGTTAGTTGTCTTTTCTATTACAAAGAATAGAAAAAAAAATCCATCCTTAAAATTGTGTTTGATCATCACAAAAAGTATAATTTGTGATTAAGATCATAATGTATCTGTATCTGTAATAAAATTAAAAACTATGAAAGATATTATGGGCTCTATAGCAGTTCTACAGCAGTTCTCACATACCACTCACATGTATCGGAGTGCTTTTACTTTGACAAAACATCTGCATTTATAATATTCTGAGGTTAACAGTCAAACCACACCATGTCCCACTGCACTTTTGCCTCCAGTTGGGAATTTGGAAGATATTTGCCTTCAAACTTTGAAAAGATGTAAACACAGGTGCTTTGAAACACTGTGTGGGTTGCATGAAGTCCATAGCTCTGAGCTCTCTCCGGTGGAGGCCAGCTGCTGACATGTTTTCCAATTAGTGGAAAGACGTATGAGAAAGTGAGTGATCCCAGTGCAACAGTAGCTCCACACAGCAGTCACTATTAATGCTGTATTAAAACATGTGTCTTGGTCCACACCTCCACACTAGAGCAGGTGAAGGGTCCAGAGACGAGCCGCACAAGCAGGAGGAGCATGTTTTATGTATTTTATGTTGCACCAAACACAAATTATATTCAGGAAATTTAGGGTAAATATTCTAAAACACAATAGAACATAATAAGGACCAATGATTTTATCTTACTGTGCAGATGTTAAAGAGAACATATAATGCTAAATCATCTTTAATGATCTAAAAGATCATTGTAACACAGTGTTTCCTCATCATTAGTTTACTCAAAGTTGTATGTGGATTTATTCCTGCATGTTTGAGTTAATCTTGAATTGTCCTGCGACTGAGGCTCCAGTGCTTAGAAAATTCCCCTTTCCCCTATCTCCACCCAAACCCCTATACTTAATTATTTGAGAAATGAGGACTCTGTTAAGGCCCATTCACTGGGACAGGCTCCACGGGAGCGAGCAGTAGAAAAAGAATGAATGAATGAATGAAGACCTCTGTTTGACACATGTAGAGTTCTAAAATATCATGTAACAACTTCTTAAAAACCCATACTCAAAATATTGTCTGAACAAAATTCACAAAGTAGGAACTTGTTTTGGCGTAAGGTGCAACATAAAATAATGAATAAAATAGTAGCAAAGAAGGCATGCATAAAATTAAGAATAAAATAAAATAGACTCAGACTATTTCCAGAAAATGTACAGTTGGCCAGACAGTAGTTCACATTTGGCAGTTCAAATAGAGCTGCTTTTATCCTCTGATTGTTAAAGTGGCAGGTGTTATAATGTGTTCATGAGTCCAACAGCAGAGGGAAAGAAACTGTTCTTGTGGCAGGAGGTTCTGGTCTGGATGGACCGCAGCCTCCTGCCCGAGGGGAGGGGCTCAAATAGTCCATGTCCAGAGTGGGAGGGGTCAGCTGTGATCCGACCTGCTCGTCCCCGAGTCCTGGAGACGTACAGGTCCTGGAGACGTACAGGTCCTGGAGACGCACAGGTCCTGGAGACACACAGGTCCTGGACAGATGGAAGGCTGCAGCCGATCACCTTCTCAGCAGAGGCACAATGCACTGTAGTCTGTGTTTGTCCCTGGCTGTGGCTCCTGTACCACACGGTGATGGAGGAGGTGAGGATGGACTCGATGAGAAGAGTAGAACTGATGATGGAGCTGATGATCGGCTCCACTTGAGGTCCTGAGTGATGGTGGTGCCGAGGAAGAGGAAAGAGTCCACAGTGGTGATGGGAGAGTCTGTCAGGGCAAGGGGGGGACAGGGGGCTGAGACTTTCCTGAAGTCCACGACCATCTCCACTGTCTTCTGGGCGTTGGGCTCCAGGTTGTTGTCGCTGCACCAGGACACCAGCCGGTCCACCTCCCTCCTGTAGACAGACTCATCGCCGTCTGAGATGAGTCCGATGAGGGTGGTGTCGTCCGCAAACTTCGTGGAGTCGTGGATGGAGGTGCAGCAGTTAAAAATAATATACATATTGTGATACTTAAACATAAATTATAAACTGCCAAGTTATGAACTTTAATCTGCTGACTGAGTTAAAGCTAAATCTGCTGGGATTTTTTTTCTCCAGAGGTTTTATTTGACAGAACAGTGGAGGTGTGAAAGGGGAAAGGAGAGGGTATAGACAGTAGGCAAATGTCAAGAGCTGGACTGATGACACCGCTGTGGCACCAACAACACATGTGCAATGCTCTTATTCACCGCCAAAACACAGTGCAACTGGATTATGATATAAAGGACCTTGTGAACATGAAATTCCACTGCATTTTAACTTGTGAATTTCTTTGACGAAGGCGGAAGTCCTACCACCCATATATGTCAGGTAAATGAGCTCAGAGCTTTTTACATTTGTCTTATTAGAAGAAATTCACAAATTAATATTTCAGACAGGATGAATTTTTCAAATATAATACACGGAAACCGTCTGGAGAAGATGAAGAGGACCCAAGCCTGCTATAAAAATCACCTATGATTCAGCCTGAGTTGCAGAGACGAAGATGTGACACCAAAGAGCCCGGAAATAAAGAACCCCATTCATACTAAAAAAGCAGAGAAAAAAAAAGCAAGTGAGATTATTAAAGGACGATAAATGAAAAAATTGAAAAAACTGAACTGGGTGAACAATTAAAGGACTTCAAAGAAACATGGAGGAGGAAATGATGGCTACAACAGACATACAAGAATGAGTTCGGCAAAACCAAGAAACAGCAAATACCGGTGGGTAAAACACTAATCAAAAACAAAGATAAACACAGACACTTACAAATACAAATACACAGAAAGGACACATCAGTCCGCGCCATCGTAGACAGCACAGTCACATACAGTCTATCAAAAGCACTACTTGAAATAATCAAACTCCTCATTGGAAAAACATATCTTGAGGATAGTGGTTGCGGAACCCAAGCTTTACTGGAGGTGACAGCATCTAGCCGTTGGTGTTCAACCTCCCACACAAGGTCCTTCCCCCAGTAAGAAGACAGTCCATGTCCCCAGAGCTAGAGACCGCCACACACCAAACTTTACTTACTTAACTTACAGAAAGATTTGTTGATATCTAAATCTAAGCCTGATTTATTGAAGTTTTAAATCTAAAAAATGAGGCGAAATTTGAACTTTTAGGTCAATTAAATTCCCCTATGAATATATTCTTTTAAACTAATATGTTACAAAATGAACCGAGAAATGCAAACTTGTTTCTATCCATTTTTCAGATTTAAATGTCCCAAATAAGTGTAATTTTGGCCGTTTTTACACATAAATGTATTATGTTTATATGAAAAATAAAGATGATGAAAAACATTTTTTCTTAAATTTATGTAAGTAAATTACAGGAGAAGTTCAATTTGATATCTTTAAATAAATTATATATTTTTTCTATTCACCTTCAGAGTCTCACCTCTAACCTGACTGAACGACTGAGGGATCACACAGACAACAACAACAATGCTCTGAGATGCAGGACAACAGAGGACAGAGCAGTGCCTCCAGTGAGATCTGACCTCCAAGTGAGCTGAAGAAATGTACAACGCAAAGAATGACACGTCCAACCCAGGGCTGCCCAGCCTTTTTCACCAAGGGTCGCATTTTGAAACATACAGTTATGGCGCAGAGGGCCACACGGCAGGACAATGAAATGAAACGTTCAAAATGTTTGCCGTAGTTTTAATGAGTCCCACACCTTTAATAAGACTTTGTCATTTAGCCTCCGGGCCATGCTTTGTACACCCCTGCTCTAACCTCTCCACCCTGTGTCAACTCAGAATTTGAATGAGTTAAAGCGATCATATAACTGACATTTAAAATAATCAGACTAAATGTTTATATTGTCTGGGCCATCGCTGACAGCAGATCTCAAACATAAAGTGAAGGGAGACTCTGAATTGTACAACATTTAACAACAACAGAACCCCACACGGGTGTTTGATGCCTGTACACATTGTCCAAGCTCTTATCTAGTCACGCTGTTTATGTCTTCCTTAAACCCTCTTTATGCAGCCAGAGAATCCATGCAGAGCGTGGGCATGTCAGAGCGCTGCTGCAGGCACACTTTCACAGCCTTTACTTACAGCATACCAATCAGCTGTTTCTGAAGGAGGAGCCGGCGTGCAGGATGAGAGAGCCAGAGATGAAAAGGAAACAGCGGACTGACAAGTTTAATGACAATTGTGAGGCAGCAGAGAGAGAGAGAGAGCAGTGTGGGGAGAATGCATATGAGGCCACTGGCTTCACCTTGTAGTCCATTTGCTCGGAGCAGTTGAACACGTACACCATGATGCCCAGCGCCCGGCCAAGGTCTTTGGTGGTCTCGGTTTTGCCGGTGCCAGCTGGACCGGCTGGGGCCCCGCTCATGGTCAGGTGGAGAGACTGAGTCAGGGTGATGTAGCACCTAGACATACACACAAGGTAAAATCAATGTTCAGTTTGCTGCAGGTTTTATAATCTTCCTTATACGCTTGGTTTACTTGTTGATGTTATATTCAATATATTGTCAGAACAAGGTTTTGCAGTGTGATCTTCTATATAACAGTATGTACAGTCAGGTCCATAAATATTGGTCCATCGACACCATTCTAATCGTTTTGGCTCTATACACCATCACAATGGATTTGAAATGAAACAAACAATACATGCTTTAACTCTTAAGCTCTAATTTGAGGGTAATTACATCCAAATCAGGTGAACGGTGTCAGAATTATAACAGTTCGTATAAGTGCCTCCCCTTTTTAAGAGACCAAAAGTAATAGGGCTATTGGGTGCTCAGCTGTTCCATGATGAGTGTGTGGTGTTTCCTTTTATCCCATTTACCAGGAGCAGATAAAAGGTCTAGAGTTCATTTCAAGTGTGCTGTTTGCATTTGGAATCAGTTGCTGTCAACTCTCAATATGAGATCCAGAGAGCTGTCAGTATCAGTGGAGCAGCCATCATTAGGCTGAAAATCAAAACAAACCCATCAGACAGAGCAAAAACATTAGGTGCGGACAAATCAACTGTTTGGAACATTCTCAAAAAAAAGAAGAAACAAAAGAACACACTGGTAAGCTCAGCAACACCAAAAGACCCAGAAGACCATGGACAAACAACTGTGATGGATGACCTAAGAACTCTTTCCCTGGTGAAGAAAAAGCCCTTCACAACAGTTGGCCTGATCTGTGTTTGTGTGTCACAGTCAACAAACTTCAGGGTGAATACACAGGGTTTACCACAAGATGGAAAACCATCGATAAGCCTCGGGACGCCAGATTAGAGTTGGCCAAACAACATCTAAAAAGCCTTCAGAGTTCTGGAACAACCTATGGACAGACGAGACAAAGATCAACTTGTACCAGAGAGATGGAAGAGAAGAGTCTGGAGAAGGAAAGGACCTGCTGATGATCCAAAGCACCACATCATCAGTGCAGGAGGGGGTGTGTCATGGTGTGGCATGTGGCTGCCAATGGGACGGGTTCATTTGTATTTATTGATGAAGTGACTGCGACAAAAGCATCAGGATGAATTCTGATGTGTTTCAGGCGATACTATCTGCTCATATTCATCCAAATGCTTCAGAACTCAGACGCCCTTCACAGAGCAGCTGGACGATGACCCAAAGCAGACGGCCAAAAGCAACCAAGGAGTTTTAAGGCAAAGAAGTGGACTGTTGTGCAATGGCCAAGTCAATCACCTGACCTGAATGTGATTGGGCAGATTTCACTTGCTGAAGACAAAATCCAAGGGAAAATGCCCCAAGAACAAGCAGGAACTGAAGACAACTGCAGTAGAGGCAGAGCATCACCAGGATGAAGCCCAGCGTCTGGTAAAGTCTGTGTGTTCCAGACTTTAGGCTGGAATTGACTGCAAAGGATTTGAAACCAAGTATTAAAAGTGAAAGTTTGATTTATGATTGTTATTTGTCCCATTACCTTTGGTCCCTTAAAAAGTGGGAGGTACATATACAAGCTGTTATAATTCCCACATCGTTCATATGATTTGGATGTAAATACTTTCAAATTAAATCTGGAAGTCTGCAGTTAAAGCATTTCAAATTCATTGTGGGCAGACCCCAAAAGATAAAAAATGTGTTGATGTCCCAACATACTGTATATGGACCTGACTGTAGGTGATATTCAGTGATATGTATCAAAAATATATAATCAGAATAATCATTTTCAGAAATTCCCAGTGCAGTTCCTCTTACATTTGGTGGTACTCGGTTACTTTCCTAAAAAAAAAGAAATACATAGGTGTACTTCATGTACTTCAGGTGTGAAACAGCTCATGTACACATCATATACATGTGCACTGCGGTTAACAGTGATATAAAAAAAACAAACATAAAGTAGTCCTAAAACCTATGTCGCATTTTCAAACAATAATATAATGAAACTCAGTGTAAAAGTATCCTAAGTAATCTGAATACAGTTCTCTAATCAGACCATGGAATATGTTATAAAACACTTTTGGGTTTATTTAGACTCTTCTTTGAAAATGTTTCCCAACCAGACCGAGGCTTAGAAGTACTGACCATACCCACTGAAAATTAATAATAAATGAATAATACACTTGTAGTACATTTTACATCCTTAGACATTAACAGTCAATCAGTAAAACATGCAAATAGAAATAATTAAATTAACGGATTAATAATCAAGAATAACCATGACACACAGAAGACAGATTGTCAGGCAAAGCTTGGAACCTTTCTAGGGGAGGGTCCACCACCTGCTGATCTCCATAGAGGCAAGTTACAGGTCAACTCTGTGTCTTCATTTTTTCACAGATTTAAGCTTTCAAAGGCGTGTGGTCCTAAACTTTTGATCAGCTGCAGAACAGACTATTTCAGTTTAATTGTTGTTTTCAATAAAATGTTGCTTATTGAAGTTCTGCAAACCATGCAAAATGTGTTTTTTGACTTTTATTCAACTGGTCTTAAACTTTTCATCAAATCAAATCAAACTTTATTTGTAAAGCACTTTTCATACATAGCATGTGACACAAAGTGCTTTACAGTGCATTAAAAACTTTCCCACACATGACCATTTCCCAACCAACCACCCCCCACCAGCCAAGCAACCCACCCACAGTCACATATACCACACACACACAGACGCACGCACACACACACACACACCTACACACCTACACACACACACACACACACACACACACACACACACACACGCACACACACACACACACACGCACGCACACGCACACACACACACGCACGCACACGCACACACACACACACAGACACACACGCACGCACACACACGCACACACACACAGACACACACACACACACACGCACGCGCACGCACGCACACACACACGCGTATATACACACACATACTCTCAGATACATGAGGCTGAGTGCAGATACACCAGTTGAAGAAGTAACATCAGAGGAGCCGTCTGCACTAGGAGCAGAGAGTCATCTGCAGCCACAGGACACAGACTCAGGGCCCAGAGGAGAGATGAGGCCCCAAACCTCCACCAGGGGCCCAAGAGCCAGGGCCCAGCGGCCACAGCACACCACTGTTCCTGGTACAGAGGGCCCCTCAGAGGAAACACTGGAGAGCCCAAAATGAATAAAAGAATAGAGAAATAAATATAGAGAAAACATAGTCTCATTTTCAACTGAATAGATGCTTTTAATGTCTGTGCTGGGGCAAAACTGATTTTATTTTGAATGAATGAATTTTCACATTTTAAAACATTAAGAATCAGGTACAGCCCCTTTAAATATTGTATGTTTTAACTTTTAACAATTATTGTATCATTAGCAAATGTTGGAACCATAGACCTTTTTTCCCTTTTCAAAGGAAAAAAATATTTTGAAGACTTTTCTGTGATCCCTGGGTCTTTTTGGATCATTTAAAAACTCAAAACATGTGACCTTAGTTAAGATCCATGAAATGCATAATTATTTATTTTTTTCTTAATTTGACAAGACATGTAGCAAATTGTACAGAGCTGAATTTGAACTCACAACGCTGCAGCCTGCCTCACACAGCAGGCATGTATGCTATATCACGAACGGTACAGTTTAGCATCTTTTCAAATAACATTTTTGTATGTTTTTTCTTCAAAGAAGTATGTCAATATCTTGTCTTGAAAAAAAGATACTACTATTATTTTATATTGACAGTTGCGTTCTATTGTATTAAGAGGAGTGTTTTTAAATATCATTCCTTTTCTTTTGTATCAAAATCAAGTTCGAAAAGGTTTTTGTGGCGAGACTCACTAGATGAGCCACAAATAGAGATCATTCCGTAATTGCCAAACCATTTTGTACACATGGATGGACTCTAGGACGATGCTTGACTAATTACCAATTTTTTCAAATAAAATACATGACACCTTCATTTAGTTAAAAAGCATGTTAAAGCATGTTAAAGCATCATGTGATCCTACCACACAAACTGTGTTAACTCCCCCATCATATATTGCCATTTTTGTTTTTGGAACTCTACATTTTCTTCTTCACAAACTGCCATTTTACTCCAATTAATATTTATCACAGGTATTATCCCACCAAACATGAAAAGCCCATGTATATAAGAAAGAGAATGTTACCATGCCCTAAAATAAATTGATGTTGAATATTGAAGTCAAATGTAGGAAATGATAAGTTGTAGAGAATATAGAGTAATCTGATCCACGGTGTTTCTTCCTGTGCTGCTGTGACTCAGTGGCACCAGCTCGCAGCTGCCCTGACAGGGTGCTCCTGCCGTCGTCTCTAACACAACACCTCTTTACGACGTGACAAAATAATGCACCGCTGTTTGATTCTCTGCTCTGATTAGTCACACACTGGTGACTGTGCTCTGAACCTGACAAACAGCACAGCTATGAAAACAAACTGGACCTTTGACGTACGCTGACGGACGTAATCAGCAGAGTATCAATCACGACTCCGACACAATGCTTTGCCTTTCATATCAAGACAGTAGTGGTGCTCATAAGCGACGGGTTAATAGATGTGATATGGGAGGGGGAGGTGTTGGAGCAGAGTGAAAGGGAGAGGCTGAGGGATCCATCTGCACACTGTGTGTCAGACTCTGGCACTGCCAACAGGCTGTGCAGACACATGGCACAAACCAACAGTGGATCAGCATGGACTCATCACAGCCACCTACCTTTAAGAGACCCACAACACAAAGGAATGACTACATAACAAGGGATCCTCAGCCAAAACACAGCTGGAGATGGTTTTGTTTGACATATTAATCTTGCCAAACCAGCCAAAAATACTTGACAAAGATGTGAGTCTGGACACAGGTTTCATCTCCCAGAGTTCATATGGGTGTGATTGAAAGAAAAGAAAGAAAAGAAAAAAAATATGACTGAAGGACTGAAAAATATTGCAGATTTTTTCTGAATCAATGAGTGAGGGGTAAGACAAATCTGCACAAGCTCAGAGCGGTCACTAATGGGCACGAGTAGTCTGCTGTGGTCTGTGGTCTGCTGTGGTCTGTGGTCTGCTGTGGTGTGCTGTGGTGGGTGGTCTGTTGTGGTCTGTGGTCTGTTGTGGTGTGCTGTGGTGGGTGGTCTGTTGTGGTCTGTGGTCTGTTGTGGTGTGCTGTAGTCTGTGGTCTGCTGTAGTCTGTGCTCTGCTGTAGTGGGTGGTCTGCTGTGGTCTGTGGTCTGCTGTGGTCTGTGGTCTGCTGTGGTCTGCTGTAGTCTGTGGTCTGTTGTGGTCTGCTGTAGTCTGTGGTCTGCTGTAGTGGGTGGTCTGCTGTGGTCTGTGGTCTGCTGTGGTCTGTGGTCTGCTGTAGTGGGTGGTCTGCTGTGGTCTGTGGTCTGCTGTGGTCTGTGGTCTGCTGTAGTGGGTGGTCTGCTGTGGTCTGTGGTCTGCTGTGGTCTGTGGTCTGCTGTAGTCTGCTGTAGTCTGTGGTCTGCTGTGTTGGGTGGTCTGCTGTGGTCTGTGGTCTGCTGTAGTCTGCTGTGGTTTGTTGTGGGGGGTGGTCTGCTGTGGTCTGTTGTAATCTGCTGTGGTCTGCTGTGTAAGCCCAGTTCTCTGAGTAGCATGAGTTAGTCGTTTCACTATGTGTTACCCCCCCTCGCGTATTCACAGAAGCCCTATACCAATGTGCCAGCCGCTCTGTAAATCCCATGTCCATGACTTCGCCCGTCTTCTCGCTTCACCCCAGCAGCAAGAAGAGAAGAGCTGTCTGGTGAGACACCTCACTTGTGCAACGCAGAGAACCGGGGTTACAAAAGTAACCTAGAGTTCTCTTTCATAGCATTCACTGCAGTGTCTCACTATGGGATATGGGATCACTATGGGAGGTTCCCGTATTATTAGACAAGCTTATCGCAACGACATGATGCCAGCCAAGGCCCCTGAGAGGACCAGTGGGAAAGTCTCTGTTTTGAAACAGGTTTTCCCTTGTGGGGTTTAGCCCAGGACACAAACATGTCAAAATGATCTGGTCCTTTTATACAGGACAGGACACTACCTGGGCGAAAGCTGCTGCTCAGCAGAAGTGTGGGGTGGAGGTTGAAAAGCATCCACATCCACTTGGGTACAGGCACCATCCACCTTTGGAATAAAGGCTGGATTGGGGCGCAGGATCATTCAGATTAGTGGTGCTGAATCGCATACAACTGGGATGCACTTATAGAGCATTAATATCACTAATTCGCCACAAGCGAAAAGTTTTAAGTGGCAGCATCTTCAGGTCAATGGACAGTCTGAGCCTGTAGCACTACTGCAAGGTTCCATGAGGGAGACATGGGTCTGGACACAAGGAACAGTCTCCTGGCTCCTTTTATGAATTGACATACCAGTGGATGTCAATTCCAACATGGCATGCTGAAGGAGCAGCCAAATAAATTTGGATAGTGGAGATTCCCTCTTCATGTCAATAAGGTCCTGCAAGAATGACAAGATGACATCCAGCGAACAATTAACACTCCCACATTAAGGCACCAATCCTCAAACACCTTCCACTTACGGACTTAAAGAGACCTTGTGGATGTGGCCCTGGTGCTCTGAATAGTATTCATAATATTCTGAGACAGACCAGCGACTCAGGGGCCAAGTCAGCAGTGCAAGCCGTTCAGGGTTAGGATGAAATATTTGTCTGTTTGCTTGGGTTAGTAGGTCCCTGCGAAAGTAAGAGATTAGGGGCATCCATCTAGCAACTCTTTCACCTCCATGAGCCACGGCATGGACGGCCATTGCTCTGCAATATCCGCGACAGGCGGTGTCCACTCTGTGAAGGGTGGGGAAAAATAGTCGCCTGGCCTCCATTCTAATCTTCATGTATTATTCAATACTGTCGATTAGTCTGAAGATGCCGCCATATAATTTTACTTCAGCAGGGCGGGACAAAACACGCGAAAGGCAGCAGAGACCTGTGGCTGTCAGTCCAAAATCGTGCCTGTGAGTGTATGCACCCTCTCTGGAGAGAGGCGGGCCAACTGACAAAATGCAGGGTCAGTCCCAGAAAAGCAATGTTCTGGCTGGGCTGTAAAACACTTTTGGTTGTGTTGACAACAAACCCTAGGTTGTGTAGATCAGCGAGTACAATCTGTGTGTGAGCGACCGCCTCCTGCTGTGACCGTACCAGCAGGAGCCAAGTGGCCAAGCGAATGCCCTGCTCTCTGAGAGAACGCTTGGTGCATTTGACAAACCCTCTTGGGCTCAGGTAGAGGCTGAAAGGGAGCACCATGTACTCCTATATCATGCCTTGGAACAGAAACCTCAGATATTCTCTATGAAGCAGATAGATGTGAATATGAAAAAATTAGTCTTTTAGATCGATCAATGTGAACCAATCACCTGGACGAATTAAATAAATCAGGGAAGAGGTCCAGAATAGGATGGAGGCTGCTTCCCCCTTCTTTGTGATGAGAAAATATCTGGAGTAGAAGCCACTCCACTCCTGACCTGATGGTACTATCTCTGTTGACTCTGCTTATTGTCCTTAGAACAAATTCAGAGTTTGTGCATTTCCTCCAACTCTCTGTCCTCAGTGACAGGGCATTGTAGAGCACTGAATGCTCTACGCATGTCGATGCTTTCAAAAACGATAATTTTTCGCCCTCTGCTAGCACAAGGTCAGGACTGGGAAGGACTGCGCATGTGCAGTCTGCTAAAGTGGGGACAGTGTGCATGGAGGTCAGGGAAGGAGTGGTAGCTCCCTCTGGTGGCCCGGGGTGAAAGCATAATGTGTTTTGCAACATTGAGTCTTTTTCTTTTAATTTATTTCTGAAACATGTGTTTGTGTGCTTGTGAGACTTCTATGTGGCATGGAACAATCCAACACGTGAACAGTCTCTCTTCTTCTTGATTGGGACTCGCAACAGGTCCAGACCAAGCCGAGGAGGCTGGACTGCTAAAACATTCTTCTTCCTCATATTTCAGTGTTCTGTCAAGTTCTTACACACTGTGTAAGTGAACTAGGAAAAATGCATTGCCAGGCCCAAAAAAAAGTTGCCACCTGGATTTAACTAAGCAAATAGCTATGAGCCTCCTATTGGATAATTGTTGCAGTACATAAACTCAACTGATGCAGTGAGTGGCTTCTCATTTCTGTAACAAATGTGGAAAAACAAATCCTGTGGTCATGGAAAAGATGTGTGTTTGAGAAGGGTCAAATCATTGGCATCAAGCAGAGAAGGCTTCAGCAGTCACACATTTCCATCATCAATACAAGAGTTTGGTGAAAAACTAATGGAACACTAGATTTAAATACATTTTTGGCCTTGCAGAAACTTATTCACACAATGGCACAGAGAATGTGTGCTGTAATCAAAGCTAAATGTAGTACAACAAAATATTACTGTGTAACCCTTTTTTCTGTGGCCGAGCAGAGAATATCACAAATGCTGTTTTAATGACATGTAAAATTAAGTTGAAGTTTAGTTTATTTGTTATTACATCAGAGACAACACTGACTAAAGAGGAATGTTTTTCATGTTTTAGTTTTTTGGTCAGTTTGCTATTGGAAACAACAAACTTGTCCAATTTATTCTTAAATATGTTTTATCATTTCAATCCACTTCATTGATAGATTTCTGTGGAACATTGTAACTTCAAAGGCCGTTTTCTCCAAATGCATTTTTCTCCCACGAAGATCAGCCTTAAAGCAGCTCCAACACAGGCCAAACTGCACAACATTACATTTGATTCTTTCAGTAAACTACAGAAGTTTCAAACGATATCTTTAAATTGAAGATTTTCTAAAATACAATATATGTCCAAATTACAAGTGCATTTATACAATCAATTATCCATATAGTAAAACAAGTCTCACTCCACAATAATATCATTCACACATTAATCGTACTCTCTTTGTTTGAGCAATGGATTTGGTCATAGCAGGAAAAAAATACTTATTTTATGTTTAAAATTTTCATAAATTGTATGTTACGTGATGTTTTGGACCACCCATGAAAGCTTCACAACGATGAAATGAAAAATGAAACAAAAAATCCCTGGGGCAGACTGACAGAAGCGATGCTGCCAATCTGTGCCATCAGCTCCTCTAGGCCCCGTCGAGCTCCAACTATGAGCTGGGCATCGACAAGATCAGGCCAGTGTTTAGGGCGATAGACAAGACCACTACGTGCATCACTACATTGGTCTGCTAAATACTCAATGCCAATTTGATTTTTGTTTTTATGCAATTCCTGCAGTCTTGATTAGTATTGATAAAGATGCCTGAGTCACCTCAGCTGGCTCCTCTTGACGTGGAGAAGCAGCAGCTCTACTCTGAGCTCCTCCCTCATGACTGAGCTCCTTACCCTATCTCTAAGGGAGCGCCCAGCCTTCCAGTGAAGGAAACTCATTTCTTGTCCTTTCAGTCATTACCCAAAGCTCACAACCAGGTGATAGAGGAATGTAGATTGAGCAGTAAATCAAGAGCTTTGCCTTTTAGCTCAGCTCCTTCAACACCACAACGGTCCGATACAGTGACCGCATCACTGCAGACACCGATCTGTCAATCTGACGCTCCATCCTTCCTTCACTCTGAACAAAATCGTCAGATACTTGGTACTTCCTCCACTTGAGGCAAGGACGGGAGAGGGCAAGCCACCTTTTCCAATCGAGAGCCATTGCCTCAGATTTGAGGGTACTGATCTTCATCCCAGCCATCCCAGTGCATGCTGCACAGTCGAATGCCATTTCCAGGTCCATAAGCACATGAACACTTGAGCACCCAATGGAGAGTTTAGATCTGAACCAGTGTGCCACAACTGGGACCAAAATCAAACTACTCCTTCTCAATTCCAAGTTCCACTATCCGTCAGATTCTCCTCTCCAGTCCCTGGAATAGACACACAGTCCGGCGTAACTGGACGTAAATTTTGCTTGTCATAAGGAGCTTCTGAACCGCTCTTGGTCTGTCCCGTCACCTATAGGACCTGTTTGCCTTGGGTGATCCTACTAGGAGCATGAAGCCTCCAACAACAGCATCATTCAGGTGCTCAAAGCTAATTAAGGTGTAGCTAATATAAAGTGGTACAGCACATTTTAATACTATTCAGGAAAGCTTTATCTTTGTGTTCTGTGTTGATACCTGCTGAAATGATTATCTAGTTTGAATAATAGTCATTAATATATATTTTCTGTGTATTTGGTATCTAAGATGTATGATAATATTTGGTTCATGCATTAATATCACAACACACTATAAGTGGATTCAGAAATGTTTCTCCAATAAAACAAATGCATCTCCCATGCAGCTGTCAGTGGTGACTTGTTTAATTCCAGTCTTCCATGGCCCCTCCCCCTCCTCTCTCTGTTCTGTGTGTGCCGCCCGATAAAATATTCCTGACATTCTGCATAATGGTGCGGCTTAAGAGATGCCGTGGCGAGTATTGAGCGAGTGCTAACACAGTGCCGATAACATTCCTGCTGCCATAGATTAGCACGCGCGATTCCTTTAGCCTAATTATACGGCTGCACATAGTGATTAATGTGAGCAGTGGTAAACACGCTGCATTCAATACAACACATGGCTGGCCTTTCCACACTGTTCAGAAACATGGTACACAATCAGCATTACAGTTTGTAAGACCTCCAGGACTTAAGATTTTATTCAGAATATCAATTTGGATTCTAATAGGTTTGATCAGATTATAGAATTACTGTATTTTGCTCAAACATTTTCTTTTTCTTGGTATTTCTGGCTGGTTTGACAAAATTTTTTCTTGTTTCAATATATTGATCTAAAAACAATGGGTGTAGATGTCAGTTAAGTTATATTAATGCATTTTTTCCCTGTAGATGGTCACATTTATATAGCACTTTTCTACCTTTCAAGGCACTCAAAGCGCTTTACATCAAGGAACCACTCACCCATTCACTCACACATGTCACACTAGTGTATGCAGGCAATGGGGGCGAGGCAGGTTAAATGTCTTGCCCAAGGACACAACAGCAGTAATCACCTGAGGGAGCTGGAAGTGTGCCGCCAACCTTTGGGCCAATGGATCTGACTGTTCAACCATGGATATTCATGTCAGGAGCAGGATTCGAATCCCTGACCTTCAAATCAGAAAGTGACCTCTCTGCCAACTCAGCTACTGCTACCCTATGCCACCCTACTGTCGCCCTCGCCCTACTGCTGCCCTACGCCACCCTACTGCCACCCTATGCAGCCCTACCACCACCCTACGCAGCCCTACTGTCACCCTACTGCTGCCCTACACCGCCATACTGTCGCTCTCGTCCTACTGCTGCCCTACTGCCACCCTAAGCAGCTCTACTGCCGCCCTATGCAGCCCTACCGCCACCCTCCTGCCGCCCTACTGCCACCCTACGCAGCCCTCCTGCCACTCTACGCCGCCCTACTGCCATCTACTGCCACCCTACCGCCGCCCTACCGCCGCCCTACCACCACCCTGTTGTGTGAAGCACTTTGAATCGTGTACGAATTGTGCTCTACAAATAAACTTGCCTTACTAAGCAGATTTAAATTTCTTGCTTGATTTTGTTGCCTTTTGTGATTTGAAGAGGCTAAGCAGGGTCTCATCAGAATCAGAATCAGAAACGGTTTATTGCCATTGTCAGTGATCAAAATTCACAAACATAGGCGTAAGGTGCAACATAAAACAATGAATAAAATATAATAAAATATATAAAAGAGGCATGCATAAAATGCAAATAGATAGTTCTTATATAATATATTGTTCAAGTGGCAGGTGTTATAAAGTGTTCATGAGTCCAATGGCAGAAGGAAAGAAACTGTTCTTGTGGCGGGAGGTTCTGGTCCGGATGGACCGTAGCCTCCTGCCCGAGGGGAGTGGCTCAAATAGTCCTTGTCCAGGGTGAGAAGAGTCAGCTGTGTGCTCGTCCCCAAGTCCTGGCGACGCACAGGTCCAGGACAGATGGAAGGCTGCAGCCGATCACCTTCTCAGCAGAGGCACAATGCGCTGTAGTCTGTGTTTGTCCCTGGCTGTGGCTCCTGTACCACACGGTGATGGAGGAGGTGAGGATGGACTCGATGATGGCCGTGTAGAACTGCACCATCATCTGCGCCAGCAGCTTGGTTTTCCTCAGGAAGTACATCCTCTGCTGGGCCTGACTGATGATGGAGCTGATGGTCGGCTCCACTTGAGGTCCTGAGTGATGGTGGTGCTGAGGAAGCGGAAAGAGTCCACGGTGGTGATGAGAGTCTGTCAGGGCGAGGGGGGGCAGGGGGGCTGAGACTTTCCTGAAGTCCACGATCATCTCCACTGTCTTCTGAGCGTCGAGTTCCAGGTTGTTGTCGCTGCACCAGGACACCAGCCGGTCCACCTCCCTCCTGTTGACAGACTCATCGCCGTCCGAGATGAGTCCAATGAGGCTGGTGTCGTCTGCAAACTTGATCAGTTTTACAGAGTCGTGGCTGAAGGTGCAGCAGTTGGTGTCACAGGGAGAATAGCAGAGGAGAAAGTACACAGCCCTGTGGAGTTCCTGTGTTGATAGTCCGAGTCTCTGAGACATTCTTCCCCAGCTGCACGCACTGCTTCCGGTCCGTCAGGAAGTCAGTGATCCACCTGCAGATGGAGTCAGGCACATTGAGCTGAGAGAGCTTGTCCTGGAGCAGAGCAGGGAGGATGGTGTTGAATGCAGATCTGAAGTCCACAAACAGGACCCTGGTGTAGGTTCCCGGGGAGTCCAGATGCTGCAGCATGAAGTGGAGGGCCAGGTTGATGGCATCGTCTACAGATCTGTTGGCTCTTGACACCTCTTTACTAAATCTGTGCTTTGCACCTTTGTAGCTCTCTCTGTCCCCGGCTCTGAAAGCTGCCTCCTTCTGCTGCCTGAGCTGCCTCAGTTTGGGTGTGAATCAGGGCTTGTCGTTGTTATAAATCACCCTGGTGCGTGTGGGAATGATACTGTCCTCACAGAATTGGATGTATGACGTCACAGTGTCCGTTAGTGCAAATTGTCTCTGTGCCCTTTACTTAGGCAAGACACTTCCTCCACCACCACCTGGGCGTCTGTGTGTGAGTGACTGGTGGTGGTTGGAGCTGCCGATGGCACAGATTGGCAGCCTCGCTTCTGTCAGTGTGCGCCAGGCCAGCTGTGGCTACAATATTATCTTACCAAATACATTATTATTAGGCCTGAGCTGAGGCGGCTAATTGGAATTGTAACAAAACCGCGAAAATCGCAAAATTCAAGGAGTAAACAAGGATGAATATGCCCGTGAGTGGTATGGAAAATTAGAACTCATTGAGCTCTATTTTGAGTGAAGACCCTGTGAAAAAATATTGAACGGCGGCTCATTAGCGCCACCTCAAATATCAGTTAACATGGTGCCGATGGTAGCCTGACCCCAAGAAATTTCAATGAAAAAATAAAAAACATGACCCGAAAAATAGAGCATTCGGGACATGTAAAAAAAAATCCTATCATGACCCCGCCCTAATCCGTAGAGGAAGTCGGTCATATTGGATCAAACCAGGGACGACAAAAGCGCACACATGTGTACTTTTGACTCCTCCTCCAACAGTTTCATCAGAAACACTTCCAATTTGGCCAAAAGACACTAAACCCATGTGGAATGAAATTATATCAGTTTGAATTTGAAACGTCTTCAGGTGTGGTCATGGTGAATTTTTGGCAAAATCGCAATTTTTAGATTTTTTTTTTCAGCGTTTGTGCAGATTTGAGAGCTGAACGCAGTGATATGCAAATCAAGCTGCTATCTTATAAGCTGGTGCTCTAGCGCCCTCTGCAATTTTTTTTTTTTTTAATCATAAAAAACCAACCTATTTGTCATGGACGACTGAAAAAATGTACAGAGGGTTTGTTTGTGATGGGGCACAATGTGACAAAGTGACATGACTCTAGCTATTGTCCTTACAGGAGAAAAATAATAGTGGAAAAAAGTTTCCGTAATTATTATTTATTACTGTTAGTGCTGTCAAATGATTAAAAAATGAATCTGATTAATCACACTTTGGAACTGTGATTAATCACGATTAATCGCATCACGTGCTTTTTCAATTATTTTTATTATCACCATGTCTATTTTGAAGTATTTTTCCACATTTTCTTCTGAAAATGAAATAATTTTATTATTTCACAAATCTAAATACATTATTTAAAAGCTCAGCTAATGAAGTCTAGACATTGCATTTCATGTTGAATCTGTGGCTTCATGTTTCAGGTAAATGTAGGCTACATGACCAAACAACAGGTTTAATGGACAAAGGGCCCTTCTTACACAGCACCATAGTTACACATAGGTAACTGATATTTATGGCGGTTGATAGAGCTGTTGGTGTTGGTTTGGTGTCCACAACAAGTGCTCTGTAATAGTTTCATCGTAGACATAAGAAACTTGGTACAAACGTAGCCCATGTCAAGACAAGTAAAAAAAATTATATTATGACCCCACCCTAAACTCTACAGGGTGTCGGCCTTTGTGGGCAGAGCCTGATGTTTGCACAATGTTACACTTCAATTTTAACACTTAAATTTTTTTACACCGTGGATTTTCCTTGAATGCACTTGAAAATGTGTCAGAATAACCTTCACCCTTTTGTGATTACAGATGATTAATTTGATTTTTGATACCTTGAAAAATGTGGGTGTGGCCAACCCGCAAATGAAAACAGCAATTTTTCAAAGTATTGTAACTTGCGTATCTCTGGCCTGGAGCGTCCTATTTTCCACTATTAATATACGTTTTGTTAAAAATGACGAGCTGAACGCAACGTTGCATTACAATGCAATACATATAGCTACGTTCTCCAATTGCTCTACAGCACCCACATCAACTTTTGAATTGAAAGTAACAGAAATTTTGAATGGGTTGAAAAATGTGTATGTCGGCCATTGTGGGTGGAACCTGCTTTTTTGCAAATTTTACACTTTACATTTTATTTTTTTACACCTTGGATTTTCATTTCTGTCCAAAAGAACAACACCCCAGTGTGATTACAGATAATCATCTGAGTATACAATATATAGAGTATACAATATATAGAGTTGAAATAATGTGATTTGGTGAACAGAAATTTTAAATGGAGTGAAGAAAAATAGCTTAGGGTTAGGGTTATAGAAAATTGAAATTTGGCACATACATTGTTTTAATCACACTGGGAAAAAAAAGTCAACAAGGACATATCTCCATCTCCAACCGCACGGCCGTGACAACGTCATTGGAATGAATGGAGTAGTGGTATATAGAGGCTGTTTGTGGGCAAGGGGTGATTCAGGTGGGAAAGGCAGGAGGGTGAGTGGCGGGCTCTTCACATTGGTGTGTATTGGTGGGGGGCAAGGGCCTTTATTATTATTATAATTATTATGTACCTTTTCTGGTGGTTCTGAGCTTTTATTATGGCTGTGGTAATGCAGGGCACGTCTGTATACTGCCCACAAAGTCAATGATCCGTTTTATCTGCTGAGGGATGCACTAACAAAAAAGAAAGGGGATTTGTATCTAATGATGAAAGACAATGCACTATCCAAACTGTAGACTTGCACATTTCTTATAATGGGATTAAAAAAGCTTAAAAAGCGTATTAATGTTTTAGGCGACCTTCGTCCAATTGTTCTACCTGCCCTCTGTGATTTTATTGACAACGATTTTAGCAGTAAACTTCAGTCGGCCCTGAACCAGGCTGCCCCACTTAAATTAAAAAGAGACATACAAGACCAATACCCCCTGGGGAAATGAGCAACGTATAAAACTGAAGAGGAACTGCAGGGCAGCAGAAAGAAAATGGAGAAAAAAAACAAAACTACAATTAACAAGCAAATTCTTAACGAACAACAAATGCTTTACAATAACACAATGAGGAATACAAAGAATGCACACTTCACTAAGATTATCACAGATCACAAAAATAATCCTAAAGTTCTTTTGTCTACAATTGATCAGCTTTTTAACCCCAAATTTAACAATCCTTTTTTTGCAGTTTGCAGACCACTTCTAGATAAACATTATCAGATGTAACATTTTATCAAGTCGAACCTCTGTTTTTAACACATCTGAGTGTTAAAGTGTGAAACACTGGACAGTTTTGTCCTGGTTAACGCTGAGATACTTGATAACGTTTTCTCCTCATTGAGGTCCAGCACATTTTTTTTAGATCCAGTTCAAACCCCATTTCAGAGTAATTTTTGGCTCTTTTAGAGACAAGCTTTTAAACATGATAAATTGCTCTCTTCATTCCTACTGCCTTTAAAGCGG
The DNA here is from genome assembly GCA_019453435.1 of Rhinogobius similis. Lineage (NCBI taxonomy): Eukaryota > Metazoa > Chordata > Actinopteri > Gobiiformes > Gobiidae > Rhinogobius > Rhinogobius similis. The sequence continues at coordinate 232,636 of CM033636.1, read as the reverse complement.
AGAAGAGCAGTGTAGATCTTAACAGGCCGGTATCTAACTTACCATTTTTAAGAAAAACTTTAGAAAAATTAGTTTTTACTCAGCTTAATTATTTTTTTAAACTCACTCAGCATTTTTGAGGAATGTCAGTCTGGTTTTAGGGTAAACCACAGAGACAGACAGTTTTTTATTATTATTGTCATAAAGGTGAGGTTGGTTCTACTGGATCTGAGCGCTGCCTTTGACACAGTAGACCACACTATTCTGTTAAACAGACTCAAACACCTGGTGGGCCTCTCTGGTACTGCACACAAATGGTTTACATCTTCACAGACAGAACATTCATTCATCTGGAGATTGTTTTTAATTGTAAATTGTAAAGCACTTTGAGTTACACTTTTTGTATGAAAAGCGCCTTATAAATTTTATAAAAGTTTGATTTGATTTCATTTGTGATGTAATGTCCTAATTACCCCAAGCTTATGCTGCAGTGGAGGCTAGAATCAAAGAGCAGGTATTGATCTGGAGCTTCCCGTCCTCTCCTACAACTGACGTCCTTGACATGAACTTTGTCCACAGCATTAATTTTCTCTGTGAAGGCTTCCAACTCTGCTCTCTCTTGATCTTCACCATCATGGCATCCACAGAGCAGTACCAGAAACTTGGAGGAGTGGAGCAGGGAGAAGAGATGGCTTGGAGAGGAGTAAAGGAAGCCATTTATATGAAAAAACAGAATTGCTCTTAGAAAAGAAAGGGTGTCCTTTCGCCCAGGATAAGTGAGAAAACAAGCCAGTCAAGCTGATCAGTGCTGAAGAGTGTGAGGAAGAGTCACACAGCCTACAATAGGATTGTAATCGCCCATTACAAGTCAAACAGGTAAACAAAGACAGGGATATTATAAAAAATGACTTTCAGATGGAAGTCGAAATGTCTTGATTTTCAAAACAGTGTCCAGATGACGACCTTTGAAACCTCATTGGTCTGGTCTGAACTAAGACCAAACAGCTGGTCTTTGGTTTTGACCACAGCCCACAGGAGCATTCACACCTGGAGTTTGGACCAAACCAAACAGAAGAGTCTGGACCAAAGGGCGCACTCTCGTCATCTGCCCGCTCGACTGCCCGCTCGACTGCCCGCTCGACTGCCCGCTCGACTGCCCGTTCGACTGCCCGCTCGACTGCCCGCTCGACTGCCCGCTCGACTGCCCGCTCGCTCTGTACAGGCTTCAAAGGACAGACTACAGACTGAGGCAGAGGGCTTATCAGCGACCCCCGCACTCTCACACATGAGGACAAACCAGAGACTCTCTGTGTCTCTTGCTCTGTCTGTCTCTCGGCCCCTCTCTATGATTATTACATTGTTTCAGCTGCACCTTTTTAACATAAAATATTATTAAGAAAAACCATACCAGTGAGACTAATCCATAGACCGTACATATCAGTGGACCACGTTAGCATGCTAGCCGCCGCGTTCCAAATAGGAAGCAGCTATGGAGGAGCTCCTGGCTCCAAAAAGCCGAGCCATTCACTTTCTATTGGGACACTGGTGCCCTTTACTCTGTAACTGTTTCTGTCAAGCTCACCATCTTGGAACTAAAATGTCTGTTTTGACACACTCTACATGAATCGGGTGTTATTTTTTTCGTTAGGTTGTTCATAAATCAAGTTATTAGCAATAATAACTGCTTCCTTTTCCAGGGGCCGGTTTCACTCGTGTTAGCAACAGGTTTGATTGACAGCTAGCGCCGCACGTTGCCGTCTATGGTTGCCGACGTCTCCTCTCACCGAGGGGCAGATACCATTAGCAACCGCGCTCCTGATTAGTCCGTGTGGTTGCCACGATAAGCACTCGGATTTCCAAATATGGAGTCTGGCTCCGCTTTAGTTGCTATAACTGCTAGCCGCGATTGGCTTCATTTGGCTGTAGCCAAACGCTATGGGTGACGTCACAATCCCACAGTCCATCGATATGTACGGTCTATGGACTAATCCCTATGTCTCTGGAGCCTCACACAAACTATGAAGTGGCCTCACATCTGGTTGTGATGTCTCCTTGTGAATAGAACAATCTACAGAACGAGTAAACTCAACTTTCACAACTTTTTTTACTCTTTTACAACATGTATGTTACTAATAAAAATGAATAACAACATTTGGAATGGACACAATTTAAACACTCTAAATGGAAGCACAAATGAGCCTTAAATGTGCCTGTGTCCATGAGAGGGGAGTTAAACATTGGGTCTGACTGTACCTGTCAGTGAGTGGAGTGATGACTAAGCGCGGCGTGTTGCCCAGGTATTCGTAGGAGTAAAGGAACTGTGCGTCGCAGATGTTGGCAAAACAGTGCTTGTCTGTGTCGTCCCAGCGGTGGCGCAGCTGGGAGAGCCACACAAAGGCCTGGCCGTTCTCCACCTGGAACACAGCACAACACATCCTCAACCTGCTAATTATGCTAGTGACAGACATAGCTTGAATATCTGGAGAGCATTAGTCATTGGCAAGAGGATCTTGTGAAATTCCACAGCAATCAGTGAGTCTGCATAACAACGGGAGCCGACTGTTATATGATGTGAACCGGAAATATCAGCAGTGGGAGTTGTTATTTTGTAAAATTGAAAATAATGATTTAGAAAAATATGTCAGCGATTCATGAAAGCATTGTTCACAGCTGGAACTGAAACCTCACTCTGACTCATTTTAAATGAGTTACACTTACACCTACCAACAGCTCCAACAGTCCAGTGGATACAGCACAAGATTTTAATGATAAGGTCACTGGTTCTTGTCCAAACTCTGGCTCTTTTTTGTTTGTTTTTTTAATGTGTTGTTAAAATTATATATGGCATTAAATCATAAAAAGCAATTAATGTAATGTTCAATTAATTATTTTAATGACTTATAATGTATTAATTAATTGCTTTAATTAAATAATTAAATGTGACAATAATTACTCGGATATGAACAACATAATTAAAAGTCTGGTCCTGTCCATTTCTCGACACAGGGGCCACTGCAGACTTTATGTGATGTCCCAGATCGGCAAGAAAACTGTGGGAATGTTTGGATGAAGATGCACGCAGTGTTGGCGGACAGCCCTGAAGCTCAGGCTGAACCTGCTGCGGCTGACGCCTCGTCCCGGACAGCGGGGCGTTGAACGGTATACGCAGGCACTTTGCACGTGGTCGTCCATGGGGCTTGTGTGGACAGTTAGTGTTTATGAGCAGATGGACTCGTGTGTCACAGCTGCTCCTGTCGACAGCGAGGACGAAGAGCAGCTCAACAACACAGAGAATGTTCCACAGTTTTCCTGCTAATCACATGTATTTATTTCATGATGTATTTAAATAATTATTGCCACATCTAATAATTGAATAAGTACTTCAATTAATTCATTGAACATTTACTTAATTTATAAAAAAAAATAGTGATTCATTTTCAATTTATTTATTATTTATGTATTTATTATTTATTATGTATGTATTTATTTATGACATAAACAACAAATACATTTTTTATTGTATTTTTATTTAATTAAAGTTGGAACAATGATTCTTCCATAGACCGTATAATATGTATGAATTAATTCAACTTGTAAACCTATGTCTTTGTGTCACACTATTAAATATTAGAGCTAAATGATTGCTGTTGTTTGTCCTTATGTTACAAACGCCTCAGACTTTGCACTGTTCATGACACGCTTCACATTGCATTATTTATTCACTCTGCACTCGATGGTGGTGAAGCTACTATTTTAGCCACAGCTGCCCTGGGACATTGATATGTTTGTATGTCAGACCATCCTGTCAGCTGACCTTCTGAGCCACCATCTTGGCCACCACGTCCCGGGCGTGGACGTCGATGGTGCAGATGGTCATGACCTTCTGCCGGTCCCCAGGGGAGAGCTGTCCGATGAGCAGGGAGATGAGCGTGTTGAGCTGCGTCACCTGCTTCTTGTGGTATTCCCTCAGGGCATTGTCGTAGCCCTCCTCCAGACGGGCGAAGGCTATGCCCACGTCTGACGCCCACCAGATCTGAGTGCCCGTCAGCGCCACCTGTGGTCAGAGCAGAGGAGAGCTTGTTGTATTTGTGCAAGAGTGAAATAAACCGCACAAAGTGTCTAGGCCCACTATGTGTATGATATTTGTAACAGATCATTAGACCGCACACGTTTGTGTTTTTAGAATGACTTCAATTAATGCAAAAAGTACGTGTTACACTGGTCAAGCTTTAAAGAGTTTTGTAAGTTTTCTGGAGCAGGGTATATCAAGTGCTTGACTCCAGGGAGATGGTGCTGTTTTGTCTAGAATGTTTCACAGAATGGCTTTGAACTTATCATTGGAGAAAAGCAATAGATGCAGAAAAAATGATATTTTCATTTGGTTTTAGATCATCTCAATAACAATTCTACAAAATAAAAATGGCTTTTCTTAATGATTTCTAACTATACAAACTTCTCGAATCTGATACAAATCTGTGCCATTTTATGGAAAATATTATCAAATTTCCTCCAAAGCTCTCTGTTCTAAACCACACGTTTTTATTGAGTCTATCAATGATGATTAGACATGACAAAATCTCCACCTCTCCATCTTTCGATGGAGAGGTGGAGATTAACTTTATACGCTTGTTTGGAAGAGTACAAAACATTTCTGTTTATTTCATTATTGATCATTCATCATTTTAATCTGTTAAGACCCGCCTATTTTCATCCTTCCTCGCCTAGTGTCTTTTAATTGTAATTTTCCAAATTGCTTGATTTCAAATGGATCTATCAAAGATATACTTCATAGTAGACACTCCTAAATCACTACAGTTATTGCCCGACTGGGTATATTGAAATGGTGCTTATTATAATGTATTTGTGCTTATAATTGTGTAATGGACACAAATGAACCCAAAAGTGCAGCTGTAACTGCAACAAACACATTTCTTAAACAAAGTGTGAAAAAGTTTATACTAATTCTGCCTAACAATTATGAAACAGGATTTGGTGACTTTTTGATTTGGTGACAAATCATGACACTGTGGATGTTCTTAAGCAGAAAAACTGTTACAAAAAGTGCTAATGCTAATGAGCGAGATAGTATCAGAGTTAGCTTTTCAGAGAGTTAGCTTTTCAGGCCGTATTCACAAGGCAAAGTCAGAAATGCATGAGAAAGGGCTCATTTTCAAGAGGACAAGTAGGAGATACCAAGGAATCCAGTCTTATATTGTTGGAATTTGTTTTTGCTAATTTTATCATAAATTGCTTATTTTATTACTATTAAAATTACATATATGGGGAAACTGGGAGTACTATATTTTTGAATTCTGTTTTTTTTTTGGGACAGTCCATGATTGAAAAAATAACAATATAATAATATAATTGTTTAAGTTTTTTTTTTTTTTTTGCTCATTGCCCAGCACACAACAGACTCTTTAGGTTCCAAATGCTCTAATGAAATGCAGGACAGGAAGACGGCCTCCTGAAAGACCATGTGACAGGATTACTGCAACAAACAAAGGATGGAAAATGTGTTGAGATGCTAAAACAGATTTATGATTTATTGTGACAAATCAATGACTAAAATCATATTGTGATGTAAGCATGAAGCCTGGATGTGCAGGGCCCGGGCAGAGCGCTCCGACAGAGGAGCATACTATGGGACTGATTTGGACCAGATTCATGGGCTTTTATAGGAATCATTGGTTGAAAATAGTCTCTGAAAATACAGAGAAGATAGATATGATAATGTCTTTAGCAGCAAAGCTCTGTATTTATAGCCAATAATGATTATTGATTAAGTGAACTTTAAATAAATCAGTATTTATGCAAGTAGATGTCGCAGGCCTCATTTAGATTTTTTTTTCAGCGTATTGCTTTATAAAAACAATTATATTAGCCTTACACTTTGAACATTGAACGGTGACACTTTATAGTCACACACACTGTTTCTCATTATGGTCAGAACTTCACCTTGGTGCAGCAATGACTTCTGATCTCCTTCATCTATTTTTTTATTTTATAATGCAACTTTAATCACAGTCAAGAAAGGTCTACTCTACTACCTGTATCTTACAGGTGCACATAGTAAGTTAATAGGTGGAGCGTCCACCCACCTGCTTGTCTTCATAGAGATGTTATTTCTTTGCCTGGAATGTTCCACTGAGACAATCCAGTGGCGTACCCTCCGCCTCAAATATAGTGCACCTTTAAAATACATATCCAGTTCTAAACAGTGAGGTCTCTCACAAATCCTTTGGTGCGTCACTAGTTCTCACATGGATGAATTTTCAGAGGCGAGCAGCACTTTAGAGCAGCTTTTTCAGAGAGAGAAGAAGCTGACTTACTGACTTACTGGATCCTAGCGAGTGTTTAAGGCTCTTACTTCCGGGTATGCGATTGATAAAATCATTCATTAGTGCTGCTTCTATAATATACCAACACTTTTCCCCTCAGAGCTCAGCCCAGGTTGTAATGAGGAGCCACACTCTAGCATTAGCCTCGGTTCACTGGTGTGAATGTGGTTACCTGAGCAGGATAATCGAACAGCCACTGGTCCCTGGGTTTGTCCTCGTATGCCATCACCGCCTCTGTCATCTGATGTCGCACAGTGGAGCGCATGGTCTCCAGCACAGAATTCAGCCACACTTCCACCTCACACAAAACACAGCAAAATAACACAAATGTGCCAGCGCAGCAGGAGCAAACATTTAGACATCTCTCATACCACCACACGCTTATCAATGGCCCCTAATGAGGTCATTAATAAGCATTAGAGTGGGATCATGCAAATACTATGGAATGTAATGGAAAATTAATGGGGTTTCAGCTTTGATATGTAAAATCCCAGGGGCAAGAGCAGAGCCGATTCCATTGGTCTGGTTATTGTAACGTGTCATATCTGTATCTCACAGACACAGCAGGTGTCTTCCTCTCTGATATGATCAAGTCGAATATTAGAATTGTTCAGAATGACTAATCTGGCAGAGTCTGTGAGACAGCTGATACCTGTCCACTGCAGTCACACGGCTGGTTAAAGGGGACGTATTCGTCCTCTTTGCTGAACATGCCCAGCGCTCTCTTTGAGGGGCTTTCCTTTTCGTCCACTTCAAACTCCATCTTGGCCATGTTGTCAAAGAGCTTAGACAGGTGTTTCTGGACCTGGGCAGACACACACACAATAGGATGATTCAGTTTACCCCGTCAGACAGCCAGCTCTACAGCGCCCATTCATGCAAATATACGTGATACAAGAGCTGTCCATGGGGAAAGGTCAGCCCGGGGTCACTCACTTTCACACCACACTCGCCCGTTTACTGTGCCGTACTTTCACACCACACAACCAAACCATTGACAGTGAAAACACCATGAGATTCTATTGTCCGGGTGTTTCCACAGTGTTTTGTTTAAGTTAGTCTCTGGAGTTTTTAATAGAAGGCAAGTTACATTCCGCAGTAGCTACTTCTTTTACAGAGATTTAGTGGCAAGATTTGCTTAACTGTGATTTATTTCTGCAAGGTGAAAATGCATTAGAGAGACTGTTACTGACAGAAGTGGGAGGAAGAGGCCACAACCATGAGCAACAGTGCCTCTGTGAGGACACTGCAGGTACTACAGTAGGTTAGACGCTGCGGTGAGAGAAGACTGTGCTCAGAACAGCACACATTAAGTGCTACAAACACAGTACTGTGCATCTGAACCACCAGGCTGCGGCTCGCCCCAGGCTCAGAGTGAAGCACCTGCTGTGGGTTGGTCCCATTGGACAGGATGTCCAGCAGATCAGCCGAGGAGATGAAATAAAACCTGGGGAAGGCCAAGCGCTTGGTGTCCAGGTACTCTGCCAGAGCCTTCTCACAGAGGGCCAGCCTGCACACACACACACACACACACACACACAAACGCACACACACATGAGAGGGAGTACATCATCATGAGCTACAGCCTGCAGACACTCTCACCTGCTCTGAATGTCCTCCAGTTTACCAAATAGACCTGCTTTATTGGTGGCCTCCACTACGTTAGGCGTTTGCTGCATGGAGTTTGCCAACTCTTTGAAATCTGCATCAATCCCCTCGAAGCGCCTTGAGTCCTGTGAAAGGTTTCACAAGGATCTCAGCCAGAGAATTTATGTTAGTGCAGAGAGAGCAAGAATCACAGCTTTCATATCCAGCATCTGGGTTTAAGCACACGTCATGGGAGCAATTAAAATGTGTTGAAGCACAGCCTAAACTCAGTGTGAGGCACTTAATACATTCTTAATTAAAAGCTACAACAGTAGAGCTGTGTGGGTCCACACTGGCACCAAAGGGGCAGCAGAGGGACTGCATGTTTAGGAGGTCACTACCAGTGTAGCACGGGCTTCTGCTCATTCACATGTTTGAAGGTTAAACAGTATGCACACATGTGGGGCATGTTCATAATCTGGAGTTTATGTGACACATGAAGCCTGCACCACAGAGCGCTCCAGTGTCCACCTCAGTGAACACACTGTACTAAAGCTATACTATAGTATAAATGTATTCACTATCTAGGTATTGTAAGGGTTAGGGGTTAGGGTTTTGCACCTATCAAGCGGTTTGTGATGAAATGTGTAAATATCAGTTTAAAATGACAGAAACAGAGCAGAGTTCTAAAACATACTGATGACATCAGACTAAAATAACAATTTATGTGACATTAAATGAGTTTTGGTCCGATGATTAACTATCAAGAAGTCAAATTATAAACCTACCTATAAACTATTGCTGAACTGAAATAAATGTTGTTTTTTTGTTTTGTTTTTTGCAAAATCGTACAAATAAATAGCTCAAAACTAATGTGCGTTTTAGTAAATGGAGAAGTCCAACTAACAAAATCAATCAAAATCAAGTGAATGAAATATGATATATATGGTCATGTGATGGTAAAAGGTACATTTTATTTGAATACTTGTAACCCTGATTTCCAAAACATATGTAGCTAATATTCAAGCTTCTGCATCAGATGTTAGAGTAGATTTATTAGCGTTTTTATTAATTGGTGCTTTGCAGAGAGCCAGTGGTACCTCTGGCAGCTGGGCGCGGATGTCCTCTGAGCCCATGAAGATGCTCTCCAGGTGGCTCCACGTCCGCTGCACCTCAAACCAGATGGAGATGACGGAGTCGGCCACAGACAGCTGGCTCTGCCACGAAGACACCTGGTCCAGGAAGTGTGCGATGTGTTTGGAGCTCATCAGGTTCTGCAGCTGCACCTGGTTGTCCTCCAGAGTCTCCATCAGCTCCTCGTCGCTCCGCAGCAGAAGCACTTGGGTCCTGGGGTGGGGCTCGTACTGGAACTGCATCCCTACAGCAGGTCAAAGACATGGGCTCAAGCCTGTGCACAAGACTGAGACCCAGTGGAAGAGGGCTGCAGGAGCCACAACCCAAACCAAATCTCTATTTCAAGGGTCGCAATTAGCAAATCGTAGAGGTTGTCGTATGCACAGTAAAAAATACCATTTTCTCTATTAAACCTGCCAACCTTGTAGTACTTACCTACTTTTTGTTTTTTCTTTTCTTTATTAAAATTGATCCGCCCAACAATCCAACTTCCTTTAGACCAAGGATTAAACCAGAACTAAACCAAGACTAAACAAACAATCCCAGTTCTAATAAACAGGACTTAAAGGACACATAAACTGCAACAGGGACTTTTTTGAGCTTTTAACCCTTTAACCCTAACAATGTTCTTCATCAAAAACACACATTTAGCTGTATTCTCGCCATTTTGAGGAATGTTCATTAGAAAATCCTCTCCCCTCCGACTGTCAAAAACCCTCCGTGCTGAACTCCCTCAATCGCTGATGTTTTTCAGATAATCTATGCCACTTATCCGAGAATCTACTGCTGTTTTCATCACCAGACACGCTCTGAGCATTTCTGCCTCTAAACATGATAACTGTAACTACTAGCTTGATAATAGTGTGTCACACATTCTCTTAAAATGATAATATAATTAAAATGTGTAAGCGCTAGGCACCACTTGCTGTCTGGGGAGAAAAAATTGATGATTTCATAATAAACTTTTTTTTTTTGTAGAGCATGATTAAGAGAATAGGAGAATAACAATATGAAAAATGCAGAATACTTTTCCTTAACAGAAATTTCCTCTGACCAAAGCTCTCAAGTAAATTCAACTCGGCAATATGGATGTACATTCTCTATTGTATTTTATTTATTTGACAATGCAGTCTGGCTAATTCTCAACTCCTTTCCTCGAAAATCAATACATATTACAAAAGTAGAATTTGTGATTCACTGTTAATGTCCTGCTTGTTTGAAGCGCGCTTGGCCTGCCACAATAACACAGTTTGAAGAGTGATGTATGTTCAACTGTTGTTCTGTCAGTACTGTATATGTACTGTATTTAGATTCAGTCAAGTGTATTTTATTTCTAATATCTTATTTATTGCCTTTAATTTGATCTCACTGTATGTTTTACTATTATTATTCTTTGTTTTCTGCAGCACCATGGCACCAAAGCGCATTTGTGAGTTTTTGCTGTCTGACCTGTCCAGGTGGAGTCCAGCTCGGTCAGGACCTTCTCCATGGACATCTCTTTGACGGCTCTGTCCACGATGGCCTTCACCTCGTCCTCGAAGCAGTGCAGGTTCAGCTGCAGCAGGTCGGCCAGGCTCGTCTCCTGCTGACAGCACAGCTCCTTCACCACACAGAACACACTACATGCTTTGTGCTCAGATTGAAATCAAAGGCCATTTACTGAATAGTTTGGGAATGATCCTGATCTATGTCTCAATTAGTAAATGTTATGTTGTCAGAATGTTCAATATTGTGGAATGGAGACATCACAAATTTAGATTTTGCTTCCTACAAATGTACACACACACACACACACACACGCACGCACACACACACACACACACACACACACACACACACACACACACATACGTGTTTTTGCTACATCGTGGGGACCTATTTTTGGCGATGTCTAGAACCTGCCCTGTGAGGACCTCATTTCAAACATGAATTAAAGGCATGTTTTAACTCATAAAAATATGATTTAAAGTCAGATTTTTTGTGGGACCATGGTCTCTCTGAAATCACTGTAATTAACAAAATTTCAAAATATTTTTTTTGTCTGATTTTTCTAACCTCATGGGGACTTCATACCATAAACCACCAGCAGGTGTCACTATTACAAATTTCTATGTTATTTCTATGTAGAACCTGTACAAGGTAAGCATTGGAGTTCAATAATTATAATTAATTTAGTTTTAAGACAAATATGTGTCTTCTTTATACATTTGTGCCAATTATTGATAATTTAATTTGTGAACTCACTTTAACTCTTTACTGTACTGTAATTACATAGTGATTAATACTCTGTCCATAACAGACTATACAATAAAATGTTTGAATTAATGAGTTAAATTAAATTAAATTAAATTACTGTATTCTGGGCAAAGTGCAAAATATTTTCTGCCTATTCATGAAATAATGTAAAATTCACTGTATCACAATTGTATGAAATGGATAAATGAATATTGTTCAGCTCCAAAACATATAAGCCCTATAAATAAATTGACAGATTTTAACATAACTCTACTGTATAACAAATACGTTTCACATTATCAAGGGCAGAATGGAAACAAGCCGTGATCGCCCAATTAAATACATTTAAAAGTCATTGAAAATGAGCAAAATCAACCAATCTCTTGCTACCTGAAGACACCATGTCCTTAACTACACTCTTCTCTTCCTAAATTGCCACGATTGAAGCCACAAACATTTTAGTGTGAAGCCTTCATTGTCAATCAGACAGAAAGCAGCGGTAAATGTATGGACTGTAAGTCTTATCTGCACATGTGCTGTAAAGGAAAAGCAAACTCAAAGCATCATTATCCTCTGGTTGGAAAGGGCGTTGTGTTTGGAAAAGTTTGAGTCAGAATAAAAACATTTACTCGGGGGGATATGATATATGAACATTCCAGATGCCATTCTGTGGGAAATACAGTTTTGTTTTTGTTTTTATGAAAGGATTCAATCGACATCTGAAGCTGAGAGGCTGTGAGTGTTGTTGTAATGAACTATCCTAACATTTGTGGTGTGTTGTTGACTGAGTGACTCGACCATGCACCAAAAGCAGTAGCATAAATCTGACTGCAACTGTTCACAATGATACCAGTAAGACCTGAGTCTGTAAGACTTAAAGCTCTGAAAACAAACTGAATAAATAATATCCTGAATAAATAAATAAACCACTTAAGATAAGTTAAGATAAACTTTATTGGATGTGACAAGGAAGGATCGTACACGTCCACAAAACGTCCTCGTACATCGTCAAAACGGGTGAGTTTGTCTGTTTTTTTACTTTCACCTGAGCCTGAACAATGTTTGACAACATCAAAAAACCAAAATACTGAACTTGCCGAAAAAGTCACCACATGCTTACCTTTTACCATGCTACTTTTGCAGACTCTCTTTTTAAAGCAATAATCCGATTTTTAACATAAAATTTTATAGCTTCCCACGTTCTATCTTTAAGAGCATTTGGTGATGTGCTAATGCAGTTGACACACTGGACTTTGCCAGGGACCTTTAAGTTTGTGATGCTGTCCATAAGTGTCCTCTCGACTGCCTGGACTTCTTCCTCCGTCCACTTCCTCCTTCCTTTGGCTTCTGCTTTTCCTAAACAAAATGAGACAATAAATGAATAATCCTCTAAAAGAGAAAAATACACACATGAGCTTTGTCAATAACACCAGGTCAGTGTTGTTTCAAGTCATTATTGACCTGTTCTGTAATAGTCCTAAGAGCCACTGTCCAGCATGTTTTAGATGTTTCCCAGTCCAAATGACGGCACACTTATCAGGCTTCTGCACAACTTCAAAACAAGATAATCATTTGAATCAGGTGTTTAGGGAGAAGGAAACATCTTAAACATGCAGGACAGTGGCCCCCGAGAACCAACAATTGAATCAGGTGTTTAGGGGGAGGGACACATCTTAAACATGCAGGACAGTGGCCCCTGAGAACCAACAATTAGAAACACTGATCAAGAGTTTCTGTGTCTCACTTTCACTTATGAACTCCATAATTTAAATCAATCAGGTAAAAAATAAGGAGCGAAAGAGAGAAGACACAGGTGAGAGAAGGAGGAGAGAGGACACAGGTAAGAGAAGGAGAGAAAGAGAGAGGACACAGGTGAGAGAAGAAGGAGAAGAGAGGACACAGGTAAGAGAAGGAGAGAAAGAGAGAGGACACATGTGAGAGAAGGAGGAGAAGAGAGGACACAGGTAAGAGAAGGAGAGAAAGAGAGAGGACACAGGTGACAGAAGGAGAGAAAGAGAGAGGACACAGGTGAGAGAAGAAGGAGAAGAGAGGACACACGTGAGAGAAGGAGAGAAAGAGAGAGGACACATGTGAGAGAAGGAGGAGAAGAGAGGACACAGGTAAGAGAAGGAGAGAAAGAGAGAGGACACAGGTGACAGAAGGAGAGAAAGAGAGAGGACACAGGTGAGAGAAGGAGGAGAAGAGAGGACACAGGTGACAGAAGGAGGAGAAGAGAGGACACATGTGAGAGAAGGAGAGAAAGAGAGAGGACACATGTGAGAGAAGGAGAGAAAGAGAGAGGAAACAGGTGAGAGAAGGAGAAGAGAGGACACATGTGAGAGAAGGAGAGAAAGAGAGAGGACACAGGTGAGAGAAAGAGAGAGGACACAGGTGAGAGAAGGAGGAGAAGAGAGGACACAGGTGACAGAAGGAGAAGAAGAGAGGACACAGCTGAGAGGAGGAGAGAAAGAGAGAGGACACAGGTGAGAGAAGGAGAGAGGACACAGGTGAGAGAAGGAGGAGAAGAGAGGACACAGCTGAGAGGAGGAGAGAAAGAGAGAGGACACAGGTGAGAGAAGGAGAGAGGACACAGGTGAGAGAAGGAGGAGAAGAGAGGACACAGGTGAGAGAAGGAGGAGACGAGAGGACACAGGTGAGAGAAGGAGAGAGGACACAGGTGAGAGAAGGAGAGAAAGAGAGAGGACACAGGTGAGAGAAGGAGAGAGGACACAGGTGAGAGAAGGAGGAGAAGAGAGGACACAGGTGAGAGAAGGAGAGAGGACACAGGTGAGAGAGAGAGAGGACACAGGTGAGAGAAGGAGAGAAAGAGAGAGGACACAGGTGAGAGAAGGAGGAGATGAGAGGACACAGGTGAGAGAAGGAGAGAGGACACAGGTGAGAGAAAGAGAGAGGACACAGGTGAGAGAAAGAGAGAGGACACAGGTGAGAGAAGGAGAGAGGACACAGGTGAGAGAAGGAGAAGAAGAGAGGACACAGGTAAGAGAAGGAGAGAAAGAGAGAGGACACAGGTGAGAGAAGGAGAGAAAGAGAGAGACAGTACATACCTGATGGTTGTGAAGTGGATGGTGAAGTTGCTTGTAAGGTGGAAGGTGCAGCATCCTTCACAGTCTGGTTTTCCACTTCTTCACTGACAGATCCATCACGGTCCACAGTTACTTTCTCTGAGGAGCACAGCAAACAAAGACTCAAATCTGATTTAATATATTAAGCATTATATGAACACCAAAAAGACAGATGCAGGAATGGTGCATAAGACATGGAGCAAACAACAGATATCGAGTCCAGATCCCAGCTGGCTCAGTCAGCAGAGTCCTAACTGAGTATGAGCCTGAGAATGCTGTCCCAGATGTGGGCAGACTCCAGCCATGGAGGATACCAGGAGTTCAAATGATACACTTTTCCCTCAAAGTCCAAAAGACCTTTTTTGCCACTGACAATAAAATCTGAGGAAACATTCATGTATTCATCCTGCATTTTCAGGTGAGACAGTGCAGATGAGGGTAGATAGTTATCAGGCTTCTGCACAACTTCAAAACAATTGAATCAGGTGTTTAGGGAGAAGGAAACATCTTAAACATGCAGGACAGTGGCCCCCGAGAACCAACAATTAGAAACACTGATCAAGAGTTTCTGTGTCTCACTTTCACTTATGAACTCCATAATTTAAATCAATCAGGTAAAAAATAAGGAGCGAAAGAGAGAAGACACAGGTGAGAGAAGGAGGAGAGAGGACACAGGTAAGAGAAGGAGAGAAAGAGAGAGGACACAGGTGAGAGAAGAAGGAGAAGAGAGGACACATGTGAGAGAAGGAGAGAAAGAGAGAGGACACATGTGAGAGAAGGAGGAGAAGAGAGGACACAGGTAAGAGAAGGAGAGAAAGAGAGAGGACACAGGTGACAGAAGGAGAGAAAGAGAGAGGACACAGGTAAGAGAAAGAGAGAGGACACAGGTAAGAGAAGGAGAGAAAGAGAGAGGACACAGGTGAGAGAAGGAGAAGAAGAGAGGACACAGGTGACAGAAGGAGGAGAAGAGAGGACACATGTGAGAGAAGGAGAGAAAGAGAGAGGACACAGGTGAGAGAAGGAGAAGAAGAGAGGACACATGTGAGAGAAGGAGAGAAAGAGAGAGGACACAGGTGAGAGAAGAAGGAGAAGAGAGGACACATGTGAGAGAAGGAGAGAAAGAGAGAGGACACATGTGAGAGAAGGAGAAGAAGAGAGGACACAGGTGAGAGAAGGAGAGAAAGAGAGAGGACACAGGTGAGAGAAGGAGAGAAAGAGAGGACACAGGTAAGAGAAGGAGAGAAAGAGAGAGGACACAGGTAAGAGAAGGAGAGAAAGAGAGAGGACACAGGTGACAGAAGGAGGAGAAGAGAGGACACATGTGAGAGAAGGAGGAGAAGAGAGGACACAGGTGAGAGAAGGAGAGAAAGAGAGAGGACACAGGTGAGAGAAGGAGAGAAAGAGAGGACACAGGTAAGAGAAGGAGAGAAAGAGAGAGGACACAGGTAAGAGAAGGAGAGAAAGAGAGAGGACACAGGTGAGAGAAGGAGAGAAAGAGAGAGGACACAGGTGACAGAAGGAGGAGAAGAGAGGACACAGGTGAGAGAAGGAGAGAAAGAGAGAGGACACAGGTGAGAGAAGGAGGAGAGAGGACACAGGTAAGAGAAGGAGAGAAAGAGAGAGGACACAGGTGAGAGAAGGAGGAGAAGAGAGGACACAGGTGAGAGAAGGAGAGAAAGAGAGAGGACACAGGTGAGAGAAGGAGAGAAAGAGAGGACACAGGTAAGAGAAGGAGAAGAGAGGACACAGGTGAGAGAAGGAGAGAAAGAGAGAGACAGTACATACCTGATGGTTGTGAAGTGGATGGTGAAGTTGCTTGTAAGGTGGAAGGTGCAGCATCCTTCACAGTCTGGTTTTCCACTTCTTCACTGTCAGATCCATCACTGTCCACAGTTACTTTCTCTGAGGAGCACAGCAAACAAAGACTCAAATCTGATTTAATATATTAAGCATTATATGAACACCAAAAAGACAGATGCAGGAATGGTGCATAAGACATGGAGCAAACAAATATTGTTCATAAAAAAATAAATAAGCAGAGAAACACCAGTCTCTAAATATATTTATTAAGATTTGTTGATTTGTCTTACCTTGTGGGTCAATGATGATCTGATCCAGATTCTTGCCCTTGAACGTTGACATTTTTCCTTGTTCCAAAGCCATCAGAACCTTGCTGACCTTTGCCAGTTGTATTGTCCCTTCAGGCAACCGATAATATTGGCGATGCACTCTTATATCGTGGCCGAGGAAGTCTGCAAGGTCGTCCATTTCATTGTCCTTAAGGTTAAGAACCTTGGACATGGTGGCCATGTGCTTCCTCAGTTTAGTGGACGATAATGCTTCTGGGTTGTTTGCGCCACAACTTCGTGCAATCTGACGAATAACATCTGAACCTCTGAAATGGCTGAGAGCTTCAGGTCTTCCAAAAACGGAACATATTATCATCATACACATCACAGCCACGGCGGGTGTTGACAAGTAACTCCATTGATGCCTGCACGTCAGGTGTGAGGAGAATGGGGACCTTTCGTCCTCGTTTGCCTTTTATTTCGATTCTCTGAAAATGCTTACAAAGCTTTCGTTCAAGGTCAGATAAGGCAAGCTCCACATCTGGATGAGCTGACGAGGTACCCTTCAAAGTGAAAGCATTAAGTTTCATTTTGGATACTTCTCCTGCTCTTCTTCGGTTGAAGAGGATAATTTCACAAAGTGTCACTTTTGCAAGTTCTCCCCAGTGCTTCCTATTAGGATCATCTTTGAGTTTTTTCTGATACTCCTGTCTTTGGACATCGAGATACTGGTGCATTTTCTTCACATCTTCAGTGAAAGGAAGAAGCTGTGGAACATTCCATTTCGCCTCACTCAGATTTCTGAGAGCCTGGGAGGAGATGCTTTCGCTCCATTTAGTGCTACAGATTTGTTTAAACACCTGCACATTGTGGACAACATCATCATCACCTGAGATTCTTCCCTCACATTCAATAATATTAGCTAGTTTCTTGAGGTTGTGACCTAACTTCAGGGCCAAGGATGGTGTTTTGAATGTGTTTGTTTTAACATTAAAGCCTGCTACATTTTGAACCGCTTCAACCACATGAGGAAAATTAGCTGGAATGAAGAAATCCAACATTTCTTGCAGCTTTCCATTTTTCTGACCTTGGATAAGTAGTCGTCCTGTCTCACGCATCTTTTGCCTAATGTAGTCATGTTTTGTGACATCATGGCCGTGTTTATTGAAAAGGTGTTCCCCATATTTGAGAATGACTTTCTCCTTTCTCACAGCAGCTGTTACATCATCTTCATTCATGCCAAGCACCACTTTCCAGAGTTGTTCATTTACACTGTCTGGCACTGGTTGAGCATATGCACAGAGCGCCTGGACCCTAGTTTTTCCTGGCTTTAATTTATTGACCTTCAGGTTTAGGTGACATCTCTGCATGTGCCTCCACAATGATCTTCTCTTGAAGTAACCTGACAGTTTACACAATGCATATAATCTGTGGTTTGTACTGGTGTCTTGGACTTTTGACGGGGTATCACTGTTCCTGCTCCTTCTCTAAGCACCTGATTGTTATGGGCACGGTTACCTCTGTTTCTCAGTAAATCAAGTTGCACTCTTCGCTCCTTAGACCCAGGTGGAAATTCAAATGCTCTTGACACTTCAGGTTCATCTTTGTGTTTTGCTTCCAAATGGCGTGCCATTTTTCTATATGGCTTGAAGCAAAACACACAGAAGAATTGTTTGTTGTACACTCTACGGCCATCTGCTTTCTTTTGTAAAGTCATGACCTTCACATCAGAGCCATCAAATGAGGATTCTCGAGTGTCATCTGTGTCCAGGGAGCTAGAGCACGTCTCACGTCTTTTCTTCTGCACATCAACCTTCCGCGACTTGGCTGGAGGTGCTGCCACATCAGAACCGCCAAAGAAGAAGATTTTCTACTGTCATCGGTGTCGAGAGAACTAGAGCTCGTAACATGTCTTTTCTTCTGGGCATCAACTTTTTGAACTTGGCTGAAGGTGCCGTCTTCTTTGTCTTCTTACCTATGTGCTCCATGCTATTGTCAGATGAACTTTCGCTTGTATCTTCATTAGGTTTAGGAACATATTCATCCTCACTGAACTCAAAACTTGATAGAGAATGTTCCTACAAAGGAAAAGTGCAGAATTGAGTTAAATATTTATGACAACTGTACTGAAAATAGATTGTGTTCATGTTACATCACAACATTCCAAAGGCATTGGGATTGGTAAGTGATGACGTCACACGGCATATTTTCTCTCTTCCAGGTCCTTTGCGTCTGTCGCTGGTTGTAAACCACTTTTTCATGTAATAAAGTAAAATGTGTTTTGTCCCAGCACAGATATATTGTAAAAGCAGCTCTGTGAGACTGCTGTGTGCCGTTTGCGTCTAATTGATGAGCGCTGTTAGCATGCTAGTTGTTGTTAGCTTTACTGCAACTGTAAACTCTACTCTAAGAGTTATGGAAAGCACAAACTCATCGGAGTGAAGAGTTTGGATGTTCAGACTGAAATAGGTGAGTGAGCAATAACTTTGGACCAAAGCAAACAGTTTATGATGAACTAGTTCTGTTTTTCATGGTAACCATCCAAATGTACTTTTTATTGTTAATATCTCTGTAATCCCTAAAATCAAATTACTGTCTCATAAATACTGTACGTCCAAAAGTGGTGACAGTGTACAAAATGATGTGCTTGATAAAGGTCAGTTAAAAGGACTTTGCCATAAAAATAATATGGCAGGTTTGTGGATCAAATCACTGCCAAATACTGATCAGGGTAAACATTTTTAAATTTTAGGTTTGGAGATTTCTATCAAAATCTGTGTCCCTGCCTTCCATCTGAAACTATGACATCCAGATCATTACTATACTGTTATTTTCAGACCATAGTAAAGTGGTCATTTACCTTGTCCCCTATGCTGAAAATGCTGATGACAGGCAACTGATACCATGACACAATTTCTGTCTGCATATTAGGTTTTACAGATGTACTTACCATTATGCTGTCTGTTCTTATGAGCTCTGGGACTCCTGTATTGTAAGTGTGGTCAAGGATCACTGAACTGTTGCCATCACCAGCAAATCCGGTCTGAAGTTTCTATCAAATAAAAAAGAGAGAGAGACACACAACTGAGTTTATTAATTAATTTATGGAGGATGGCTGCAATGTTAACACAGGGGCTAATCAGGGGACTGTTAACTTTCCCCGTGTGTCGTTGAAACATGCCGACTCATTCACATGTTGCTTTGTTATTGTTTTGGTGGCAAAAAAACATATGTAAGCTGCGTACAGCTTAGGATCGGGAGTTATAGGCACATCTACTGCAGAATAAATGTCTGATTTGGTCTTAAATAAGACTTTTATTTCACAAACTTGAGGTCTAGGCTCATGCTTTGTGTGAGATTCCCAGGACTACGATCCTGCAAACTCAGGCACAGACATCCAGTAGGCGAGGGTCTGCGGGCTGTGGCGCAGCGCTGGATGTGGAATACTCCGACCCATACGCTGTTTTCTATTAATTATTTAAAAATTACAGATGTCCTAGGATAATTTCAGTTTTATCGAGGTCCCTAGGTAAATCTAATCGAAATTGCTGCCAAAAACAACACTTCAACACAGGCGTCTCAAACCTGCTCTCATTCACTTCAAATTATTGCAGTGCTGGGCATTTCTGAAAGCTACCTATAAGCTAGCTACAGCTATTAGAAAGTGTAGCTACTTACCGTTTCATTTAGGCGATGATGTAAAAGCAATGTCTCCTCCCTCTCCTTGGTTAACCTCATAGCTTGTGCCTTCTCATAGCGATCTTCACAAACAGCATGATGTTCTTTTAGTTTTTTCTTGCGATGCAGATGACTTTGAGCCTATAACCATACAAAATCAAAGTTTAAGAATGCTATTTCTCAAAATCCTTTTTGTTTTTTGTTTCTTTTCTTCTTTAATTTCAAGATTGTTTTATTGTTACATTTGTGGTACATACTCACATATTTTTTATAGCATGAAACACAGGGGAACAAAATATTTGAACAAAAGATGAATATTATGTTTATCAGTAGAGATTTTCAAAAATAAATAACAGTAGTGCTGTGCTTCTGGTCTTTTTTTTCTCCAAGTGAGAAAATAGAAGGTTTTCCATTTGCATTATCGAGTTGAAATTAGTTTCATGTCATGCAGGAGAGACAAAAAATATAATGTTGACATATAAAGTAGCTTGATTTAACCATGAGACAAACTCATGCACAAATAAAAGAAAAACACACCACTTTCCAGTAGCTGTCATTAGCAGTTCTAGTTTGTATGACAGTTGCACAGTGAAAATGCACGCTGTGTAGACAATTCAATAACAATACTATTGAATACTTAAAAAAAGAGCTATTCATAATTACTTACACCAGACTTCTACGATTTTGTATTCATTAAAACTCAAATAGTACAAGTAAAATATTTTAAAATCATGGTATCATGTGGCTGCATAATATTTAAGTCTGAAATCATTAATATAGTTCAAATTCCTAACAGACCTGCTTTTGTCTGAACTTAGACTATGCAGGATATGAGTAAAAATTATATCTTTGCAACTATTTAGTGCTGACTTTTATGAAAACATACTATCTTACTCGCCATTGCAGCTAATTGCTAATGTCAGACACTAGCTAGCATTAGCTAACCCTCGTGTGAAGGACCAGCATTTATAATCCTGTCATTTCATGCTAACAGTATGTAAGTGAACTGTACAGTACACAGTATAGTATTATTATGTCAGGAGTCTAATCAAATATATCTACTCACCATTTCTGTCACGGTGCTGCTGCTCGTGCTGCACGCGCCGTGGACTTGGAGAAAAGGGGCGCTTGATTTAGGACACAGCTTACACCATTAAATCAGTGCATGTAGCGTCACAAACAGGAGAGACGGCTGACAAACCCCTTCAACAAAACAAACGCCTCTTGACTCAGCCGCCTGTGCAGTTTTATCATCGTGAAATGTAAGTTGGTTCACTTTAGCTGCATCATTTAGCAGGGCAGCTTTGCTAATGAAGGTTAGGAAAATAGAAGATTAGCTTTAGCCGCACTTTTAGGTCAGTCTGTGGGGGAGGGGCATGGTCGGGGTGGGGACCTGTGTGTAACAGCTCAGGTACAACTGGGTGCAATCAGAGGGGTACAACAGAGATACAACCACAGAGGGACAACCACAGAGGGACAACCACAGAGGGACAACCACAGAGGGACAACCACAGAGGGACAACCACAGAGGGACAACCACAGAGGTACAACTGAGACCCAGAGGAACATGAAAGGTTAGTCAGCTCAAATGGTTAAAATATGTGAATTATGCCTTGAGTCTTAAAACTGAAATTACTTTGCAACTTGATTTTGATGAGCTCATTTTTAAATTGTATTTTGTACTTATCGCCTGCTTTGTATTTATGTTATATTACTTGATATCATCTTAGAGCATGATATTCATTGCCTTGATGCTTTTGTCTGTAGAGTTTGTACTGTCTTGAATTAGAAAAAAAAAGTATATATATATATATATATATATATATATATATATATGATATATATGATATATATGATATATAAGGCCATTGTGGTTGACATGGAAAGAACACAAGAAACTAGAAAAATACCAAAATGCCTAGGGCTCAGAGAAGAGCACGAGAAGGTCTGAAGGTGAAGGCCGTTGTGGGGCCCGTGGTGATGGGAGCACTTGGGGCAGTGACCCCCAAACTGGAGGAACATCAGACATCTCAGTCCAGAAAAGTGCAGCGCTAGG
This sequence comes from Rhinogobius similis, assembly GCA_019453435.1. Lineage (NCBI taxonomy): Eukaryota > Metazoa > Chordata > Actinopteri > Gobiiformes > Gobiidae > Rhinogobius > Rhinogobius similis. The sequence continues at coordinate 210,474 of CM033636.1, read as the reverse complement.
AACAGCTAAGATACTGTGCTGAACCTAAAGCTCCCTGGCCCCGAGCTCAGAGAACCACCCGACCAAACCCAAATGGTTTGGTTTCTGGCTGAAAAACACTGTGGGTGGGGGAGGGGCATAGTCGGGGTGGGGACCTGTGTGTAACAGCTCAGGTACAACCACAGAGTTACAACCACATATTCATTGCCTTGATGCTTTCGTCTGCAGAGTTTGTACTGTCTTGAATAAGGGGGAAAAAAGAAATGTCTGATGTTCCTCTAGTTTGGGGGTCAATGCCCCGAGTGCTCCAATCACCACAGGCACTACTTTGGCCTTCACCTTCAGACCTTCTCCAGCTCTTCTCTGAGCCCTTGGTATGTCTCTAGTTTCTCGTGTTCTTTCTCCTGATGTTGCCATCACTTGGTGATGCCACGTCAACCACAACGCCCTTCCTTTGCTCTTTATCCACCACACGGTGGTGGATAAAAGCAGTTTGCCGTTACCATTCTGTCAGTCTGTGTCTGGACGTCCCACAGGATCTTCGCTCGGTCATTCTCTACCACCTTTGGAGGTGTTTCCCACTTTGACCGTGGGGTTTCCAGTTCATTCTCCGCACAGATGTTTCTGTACACTATACCAGCCACTTGGTTATGGCGTTCCATGTATGCTTTCCCTGCAGCATCTTACACCCTGCAGTTATGTGCTGGACTGTCTCAGGAGCTTCTTTGCACAGCCTACACCGTGGGTCTTGTCTGATGTGGTAGATCTGGGCCTCTATCGCTCTGGTGCTCAGGGCCTGCTCCTGCTCCATGATGAGCCTCTGTGCTGTCCTTCAGTCCGGCTCTAGGCACTGGATTTCTTGATATCAGCCACTTCAGTTATGTTCCGGTGGTACATCCCATGTAGGGGCTTGTCCTCCCATGATGGTCCCTCCTCCGGCACCTCACCTTCTGTTCCCCATTGCCTGAGACATTCACTGAGCATGTCATCATCTGGGGCCTTATCCTTGATGTACTTGTGGATCTTGGATGTTTCATCCTGGATAGTGGCTCTCACGCTCACTAGTCCACGGCCTCCTTCCTTACGGCTGGAGCACAGTCTCGGACTGGATTTGGGATGGAACCCTCCACATGGTCAGGAGCTTTCATGTCTTAACGTCTGTGGTCTGTATCTCTTCCTTTGGCCACCTTATTATGCCCTCAGGTTATCTGATCACAGGGTGTAGCTGTTTATCCTGGGACTTGTTCTTGCCATTGAGCTTCTTAGGGCGTGCGTTACTTGCTGGAGGTATTTGGCTGTTGCTGCTTTCCTCGTTGCCCCTTGAGGTTGCCATTTGCTTGTGGTATTCCAAGGTATTTGTACCATCCTCAATGCCTGCCATTGTTTCTTCTGGGAGTGACACCCCTTCTGTGATATATATATATATAGCTCAGAGCTCAGAGAACCACCCGACCAAACCCAAATGGTTTGGTTTCTGGCTGAAAAACACTGTGGGTGGGGGAGGGGCATAGTCGGGGTGGGGACCTGTGTGTAACAACTCAGGTACAACCCATAGACTGTAGATCCAGTGGACTAAGGGATTGTGGCGTCACCCATAGCGTTTGCCTCCAGCCAAATGAAGCCCATCGCTGCTAGCAGTTATAGCGGCTAAAGCGGAGCCAGACTCCATATTTGGAAATCCGAGTGCGTATCGTGTCAACCACACGGACTAATCAGGAGCCTTGGTTGCTAACGGTATCCGCCCCTCGGTGAGAGGAGACGGCGGCAACGTGCGGCGCTAGCTGTCAATCAAACCTGTTGCTAACACGAGCGAAAACGGCCCCTGGAAAAGGAAGCACCTGATTGGACAGTTATTATTGCTAATAACTTGATTTATGAACAACCAACGAGAAAAAAAACATCTGATTCATGTAGAGTGTGTCAAAACAGACGTTTTAGTTTCAAGATGGTGAGCTTGACAGAAACAGTTACAGAGTAAAGGGCACCAGTGTCCCAATAGAAAGTGAATGGCAGCTCGGCTTTATGGAGCCAGGAGCGCCTCCATAGCTGCTTCCTATTTGGAACGTGGCGGCTAGCATGCTAACATGGTCCACTGATATCTACAGTCTATGGTACAACCACAGGGGTACAACCACAGGTACAACCACAGAGGTACAACCACAGAGGTACAACCACAGAGGTACAACCACAGAGGTACAACCACAGAGGTACAACCACAGAGGGACAACCACAGAGGTACAACCACAGAGGTACAACCACAGAGGTACAACCACAGAGGTACAACCACAGAGGTACAACCACAGAGGGACAACCACAGAGGTACAACCACAGAGGTACAACCACAGAGGGACAACCACAGAGGTACAACCACACAAAATATGTGAATAGAGAAATGAACTCTATTATCAATATTGACAATTTCTTAATTTGTATTATTTATTAAATCTATTGGGTTGTGACACACTTTTTGGGTTTAAGTGTTACCCACGGCACACGACATTGCCCAAGTAAGACCATTTAGATTTTTAAAAATATGGTAAATGATGTTTGTACCAGTCTGTCAAGAGCTAGCATTAGCCGCTCCCATTGTTTTTATTTTTATTATTTATTATTTATAAAGGTTTGCATTTGCTGCTTGTGCCGTGTTTCTGTTATTTTCTCCAAAGTTAACAGCTGAGGCCTTGACTAACTACTTTGAGTCAGTCAATTATTTATATTATCCACTGTTGCTGTTGTCATCTGATGCACTTGTTCAGTACAATTCAGTTTACCCACTTTATCTGCAACATATTGACTCCACAAGGAAAGTGACTAACAATATAAAACAGGAAATAACAGCCACAGACAGAAAGACACAGACACAGTAGAAACCAATCATGACAAACTGAACGTAACAAACATGTACATTTTGGATTCAACAAGCATTAATTTGGGGCAAAAATACCACTAAACTCACAGTTAATATGATGGATTAAACAGATAACACTATTTTTGCTCATTCTGACTTGTTATGGTTTCAATTGAATGTTAGACCTACCTAGACTCAGACCCAGACTTTAACATGTGATGAGTTCATGAAGGAAAAGGTCAGTAGGATCTTGGTGGAACTTTGGTGATGGCAGAGCCGAGCAGACAGAGAAGTGTGTAGTGAGTCAATGAAGAAGAGCAGCAGAATGAAGAATTATATTATTATAATACAATATTACAACTACCTCCACTCTTAGGATTATGAATAAATGCTGAATGTGGATGTATTTGCTCATAGATCTCATTCATCATCATCAACTATAACAATTACATTTTTCACTTTAAAAATAATCTACTCTTTCTTGTAACACAGTGGTAAATCCCAGGATTATTCCTCTAGTTCACTGCACTGTGTATGTTAGTACTGTTTGTTGATCTTCCGTTCTCTATCCGGTGTCATCAGATTCTGCTCTATACCGTGTTCATTTATTCTGTACTTCCTGGTCGGGTTGTGGTGGGGAAGCTTTCTGAAAGTTGTGTTGCAGTCGGTTTATTTTTCACTGTTGTACAACATAAATGTGTGTGATATTCAATCTGCTGGACGATTGATATTTGGAAGAAATACAATCGCTCATTGTTTTGTATTTAACAATGAATAAGTATTTGTGATTGTTTTTTGAATTTTCTTTTATTGAATGATCATTCATAACAAATGTCTATATATATATATTTTTTTTTAAATCATGTTTGTGTCTTTTAGAACTTTTTTCATAATTTATGGTATTTAAACCAAAAGCAAACCTCCAGTCTCCTGCCCCTGTCTCCTTGAACCAGGCCTGGTCTGACACACTGAAGTTTCTCTGTAGCAGCAGTATTTCATTTTCTCGCAAGTATCTGAACTCAAATATCATACATCAAACAAACTGCTTTAGCTTACTACTATTCTAATATTAAGTATTCCATAATTCATGGGTTGAAAGAATATGTCAATAAATGTGATAATGCATTTAATATGGGCATCTTTAATTTGTTATATATATTATATTATTTTATTATTATTATTATCATAATTATTATTTAGTATTATGATTATTACAGATTTATTCAATAAATCGAATGTATCTTTGGTATAAAAAAGCACCACGTTTAAAATGTATTCCTATGATGCAGTACTTCTTTTGACCTGTAGGGGCCGGTAGCGAGCGGACACACACAACCAGAACACCTACCTGGTGGGGACTGCAGTACCAGTGGGCGACCACCAGGGGCGCAGGGAGATACACAGACACAGATTTTTTCGGGTGAATGTGCCCCAAGAGGACTTTCAAGAAAAAGCCACCAGACATGTTTAAATACTGTTTACTACTGTGTAGTGGCCATTTGCCCGTGGGGACCTCATTTTTGGTCCCCACCGTGAAACGGGTCCCCATAAGTCTGTGTGCAGTCAGGTCAAAGTCCCCACGATGTAGCAAAAACAAGAACACGCACACACACACACACACACACACACACAGATATATAAAGATCATATTACTGTACTGTAGGTGACATTGAAGCTCATGAAATTCGACACTGGTGAACCTTCCCCACCATCAGACGAGATGCTGCTAAAGCAGTTTTGAAGGGCAAAATGATTGCGTTGCCATAGTAAAAAAAAAATAAAAAATCAAAACTTGTTGGAGGCTGAACATCCCAAGAATCCTCAAGTGCTACAGGAAATTAAGAGGTGAAAGATAAGAGGTGAAATGAATGATTTGACCTCACAGGAAATAGTTAAGAAAATGAGCTTTACTAAACAAAGATATTATAAGAGGATCTAAATTTTCTAAATTACTATTATTACGAGAACAACCTGAAAGAGCAGTGTTTATCAAGATTTTTTTTTTAATGCAATTTTAACCAAACATAATCTTTGACTCTTTTTACAAAAAACTTTGATTGCAATTGCAAAAAATTGCAAAAGATACAGAAGAGGAAAGTAAATCATTTAAATCTTAAATTAAATTAATTTCTGTATATTCTCAATTTTTGTTATTAGTAAAATAAAAAACTAAGAGCTGAAATAACAGTTGTGGAAATACAGTGTAATCGACATTGAGTCCCCGGGGAGTGATGGGTTCACCTGAGAGCACTGCTCCCTCTCAGCTGTGAACGTGCACGAGAGAAAGAGAGAGGGGAAAAGAGCGAGAGGCGTCAGCCGCACACAATGATGTGCACCAGATCATTAACAGCACATAGCGCCACATAAAGGCTCAGGGGGAACTGAAGTTCTACATCTCATAAACTTGAATCCAGTCTTTATTCTGGACCAACCCCTCTGGTTTTCAGTTTTGGGCACAAACAGCTGACGAACTGATGCATTTATAATAGTGCAAATTACAGCAAGAGTGGTACAAAGATTTACACAAAACTCTTTTTTTATCAACATTCAAATGGGCACTTATAAAACTTGAGTGGAGGCCATCATATCTTTAATACATTCCCGCTCAAAAGTAAAAAAAAAAAAAAAGTGAGAAATTATTTTGTTGAAAACAACAATTAAAGTGAAATAGACTTCTGCAGTTGATCAAAGGTTTTAGGACCACATGCCTTTAAAAGCCCAAATCTGTGCAAAAATGTGTCAAGTGGAAGATTAAAAAATGACACCAGCTCTGAGCCAGAGGATCCAATTAGCTGTCCGTCAAGACACTGGACGATCCTTTACACAAGTGAAGGCTGTTACTGGTGCGACTGCAGCCCAACAACATCAGACACATCTGACACTGAAGGGCTTCACAAACAAAACACGTCTTCAAAGGCCTCGTCTCCTTGAACGCCACAGAACTGCAGCTTGGACTTTACAAGAGACACAAACATGTTTTGTTTGTACAGTTCACAAAGCCCCAGGACAAAGCACTTCTTCAGGAGAAGAACATCCCTCTTTTGGACCGTCCTGTGTGTTCCCCTGATCTAAATCCAACTGAGAACCTTTGGGGACGGACGGCACGGGACGTTTACACAAATGCACCACAGTTCAGACAGATGTCCTTCAGGAGGCCGTCTGCACCACTTGGAGAAATGTTCACCTCCTGGAAACACTTGCATCAAGAGCCGCAACCAATTTATGAAGTGGTGAACACTAATGGTGGAGCTACTCTTTACTGAGTTCATGTTTGGGACTTCTGTTTTGAGGGGGTTTGGGGGTTGTTTTTTAAGGAGTGGTCCCAAAACTTTGATCAGCCTATTTCTCTTAAAATAAGTACTCAAACTTGTTTTTATGTGTCTCACTCACATTTCTTGTTGCTTACTGAAGCTCTACTTGAACCTTGTAATGATCCAACCATGAAAATGTAACTTTTGCCATTTATTCAGCTGGTCTTAAAATTTTGATCAGGACTGTATCTTAGGAAGTGAAGGATGGACTTGCCTGTTCCTCAAATAGAACAATCTCGATTCTGAATGTGAATTGTGTACACACCTTAATTATGTCCAAAAGAATGGAACAAAAAAACCCAAATTTAATTCACAATGATCATACAAAATGTATTAATAACAAACGAAATTAACCCAAGCCAACAAGCCGATCTTTACACATAATGAATCATTTCCAAAAACAGCAACACAAAGCTGTATTCATAAGTTTGTACACTGTGATTCTAATAGCTGGCCTTACTACTACTAAAGTACTGAAGAAATTTCAAAAATATGACTCAAAGAGATGGCTGTATATGATGATCCAACATTGAGAATCAAAATGAATGTTCACTTGACAGATCCACTGACTCTACAAAGAGAGCAAGTTGTGCTTGGTCTCCCCTTTTGTTTGCTTTGAACCATTGACCCAATGTATTAGACAATCAAAAAGAATCCATGACGTAACAGGTTTGGAGGGATGGGATGGAACATTGCGGTATCGCTTTAGATTAAGGTTCCTTAGTAAACTATTTATAGCGCATTAATAAGCACGTGTTATGTGTTTATAAGCACTTATAAGGCATTTACAAGCATTTATTAGCTCAATAATTGAAAACAATCTAATAAGCAGTTTATTGATGCTCTGTGCATGCAGTTTACTAAACCAAAAAAGTTTTTGGTTAATGGTTATAAGCATGTATAAGGTATTATAAGTGCATCTTCCTTACTAAGGAACCTTAATCTAAAGCGTTACCAAAATTGCATGTTATGCAGATGATGTTTTATTATTTTTGACCAAATCAGAACTGTCCATATATAAGGTGATACATTTCCTTCAAGATATTGATCCAATGTCTGGAAACAAACTGAAAATACAAAAAACCTGAAATTCTCTCTCGACCCCCTTTGACCTAACCATTATTTATTCATTTTTAATAAAAGTCTTGTACAAGTTCTTCACATTGAGAACATGTGTTACAAACTAAAAGTAAAAAGTAAAAAATAGTCAAATCCACAAAAAATAGTGACTGCAAGTAAGTCAGTAATTATTATTTATTTATTATTATCTAATAATTATTTATTTTAAAGGAAACATATTATGCATTTTTTGTATTGTTATTAGCCTTTAAACATGCTCTTGAGTACCTTTAATTTCCCATCTCATGTTTTGAAACAAACAAAAAAAAGTTTATTATGAAATAATAACATTTGTTGTCTGCAGTCTGGAAAGACTTGAAAGACTCTTGAAGCAAACGTGCTACTCATAATTATTAACCTACTAGCAGCAGTTATCGTGTTTAGACGGAAGAACAAGTCTGAGATAATCTAAGGAAGTTCACCAGGAGGTGTGTTTGACGTTCAGAGGGGGAGGATTTTTTAATGAGCATTCCTCAAAACAGCGTTTTTGATAACGGAACACCGTTAGAACATGGTTAAAAGCTATAAAAAAAGTCACTGTAGCAGAATATGTGTCCTTTAAAGAAACACAAAAACAAAGCCCAAAACACCCATGTATATTTTAGTACATCCATCTGAAGCCACTTGCTCGGTGATTTCGTAGCCACTAATAAAATAATCCTCAATAAATATTTGTCCACTGTTGTTGTAACGTTTTGGGTTTTCTTGTCCAAAGTACATGTATAAAAAATCAAAAGGATATTGGTAAGATATGGGTGGCAATACGCAAAAATGTGCATGTGCTAAATCGGCTCCAAAATATCGGTTCAGCCGATATCCTGGTTGGGCCTGTAAACTGATGTAATAAGACTACTGACTGGTCCTTGTTGGTCCAGAACATCTCATGATGTTTGAGGTTTTATTTATACAAAACAGAACTGTAGTTCATTGAAGGATAAAGAACAGTTGCACAACCCATTTGGATAGTTTGTGATACTTTATAAAGAAAAGAAACACAATTTTTAGTCTCTGCAGAGTTTTCGGCTGATATCGGCGGACACTTAAAGCCCTAATATCAAAATCAGTATCAGATCTGAAAAAGCTGGATCGGTGCATCCCTAGCTATTGGTACCAAACATTTTTAATATACTGTACATTTATGGGTCTTTTACCAGAAGGGAATTATTCTGGGGCTTGACCACAATAGAGATAATGATTAGCCTCCAAACTTCCACATCATCTCCAGCAGTCACTTCCTACATTTTGGTGGCTTCTTTGAGCTGGAGTAATAAAAAAATCTAATGACATTTTTCCATCCAAATTTTCTCCAGTTTGTTGAAAAATGTGTTTTCCATTGTACTTTACGTAACACTTCCCAATCTTTATCATCCATCACCAAACCTGCCTCATTCTCCCATTTCTCTTTCAAATAAAGAGTGCTATTAGATTTGTTTTCTTGGATTACGTTATTGTTGTAAACCACTTGAAACACAATTAGGATTTTACTAGCGTTCTACATATTGGCCCTTAATATTGCATTACACCGATTTCTCATCTGTAAATACCTTAAGAAATCTTAATTTCTCAAGCGATGTTTTGTCCTAAGAGTTTGGTTGTAGTAAGACCCATCAGTGACCATTCTTGAAATGTTTATCATTACAATTACGTAAAAAAAAAAAAGTTCATTCACCACCGTAAAATGATAGCCTTACACATCCCATTCCAGATCCCATTCAAATGTATGTTCTTATCTGCTATCATGGCTTGTAAAGGTGGACCATTGGTGGTCCTCTCTTCTGTATCCTTCCACCTGGCTTCAAAGGCTAAATTACATTTCCACTATAAAGAAAGATTTCATCTCATTCCAAATGAATGTTTGGACCAGATCTCTGTATTTATTCCAGACTCTCCCAATTTCCATCCCAACCATTGTTTAAAGAGTGTTATGAAATAATCTCAAGATTCATATGGCAAGAACTTGTATCCGAAATCAAAACTTTACACCTATCAAAAGAAAAAGGTGGTTACATTTACCCTGTTTTAAAAACAAAAATGAAAATGAAAATCTGCACTGAATGTGCCGGATTATAGCTACAAAGCTAAATTACATCCGCAGTCCCTAGGCAGGTAACAAAACAATACAACATACAAATATGAGATTATTACACAAGAAAATGTTAAAAAGTAAATGTTTTGGCTGGTAATCACATGACTTTAGCCACATTCCATTGTATAAAACAAGGAGTGTGGTATCAAAGTAGGTTTCAGGCACTGAATATGGTCCTTACTATTGAAATTGAGTTTGAAAATGGTGGGATAATGACAACATTTACAATAGACGGTAAAATATTAAATAAAATGAATAGAGCGGATGAATCAATGTACTACAAACTTGTGAACAGTTGGTCTTTGTACAGCCGGTTACTGAGACCAAGTGTGTTATTGAATTGAGAGTCAGTGTAACATGTTCTGGTGGCTGCCCATAACAATGAGGATGTGCCACCAAATGTCCAACATCCAAAACAGGACATTGGTGCACTATTTAACTTTACTGGTGGAGGATCTACCAAATGCTTGTCTCCATGGAGATGAGCATGCTTTTTTAATGTTCAACAGTATTGCACAATAGTCATTAATCCATTAGCGCGGTACGGCATGGAGCGGGATGGTCCAAGGTGTTTCCACTGAACAAAAGTGAACCGTACCACCCCGTTTGAGGGGTCCGAAGGGCCGCGAGAGGTACTAGCTTCCAGAGGGTGCCGGCCCGCTTTAGCGTGGACCGGTTTATGATTGGACGAGAGAGAACAAAAGAGAACACAGACGCAGGTGAGAACGAAACTGCAGAAAGAAAATATAAACTGTAATTGTTCCTTACCAAACACAGACCTGATCTTGTGAAAAACAGGCGTATTTTCAGAGACGATAACTTTGTTGACAGAGTTAGTAAGACAAGGTGAGCACACGTTAGCATCAGTTGTTTCCTGTTTACGATGCATGGCACTTACATTTAGACCCAAAGTCATATTTTTTCAGTGCATATGTCAGCCAACTCAAAACCCAAAGCCAACGCATATCATAGAGAGATGATAAACGTATTGTAGAGGAGCAGAAAAGTGAAATAAAAGCAGATCCAATCCAATCCAATCCAACTTTATTTCTATTGCACTTTAAAAACAACACAGTTGACCAGAGTGCAGTACACAAACAATATTAGTAAAACACAATAAATAGACACAGATACAAAAATACACACTGTACACTATAAAAGTCAACACATCAATGAAAAGCTAAAGAGAAAAGGTAAGTCTTTAGAGCCGACTTGAAGACGGATAGTGACTCTGCCTGTCTAAGGTGTAGGGGCAGCGCTGCTCCATAGTTTTGGACCCGCGACAGAGAAGGAGCGATCCCCTCTAAGTTTTCTCCTTGATTTTGGGACCACTAATAAGGAGTGATCTGCTGACCTGAGTGAGCGCACAGGGGCGTAGGGCTGAACCAGGTCTGACAGATACTGAGGAGCAAGTCCGTGAAGGCATTTAAAAACAAATAAAAGGATTTTAAAATCAATGCGATAAGAGACAGGAAGCCAGTGCAAGGACTTTAAAACAGGCGTGATATGATTTCGCTTTTTGGTTCCGGTCAAGAGGCGAGCGGCCGCATTCTGTACAAGTTGCAGCCGTGCAAGAGATGTTTGGTTAAGACCAACATAAAGTGCATTACAATAATCTAGGCGGTTAGTGATAAAAGCATGAACTAGAATCTCAAAGTGATGCCGTGAAAGTACAGGTTTTACTTTAGCTAGTTGACGAATTTGAAAAAAACTACTTTTAACAACTGAGCTAATTTGAGCATCAAGTTTTAGATCATTATCCAGTCTCACACCTAGATTGGTTACTACGGGCTTCACATATTGTGTCAGAGCACCAAGATCACCAGTGGCAGTGTTTGCCTCACTAGGCCCGAACACAATGACTTCTGTTTTTTTGTCATTTAGAAACAGAAGGTTTAAGGACATCCAATCTTTTATTTCCTCAACACACTCACAGAGTTGTATTGCACTGAATGCATTTTCACGCTTTAGTGGCATATAAATTTGTGTATCATCCGCATACAAGTGGAATGAAATGTCCGTGCTTTTGGAAAATATATCCAAGAGGGAGGAGATACAAAGAGAAAAGGAGAGGCCCAAGAATGGAACCCTGGGGCACTCCATATGCAAGAGGGGCAGCAGCGGACTCAACAGAACCAATTCGGACTTTGAATTGCCTGTCTGTGAGGTAGGACTTTAGCCAGTCCAGTGCACTCCCTTGTAAGCCGACACAATGCTGCAGACGAGACAGGAGGATCTGGTGGTCCACTGTATCAAAGGCTGCTGTTAAATCTAGCAGGACCAATATGACACTGTGTCCACAGTCAGCAGCCCGGAGAATATCATTGAAAACCCTCAGCAGGGCGGTCTCAGTGCTATGTTTGGATTTAAAGCCAGACTGGAACACTTCAAGGATATTATGGCCATCTAGAAATTCCTTCAGCTGGCAGCACACAATTTTTTCTAAGATTTTAGATATGAAGGGAAGTTTTGATATTGGTCTGAAATTTGTCATGTCAAGGGGGTCTAGTCCGGGTTTTTTAAGAAGAGGCTGAACCACGGCAAGCTTAAAACCCCTTGGTACAATCCCATTTGCTAAGCTACAGTTTACAATATTAAGCACATACTGAGCCACAGTGGGAAAGACCTCTTTAAACAAAGAAGGAGGAATTGGATCATGTGGGGATCCCGAAGGTTTCAAACTACCAATAATTTCTTTTAAAACTGGCAAGCTGACACACTCAAAATGATCAAAAACAGCAGGAGACGTGACAAATACAGATGGATCATACAGAGGAGGACTAATAAGAGCTCTGGTGTTTTGAACTTTACAAACAAGTTGTTTGACGAAGATGACGAAAAAAGCTGACAAAAAACCAGATGCTGATAATGTAGAAAACATTAGTCATGTTTGGCTCACGTAACGGGCCCCAGTGAGCTCAACCTCTGCACGAAACGCAGTCTGCCATTAACAAGAGTGGCTCGAGCCGGCCCCTAGTGAACCGGTCTGAGGGACCAGGTCTAGTCCAAACACTGCTTATGTCTTTTAATGTTGCTTTTGCTTGTCGCCATTGCATTTAATGCATTTTACAGTCTTCATTTATGGAGAGACAAAAGATTGAGAATTATTCAAGATTTTTATCTGTCTGACACACTAATGTAGTTGCAAGATGTTTACCTGTTTTCAAGGCAGAGATTTAGCAGCCAATATTTGGATTTAAACACCATCAGAGCTAAAGCCGCTGCTGAAATGTGAATATCGATCAGAGGCGCTCTAACCAGGCCACACAGACTCCCCCTGCTGCAAACGGCTCCCTGTTGTTGGGAATTCTGCTCCAACAAAACAAGTGGGTTTAGAAGTTAATTACCGCCTGTGTTTTGTGATATAGCATTCTCCCACAAATTGATATAAAAGCAAAGTAATTTAGCCTGTGTAATATATTTTGCACAAACTAAGCTGCTGGCAAGTACAAACAAGTCTCATCTGATCTCCTTACAGCCGAACAAACAGGCCCAGAGAGGCTGCAGCCAGAGCCGACAACAAATAAGGAAATAATTGGACAGAACACTGTGTGTGTGCGTGGATCCCATTTTGGTCGTTTTTCATTTTTCATTCAGAGTTGTTATGTAATGTATATCAAGCAGTGTGTAATGAGTAGAAGGGAGTTGGAGACCTGTCCCATGGTGAAGTGCACCCCGGTGGCCTGGATGAGCTGGTGCCAGTGTCGGGGGCGGATGGCAGGGTTCTGCAACTCAGCTACAGCTCGCAGAGAGGTGAGCAGGTTCTTTACCTCACTGTCCAGGCCAGTGAAGGCATCCCAGGAGCGCACCTGACAAAGACACACACTTTACTACATCAGGACATGGAGAGGACAGTGACTACGGAGGAAGAAAAAGTTTAAAAGGTAGCCATGTGGACATTTTGAACTCAAGGCGTTTCAACTGCAGTCCAATCAAGTCATTTTCAATCTGAAGGTACTGGCCTCATTTGACCAAGGTGTGAGGATACAACTGTAAACAGACAGCTAAATATACCTCAGTCCTCCATTTTGGCTCAAAGATTCTTAAATCCAATCAAATCAAATGAAACGTTATTTATATAGCACTTTTCATACGTATAATGTAACACAAAGTGCTTCTTGCCTCCTTCACTCCTCTTTCAAACCATCTTTTCGCTCTACTTTAAAGCTGCACCTCACTGTCTCCAAACCAGGGGTTTGTGGCTCCTGACCGATCACAGGCAGAGCGTGTGATTGGGGAACAATGTATTGGACACTGGGACTTTCTGCACAGGAGCTCCACAGGGCACTTTCTCCTCTGCTCTTCTCCCTGTACTCTACTGCTCTAACTGCTGCAGCCACGACTCTGTAAAACTGACCATCAGCTCCTTCATCTAGAAGGCCCAGCAGAGGATGTACTTCCTGTGGCTACTTGAGTTGAAGTTCCTAGTTTGTGAATTTTGATCACTGATGGCAAATGGCAACACAAACCTTTCTGATTCCGATTCTAATTCAGGCAGGACTATTCAATTGATGGCCAGCTAGGGCCCTGTGTAATCCAAATGTAAAGCTATGCTAGGTTTAGTCTTGGTTTAAACCTGGTCTAGTCCTGGATCTGCTGCAGTGATCTGCTCTAGTTAAAATCTGGTTATTGATTGACACAAAAACTGTAGATTTCGGTTGAATAGTACCACTGTGAGTTGTTTGTGGATAATGGATTAAAAAAACATAAAGTTGCGTTAGAGTTTTGCAGTCCAGCGCAGCGACAATAGCCCTATACTTTTATATATCAGATATTTTTATCTGACCCCCTGGAATATATAACTGAATAGCTCTGCTTTAAGGTGAAGGTGTGCAGCAATCACACACCTGGTAGTGCCTTAGTGTTGTGTTGAGCACTAGGCGGTAGACCTCCTGTTTCTCTCTTTAGAAATGTTCCTGCTTTGACTAGAACTTTCCATAGTATAGAATAAAACGTATCTATCTTGCATTCATAATAATAATAATAATGCCTTTCACTTGTAATGTGCTTTACAAGCTTGTCAAAGTCTCTCACAGTGCTATACTGTTGTCATTAGTCATTCACTCAACAAGAGGAGGTGGTAATTCACCTATGAAGCCGCAGCTGCCCTATTCAATTACCAGTGTTTTATTGCAAAGAAAACTGGCCCTACATAGACACATGAAACCATCACCTCTTTGTCCAGACAGCGGAGGTCTTTAGAGAAGCGTTTACACTCCAGCTCCATTTCCTCCACCAGGATGTCCCTCCAAGGGGTGGTCTTCCACACGGCCATGTTGGAGTCTACTACGCTGATCATGTCCCACAGCTCTTTGAGGAGACCCAGCTCACGCCTAGGGCCCAGTGAGGAGGAGCAGATGGTGATTAGTGTGAAAGTACGATAGCTCTGGGGCTGTGAGTGTGGCACGTAGGCTGTACCTGCACTGGCGCAGCTGTCTGTAGTCAGGGACAGAGAGCTCGAACAGGCCTGCAGACTGCACCAGGGAGCCCATCACCGCCTCGTGCTCCTGGATCTGCTTGTGGAAGGAGTTCAGCAGCTGGTAGGGAGTCTGACAGTCGAACCTGAGAACAGAGTCATACAGTTCTTTGTCCCCCAGTCCATCTCACCACTTTGAAGAATGAGAAAGTTTTTATGAGCTGTCATAACAAGCTGAATGTCTGCACTATGAGATCAATAAAGTTTTATCTCAGTGCCTTATTGGTTTCTTGGCGTTGTAACAATTTCCACCTCAATTCATTCTGTGTGGGTTTTTCCCCGACTAAAGTTAATTAATCCAGACAGACCAGACAGTGGACAGTGAGGTGCAGGTGACTGTCACTAACAACATGTTACAGACTTTACACATAAGTGGAATATGTTTCTGTTTAGAAAGGTAGGTCTTTCTGTCTTGATGCTAATTGCAGAGCTTTGTATGTATATACAGTACTATTATAACTAATATAACTAAGATAATCTCACATCAAATCTCCAAAACATTTGAGCCTTCACATTAAATTCTATGTGGTCCTCTAAGTTTTATTTGTTTTAATAAAAGTGAGCATTAGCTTTGAAACACAGATCCTTACCTTTTTAAGTATGTATAAAGTCTTTAACATGTTGTCAGTGACATCCACCTGCAGCTGTCACTGCCTGATCTGTCAGGATTTATTGATTTTGGCACCTCTCAGGGGAAAAACCCATCGAGAAAGAGTTGAAGAGGAAATGCGCTGAGTATTGGACTGAGCAGACGTATCCAGCACAACGTTGTTCACACACCACTTGTTGATTGAAAAAAAAAATCAGCATTTAACGCCAGGGATATTTCAAAGTCCTTCAGTAAAACAGAAGACAAATTTGTTTGACTAAATGCATTTATATATAAACTATATTCATGAAAATGATGAAAAACACAAACTGAGATCAACAAGTAAAGACTACATAATTACAATTTTTTTTTATTCAAATATTTAATAATTTTGCAATTTGAAACATATACTTTTTATTTAAAAAGGAAATCGTTTTGAAATTGGATAAAACTTAAGAAAGTTAACTTCATTTTTTTCATATTTAATTTATCCACAGGGATCCAGGGATTGACTGTTGAGGGTAGAGATGGTGCTGATTCTCATCTGCTGTCCCTGGTTGGGCTTTTCCCGATCATTAAAAGCTCAATCTTTAAACATTCAGCAATACACTCACAATACAATATTTATAAGTGGTGCAGCTTTGCTTGTTTTTTAGTCCATACTTGAGCCTTGAGGTGAACAACTTACAAGTTCTGCAGTGTGGGACTGCACAGTTCTAACTAGAGCCTCTTCTAGTTGAACAAATGCACTTTGTGGCCCTGGTGCTAGAATAGTCATATATTTGAATACTAGTTTATTTAATATAATTATAATGCACCCTTCTCCTTCTGTGAGTCACTTTGAACACATTTTTGAAAGAACTGCTCTTTCCAAATAATTGCCTTGGAAATGTATAAAATGTATAACTTTCTCATCCCATTCCACCCAAGCAGAGCCTGGCCGTGGGGTTCTGTGATCGAGCAGTCCTCCTCCTCACCCCGGCCTGCCCACAGTTACCAGTGCTAATCGCGCACAATTAACTATGACTTCCATGACATTAATGAGAAAATAATCACTTATCTTATTAAAACACTAATCACACACATAACTAATCTGACAATTACACATTATGACACAGCATCTCTACCTATGAATCTATTATCATTATGTGGAGATTCAATTATCCTTGTCGGGTGCAGGGGCCCCATGATAGCACTTCTCAATTAACAGGTGAGACTGAGGTGACATTTTGTATCCGTCCACTCTGCTCTGAACGACGGCTGTGCAAATAGTGTGACTTGTCTGAACGCATTGTGATTGTGATTAAATTTGTGAAAAAAAAATCACATTTACATATTAAATGTATGTTTTAAAGTCAGAATTTTGTTCAGCATAAAGGTTTTAAAAGGACACATACTATTTGTATTGTCAGATGTTCCCTCATCAAGATTAGTGTTGGCATTCCATCTACTGGCAGCAGAGGGAAATACCATGAGGACATAAACAAAGCTAGCTTGTCCCTGACATGCTAATTTGAGCATATAATTGTAATGAAAATTTTAAATCTACTCTCCACGTGAGTTCACTTCATTCATTCTGGCCGCTGTTTACATCCCACCGAGCGCTAACGTGCAGGAGGCACAGCACATGCTGGTGGACCAGGTACTGTGTGTGGAGCGGGACTTTCCAGGCTCCTTGCTGATTATCCTTGAGGACTTCAACAAGAGAATCTGAGACAGGAACTACCAAAGTACAGACAGTTTATTAAATGCCTGACCAGAGAGCAGAACATGCTGGATCACCGTTAAACTACAGTGAGTCATGCCTTTGGCGCCGTGGCCCGTCCTGCCCTGGGCTGAACAGTCTCCTTCTAATCAGGATTCGAGATCTCAACCCTCTCCCCCACCCATCTCACTACAGTGGACACTTCTGTCAGTCCCATCCCAGTCCCCCCCACGTCCCACATCGGCCTCTCAGTTCATGTGAACAAACTGTTTCAGAAGCCAAACCCCCAAAAAGCAGCTGCTACCCTGAGACACTGTGCAGATGAGCTGACTCCTGTCTTCATGGACATTTTAACACCTCCCTGGAGTCATGCCATGTCCCAGCCTGCTTCAATTCGTCCATCATCGTCCCTGTCCCCAAGAAGCCCCGAACCGAATCACTGGACTTCAGGCCCATGGTGCTGACGCCTGTAGTCATGCACTGTAGTCATGAAGTCTTTTGAACGCCTGGTCCTGCCCCTCCTCAAGTCCTTCACCTCCTCCGCCCTGGACCCACTGCAGTTCTCCTACAGAGCCAACAGATCTGTAGACAACGCCATCAACCTGGCCCTCCACTTCATCCTGCAGCATCTGGACTCCCCGGGAACCTACGGCAGGGCCCCGTTTGTAGACTTCAGCTCTGCATTCAACACCAGCCTCCTGCTCTGCTCCAGGACAAGCTCTCTCAGCTCAACGTGCCTGACTCCATCTGCAGGTGGATCACTGACTTCCTGAGGCTCGGGACACTCGGTCAACACCACTCTCATCTGACTCATCTCAGACGGCGAGTCTGTCTACAGGAGGGAGGTGGACCGGTTGGTGTCCTGGTGCAGCAACAACGACCTGGAGCTCAACGCCCAGAAGACAGTGGAGATGATCGTGGACCCATCACCACGGTGGACTCAGATCATTCCTGGGAACCACTATCATTCAGGACTTCAGCTCTGTGAAGCTGATGAACTAAGACAAAAATCTTTACTTAAAATACTCAATGCCTCATTATTGTTTGCAGAGGCCATTGTGTTACTTTGTGATTTGGGACAGGAGGGTAGAGCTGGGCAATCCATGCAGAAATAAACACTTAATTATTGAGCTTGGCTATTTACTTTATTCCGGAAGTTGCCGTGGGCGCCGCCATCTTGTTTCTAGTTGTATTAGTTTACATGCAACGGGCGAGCTGAAGAGATAATAAGTTCCACTTGGACTACAAAGCTGTTTCCAGGCCCCAGAAAATCGAGTTGTTGTTTGCACGTGTACATAGTTATGCAAAATAGCCTGCCAGCTACACTATATTATTTTAGTGGCTGGACTTTTCCCTCGTTTGCTACTTGCGTGAAAGGAGTTCCCGCCAAACCAGACCAGTGCCAATACGAACGGAAGTAATAGCAAAAAGAGGCAAAGATGACCGGGGTGGAATAAGTCGAATAAAAGGTGAGGAGTTTCATTTTATGGTTTTTCAAAACAACAAAATCAACAAAAAAATAAAACAATAGAGACTTTTAAATAAACCACTAAGTCTGAACTTTGCTTCAAGAAAATCAATTAAGGATAGACACTACAACCAAAAATCATTTCAAAAAATGTTTTGTTTGCTTTGTTTGCTCTCTCAACATATCGGCTTGCATGTGGAAACAACAAACTTGTCCAATCTGCTCTTACATTTTTTTTATTGTTCTATTTAATCCACTTTAATCTCTGTATAGCATAGCAAAGCCTATCAAAACCAAACCACCTTTGGTAAGAAAACAACTTTTAAATTAAGAAAAAAATATTTTAAAAAAGAATAATATTTCTTATTAACTCTAAACTCTTTAAAGATACAAGAAGAGAAACATACAAGAGTTAGCTTGTTATTTATCAAACGCGAGATACAGCTTGCACTTCAAACTCCAGGTCGGATCCAGGACATAAGACTCAGTACGACGCACCGTCATGATGGATCAAATGTTTATTCCACTATTCGTGTATCGCTGTTTACCGGAGCACGCCGCACACACCCACCATCTCTGCTCTAGGCTGCGTCACGGGTTGGGCGGGGGAGACGCGTTCACTCTGAGGCTACGTCACGGGTTGGGCGGGGGAGACGCTTTCACTCTGAGGCTACGTCACGGGTTGGGCGGGGGAGACGCTTTCACTCTGAGGCTACGTCACGGGTTGGGCGGGGGAGACGCGTTCACTCTGAGGCTACGTCACGGGTTGGGCGGGGGAGACGCGTTCACTCTGAGGCTACGTCACGGGTTGGGCGGGGGAGGCAGACTGCTCTCTATTCGGAGGGGTCGAATCTCTGAGTAAGCCGTTTGCTTTTTGGCCAATCCAAGATATGGGTGTTATTTTCAAGGACAGACTATGTAATGGGGAAAATAGCAGAATATATATTTCCTTTTCACCTGTTGTGTCTCACCTTTAAAAGAGAGAGAGGACCTGCTTAAAATTCCAGGCAGATCACTCTGTCAGTAATTATTGGGTCTAATAATACACTATACACTGTACATTACTTGTTTAATATCAAAATGAGCTTATTACTAAAACACACAGTTTGAAGGTAGTTGAAGGCTTATAAGGTATTATTTCCAAATTTTAAAATAAACGAATAGACCTTCTGGCTTCTAGAATCTCCTATATGTAGATTTGTGGGTAAGGAAAATAGATTTCAGTGCATCTTAGGTCTGTTTCAGTTACGGCCCCTGACCAGCTCTGATTTTTTCAATTCGGCCCCGTCTCAAAATGAGACCCCTGCTTTAGACCTACTGATTAAACATCAAGCAAATGCTCCGCAAATGATTATAACTCAATCTTGATATGCATAATTACAGCGAAAACCACTTGACTATTCCACTGTTTTTTTACATAACAACTACAGAGCATTGCTAATACATTCTATGAGCCTATACTATGTAGTCTTCAGTCTATATAGTTGATTCCTCTACTCTGTTCTTCTGTTATTATTGTTTCTATAAATCATTATTACAACTAGGATCCAATGATTACACACAGGAGCTTGTACCTGAAGGGCCCGTTGTGGCGGAAACGCTCTCTGAATGTGTGCTGCTCCACGTCGAAGGAAGCGCACTGTCGCCGCAGACTTGCTACTTGGATAGCCTGCAGCGGCGCCACCTGCTGTTTGACCAGCGCAGTCTGTTTCTTCAGATTGTTCCACTTCTCTGGCAGCTCCTGGAGGCAGAAACAGATAAACACATCCAGATTTGTGAGGATGATTAAGGCAGAGGAGGAGACACACAGAAGAGCCGGGAGGAGCAGGACATTTGTGATGAGCAGGCTAAAAGATTTACCTTATTACCTTGGGTTAGAAAAAACTATGTTTGAAATTTCATATAACTCAGTTTATGAACATATGGTTCATAAAACTACATCGAAAAGAACACAGAGGCTTCAAAAAGTGGCACTGACACTGTCCTCATGAACGTGTCCTACTCGTGAACATGTGTCCTCCTGGTAAACGTGTGTGTCCTTTTCATGAACATGTCGGGCCTTCTCTTGAACACGTGTGTCCTCCTTGTGAACTAGTGTGTCCTCCTCGTGAACGTGTGTCCTCCTCATGAACGTGCATGTCCTCCTTGTGAACACGTGCATGTCCTCCTCGTGAACATGTATGTGTTGTCCTCATGACTACGTTTGTGTCCCCTTTGTGAACACGTGTCCTCCTCGTAAACATGTGTGTGTCCTCCTCATGAACGTGTGTCCTCCTCGTGAGTGTATGTACTCCTCAAGAACGTGTGTCCTCCATGTGAAAGTTCCTGTCCTCCTTATGAACATGTGTGTCCTCCTTGTGAACACGTGTCCTCGGGAACACGTGTCCTCGGGAACACGTGTCCTCGTGAACGTGTGTCCTCCTTGTGAACATGTGTGTTCTCCTCGTGAACGTGTGTTCTCCTCATGAACGTATGACCTCCTTGTGAAAGTGTGTCCTACACATGTGTGTCCTCCTTATGAACATGTGTGTTCTCCTCGTGAACACGTGTGTCCTCCTTGTGAACGTGTGTTCTACTCATGAATGTATGTCCTCTTTGTGGATATGTGTCCTCCTCGTTAACACGTGTCCTTGTTGTGAACATGTGTGTCCTCCTCTTGAACACATGTCCTCCTCGTGAACGTGTGTCCTCCTCATGAACAATATGTGTGTCCTCCTTGTGAACACGCGTGTCCTCCTCATGAACGTATGTCCTCCTCGTGAAAGTGTGTCCTCCTCGAGAACGTGTTTCCTCCTTATGAATGTGTGTGTCCTCCTCGTGAACGCGGTTCCTCCTCGTGAACACGTGTGTCCTCCTTGTGAACATGTGTGTCCTCCTCGTGAACGTGTGTGTCCTCTTCGTGAACATGTGTCCTCCTCGTGAACATGTATGTGTCCTCCTTGGGGACATGGGTGTCCTCCTCGTGAACACATGTGTCCTCCTCATGAACGTCTTTCTCGTGAAAGTGTGTCCTCCTCGTGAACATGTGTGTTCTCCTTGTGAACTGGGGGGGCTTCAGAGGCATTGCAGGGGGCCCTCAAAGTTGTCTAACATCTGTTTAAAATGACTAGATACTTAACACCTTAAATCATTGATATTTACGTGTTTAAAGTTATATTTAAAAGGAAAAAACATTAGATATCCTTCTAGTGTTCATTGATATTGGGAGGCCACGGAGCTGCAAACTTTTGGAACGGCGTGTCTACATGATGCATGGGGGAATTTTAGTAGAAATTTTAAAAAAGCTCCTGTTTAAAGTGATCTCAGTGCATCTGTACCAAAAGCAGTTTGGGGAGTAGACAATAGTATGTGTTATTCTTTTTGATAGCAAGGTTTAAAACAGGACTTCTTTAGGTGTGCTTATGGCTAAATTAATTGTACCTGCATTTTTCTCTCTTAAAATAAAAATTTTAATTATCATTTATGCTTTTATTTGTCTGTAGGGTGATTTTAATCCATTGCATATTTTTATTGTTTTTTAAATCACGTTATTTAGTATTCCTGCGCTATTAAATATTTTTTACATTTCTACCCAGAAAATCAACATATTTCTAGTTAAAAATACACCCAATCATTGGTAATTAGAACCGCTGTCTGTTAGTAATATACAAGCTTTTATAACTTCACTTTTACATCAGTGAAATAATAATACAAATAATAATGTAGAACCTCTAGCCGTTTGTAGACCACATCGGGGAGCTCTTGGTTGTACTCTCGGAGAAGACCGATGGTTTGCTGGATGGGCTCAAACATGGCGTCTGTGGTGCCCTGTCGGCCTTTGACGGCCAGCAGGTGAGACATGACCCCGACCAGGCCACTGTAGTCTCCCTCATCCACGTGCCGCTCCAGGCCCTGCTCTGTGTCACTGATGAACTGCTCCAGCTCAGACAGACTGCACACAAAACCACGAAACCCACACTTTGACTGACTTTGAACCATAAGTAAGGAATGTGTTTCAGTTGGAACAATTAGCCCCACCCACTTTGTCCTTTCTTTCAGTCTAATTTTGCTATGGTATGTTTTTATTTTTACAAACAAGGAAATATACCAGGTTACAAACTAAAAGGAAGAGAATCTAAATGTAGATGGAGACATGCACACACGCACACACGCAAACCCACACACACAGACACATGCACACACACTCACACACACATGCACGCACGCACACAAGGACTTGCACACACGCACACACACACGCACACACACACATGCACAGTCACACACACACACTCACACACACACACACTCACACATGCGCGCACAAACACACGCGCACATACACACACACACACACATACATTATTATTATTATTATTATTATTATTATTATTAATAATAATTGTTTATGTGGTGAGGGCAGAGCATGTTAATGAACATACATGATATACATGCTGTAAAGGCGTCAGATTGTCGCCAGGAGCTCATTTCCACCCGTTCCAAACACATTCACTCACAACACACTCTCATTCAAATTTATTTGAATAATGGAGGCAGGTGTCTTGCCCAAGGACTCAACGACAGTTTGTAATACAGTTACTGGCACCCCCCTGTAGCACCTGGTGTTCCCAGCAGTCTCCCATCCAAACACTAACCAGGTCAAAGCCTGCTCAGCTGTTCCACTGACTCACTCAGATCTATCAGAGGAGCTCCTGCAGGGCGGGTGGCTTCATTTATTAAGCACAGAGCAACACATTTTCTTAGAGGAGGTGCTGCTATTCCATTAATCCTTTTTATATTAAGAAAAAAGGTGTGTAATATAATATATTTTCTAAATGTAATTATTTGAGTTATATTTACTTAGAAGGAAACAACTGTGATGCCACCTTGGATTCTGATGATGGATTTATATGCTGAGTAGAGACAAACAGCTCTCAGGAAAAGTCACAGACAGTTGTCCTCCAACAAAAGGCCTTGTGAAATGAATGGACAATTTCTGCACACTTTATTATATAAAATGAAAGTCAGGTAACGGCCCAGTTAGAAATCTTTTATAAAGTTATTTTTAAGTGACACTGATTTAAACATATATACATTTCAATATTCTTGACCAGGTCTTCCACAAATAAATAAATGAATAAATAAATATATATATGTATGTATCGTGAAAACGATACATACACATGTGTGTGTGTGTGTGTGTGTGTAGACAGACAGACAGACAGACAGACAGATAGACAGATAGACAGATAGACAGATAGATAGATAGATAGATAGATAGATAGATAGATAGATAGATAGATAGATAGATAGATAGATAGTCCTAAGGAACTATTGCTGGCATGGGACTGGAGTGAACTGGAGTACTGTGATGGCTGTATGCAAATGAACAACATGAGCAAACTTAAGACAGTGGGTTGTTTTTAGCTGTTGTCACCTGTTGGTCACATGGGCCATGAGGTGCTGCTTGAACATGAAGCTCCACTTCTTCACTACGTTGAGCAGAGCAGTCTTCATGGAGCGAGCGTCTACCCTCATCCACCCGTGAAACACATGGACAGGCTGCAGACTCTGGATTTCCTCATAGATCTTTTCATACCTACAGGAAACATTCACTGATATTCAAGATTCAAAACAACTGTATTCTTCAAGTCTGTCGATAGATGTTTGTGTTAATTGCACAAAATATACAATCAAGTGCATATTGAATTAAATAAATAGGGACAAGGTTTTACTCAAATTATTTTCTTTTACACAAATCCATTTCTATACTTTCTCTTAGTTTCAATGTAAAATGGCACAGTGTGAGAAAACCACTGATAGAAGTACAAAAGGCCCTTTTCACGTTAGCGCCCAGGTAGTTCTGGTTGCCTAAAAAGTGTGAATTTTCAGACTCTTGCTAAAATAACTCAATATTTCATGAACTCAAAGCAGAGCGCGTTCCAGATGGATAATCACTGGAAGCATGTTAAGCCCCTTACATGCATGCTTTTATTTTTATTTAACAAAATATTAAGAACACATTCAGATTTACAGTGTTGGCCTGTGTGTTAAAGAGCTCAAGGGGAAGGAGGGGGTGAACACAGAAATTTAGCTTAAACTAAAATACACATCACACTTTCACATCACCGGGGCCTCCTCCCAGTGGGACATGAACACCTCCAGAGGGAGGCTTGTATCCGCAATCTTGTTCTTCCGGTCATTACCCAAAGCTCATCAGTGTGTGTACATTGTATGTCAAAGTCTTAAATGCTGCCAGTATTTATCCATCTGTAACTCGCTCTTCACGGTATGATCTTTAAATTTTGATTTATTTTTGCAAGACTTTTTGCAAGTGAAGAGCCACACTTGTGAGGGAACTGGCAGTATCGTGGAAAGGGTCTTTCAGATACTCATTTGTGCTCCCTGTGCTACACTTGTCCTTACCCGTCCACCTGCTCTCTGAAGCTGTCCAGAGTGGGCGGGTTCTCCGGGATGGGTGTGTCTGTGTACATCTCCATCTCGTGGCTGGTCAGCACATGTCCGTACAGGAGAAACTGCCTCATAAACTCTCGGCGGTCTTCCACATACAGGTAGCTGTAGGGCTCCAGGGAGCTCCTGTACTCACAGCACGCTGACACCACACTCTGCACTCGGTTTGTCAGCTGGACGCGCATGTCCTGCAGGTCAGCCATGTCCTCCATGTCAGCCTGAAGAAAGGCAGAGTAAGATCATTGTGAACATCCTCTTCAATTGATTTATGACTTATAGATTATGGATACATTTAAAGAAATAAAATATATAACATGTATGTATATATTGCCAAATGATTTGCTGTTAGATCAAGTCAATGTCATTAAATGATAAAATTCTCTTAGACCATGTATAACTAATTCATTATTATTTGTACTGCCATTGGCTGGTCGGTGTAATCCCTCTCAGTGGTCCAGGAGGTGTCCACAATAGTGTATACTGTGCAGGAGACGTTTAGGATTTGATTTTCTGTGAGGAAACTTTCTTTGGAAAATAAAATGAGGCTCAGCACAAAATAGATTTGTAAACTGGATTTTTTAAGAGATTACAGACCATAAGCATAATATGTGTATCTATAGGTAACACTGAAATGTTGAGATATGCTTTGACGAGGCTGTACCTGGTAATGAGGAACAGAGCAGTGGGCTACACGCGGGACCAGAGAGGACATTCTGAAGATGTCAGTGATGAGACCTTCCATCCGCTCTAGGACACTGTCTCCTGCTCCGTAGTCCAGAGAGGGACTGAAGACCAGGTCAGGGACTTTCAGATCCAGCTGCACCTCCAACAGAGGGGCCACGGTGTTCTGGTCTGGACAAAAAGCACAGCACAAGGAGGATCTAAGGGGATTTGAACTATGAGTGCATGGCTTTAGGTCAAATGTGTAGTAGAATATAGAGTTAGTTTGATTATCTCCTCACACCAAACATGTGGTGCTATCATGCCCTCCGAACCTGAGGGGGATGAGAGGAAATAGTGATACTGATTGAGGGATTGGATTGAACTCAAAGCATGTCACACAGCCCTTGGTGAGTGTGTGGTTAAGTTCATTTAATTCTTATATTTATTTTTATTATCAGGGCACCACCTCTTTTTAAGCAAATTACCAATTTCCGAATCAATCAAAATGAATAATTATCAATAGACAATTGTACATTGATTATGACTAATAATTAAACGTTGTTCAGTCTGAAGGTTGTAAGAACCATGACATTGACATCTTTTCTGAAAATAAAATAACACTTTACCAACTGTGTTTTATGGATTAACATAGATTGATAACAGATAAATATGGTGATTACATTTTCAAATTAGTCATTAAAAGATGTAAAACTAGACAAGGTTGTTCTGGATCTATCTAGTTATGTGTTGGAGTTCAATTTAACAATTAAAATTGTGTTTACAACCGAAGAGTTTCTCCAGCCTTGTGTCCATGTCGTGACCTGAGGGTCAGATGCTGCAGAGCATCGGATCTGGGGCTTTTTTTTGACATGATCACGTCTCTTGTTTAGAGCTCCTCGCCCCACGACGTCACCATTAACGCCGCTGCAGGGGCAAAATACGGCCCTCAGTGTCCATAGTCGGGGGTTGGGCAAAAACTCATAAACTCTGATCTGTTTGCAGGACATCCTGTTCTGTCCTGGCAGCGTTTCCTGAGGTCAGCGATAGTTCGCCTTATTATTTCTTACACGTTTGTCTCCATGGTTACTGCAGGCATTATAATGACACACACATTGTTGATGAGTTTTACTATGTTAGTTTATAATAGTTTTCATGTTGAGAGGTGATTAACCTAAGGATTATGTGAAATACCCATCAATGTATACATTTATATTACTTGTGCAAAATGAAAGATACAGTAGAACATGTATAAGTTTGACGCTTTTTTGAAAAAGGTCCCTCCTTTATTAAATACTTCTGTATTGCTTTGTTCTGTTTTGTAAATATCTGTCTCCAAACCATGAATATGGTTATGAGCATTTAATAAAAAAATAAGATAAGATAAGTGACATTCTTTTATTAAAAATGTGTTTATGTCTTCAAAAACAGTGCATCAGTTATGCCCTGCTCCTCATCCAAAATCAAACATCATGAAATTCCTATTATGGAATTTAGGGGTGTTCATGGTTAACCAGTTGATCTATAAATCACCACCACATGCGTCACTCAGGGACTGTTGTGTTTCATTTGCCTTGTCTGAAGGATATACTTGTACTACACGCCTCTGGGTGAAAAAGAAGTTAGCTGAAATTCAAAAGTAATAGATTCATTTCCTGAAGACTGAGCAAAGCTTAGTCACACTGCAGTATTTATGGACTATTATTAATCATGCCTATCATGCTTTATCATCATGCTTTAGTTAGTACATTCAGAGCAACTACCTCATAATCATTTTCTGAATTGGCCACAAATAAGAAGGTTTTTGAACCACACCTGAAATATACTTTTAATAAGGCCCATCTCAGCAAAAATAATGAGTAATTCCAAGTTTGTGGCTGTGAGACATGACTAAAGCTTGAGTAAACAGGAAACTACTTCCAGTTTACCATCAACATTTTCTGTGTTTGACTTTGCTGTGCATTTGTACAGTGATTCTTGAGTTTAAAGAGTAGTTTTAATTCTATCTGATACTAAATACTGATCACAGCTCCTTAATCACCAAAGGCTGAGAGGAAAGGGAAGCTGAGGGGGACTGGCAGCGCTCCACCACAACTTGAACCACTTCCCGGGAATAAACTGACTGAACAATCTCATGCCAACGTGCAAGTCCACAGCTTTTTGATGGCCACATCACCCAATAGACATCCAAACCTCACAGGACATGTTAAAGATGCAGTCCAAGTTCTCCTGGCTGTTGAGACTGGGTCTGGTTAGACCACTTCAATATTTTCATCAAACAGAGTAGCTTTTTACAAACAGCACACACATGTGATTTGTCCTCTGCTCTTCTCCTGGAGCTGAGTGCACCAGCTGGGCCTGAGACTGGTCTAACCCCACGTCTGAAGTTACCAGCATCTTACAGTTACAAGCTACACCTGCTGCCAACGTACCATCAGACCCTGGAAGCTAAGCAGGTCAGGGCCTGGTTAGTACTTGGATGGGAGACCGCTGGAACACCCGGTGCCACAGGGGGGCGCTGGAGAAGAACTTCACCCACATTGCCTAGTATGAGAGTGGTGTGTTTGTGAATGGTTGGTGATGGTCTGAGAGCCTTATGTTACAGACTGGCAGCCTCACTTCCATCAGTCTGCCCCAGGGCAGCTGTGGCTACAATAGTAGTTCACCACCACAAGTGTGGAGTGAATGAATAATGCAATGTGGAGCGTCTTTGAGTGTCCAGAAAAGCACTGTATAAGTATTATGGATTATTCTTATTATTACAAGCGTGTGTGTACGTGTACACTCCGGTGTAACTTTTACGGCCAGTGTGCAGTAAGCATAAGTCCAGAGACAACACTGTGGGCAGTGGCAGATAGACAGCAGTGTGAACAGTGAGTGCTGCGGACCACTGAAGATGTTGCTGTGAATCTCCTGTGTACTCTCAGCGCTGGCAGCTGCAGCCTCCTTCACACTTCTACCTCCTTTGTTTTACACAGAGCCCATACACAAATGTGCTTTCTTGTCACATTTATAGCCAATGCTAGAACACATCAGAAACTGTGACAACTACTACTTTTAAAACTGTACTTAAAAATTGACTGAAAACAAACCAGTCATTCACCCATACCTGATCTTATGCTATTTTCTATGGACACATTTAACTTCTAAAATGTTTTACTGTCCATAATCTGTTTTCTTGTAATGTCTTAGATGTGGTGACATACTGTGTCTATTTTAATATTTAATGTCTTGTAATGACAAGTTGTGTGTCTGTGGCTGTGTTGTGTGGCTGTCTAATTGCTGTCAAATGATTAAAAAAATGAATCAGATTAATTAAACTTTGGAACTGGGTTACTGGGCATCACACGCTGTTTCAAGTGTCATTATTAACATGTCTATTTTAAAGTATTTTTGCACATTTTCTTCTGAATATTAAATAATTTTATTATTTCACAGATCTAAATACATTATTTAAAAGCCCAACTAATTAAGTCTTAATTAAGGAGCTGGTGTTGGTCTGGCATCTACATGTGCTCTGTAATAGTTTGGTGACATGTTTGGTCCAGTTAACTTGTTAAGTTTTGTTTTCGTCACGGAGCACTACGTGGTTTAACACATGATCGCAAAAAATCTGAAAACCATTCTGGGAAAACGTTTTGTGGACAGATGAGACCAAGATGGAGCTTTTTGGTAAAGCATAACACAGTACTTTTTGGGGTTGTTTTGTTGCCTTGCAAGGCATCGTGCAATCTGAGGATTACCAAAGGATTCTGGGTCTCAATGTAAAGCTAGTGTCAGAAAGCTGGGTTTGCGTCCGAGATCATGGGTCTTCCAGCAGAACAATGACCCCAAATATACTTCAAAAAGCCAGAAATGGCAACGAAAGCGCTTCAGAGTTCTGATGTGGCCAGCAATGAGTCCAGATCTCAATCCCATTTAACACCTGGAGAGATCTTATAACTGCTGTTGGGAATATATGAGGGACCTGGAGCAGTTTGCAAAGGAAGAGTGCTCCAAAATTCCGGTTGAGGGGTTTAAGAACCTTATTGATGATTATAGAAAGCCATTGATTTCAGTTATTATGTCAAAAGGGTGTGCAACCAAATATTAAGTTAAGGGTGTGAATCATTTTGTCTGACCCATTTTTGGAGTTATGTGTGAAATTATGTCAAATTAGCCTTTTTTCTCATTTTTTATTGTTCCAATGCACACAGAGGAAATTAACACGTCTAAAGCAAAAAAAATGACTTTTGGGGACAAATAATTCATTTTGTGGAAATATTTTTGGGGTGTGAAGTCACGATTGTAAATAATGTTTGCACATTTACGGGTGGAGGAGAAGTAGACGAAGAAATCTCTGTCCTCTCTGTCCTCTGCCCCCCTCGTCACTAGCTCTCTGTCCTCTGCCCGCCTCGTCACCGGCTCTCTGTCCTCTGCCCGCCTCGTCACTAGCTCTCTGTCCTCTGCCCGCCTCGTCACTAGCTCTCTGTCCTCTGCCCGCCTCGTCACTAGCTCTCTGTCCTCTGCCCGCCTCGTCACCTGCTCTCTGTCCTCTGCCCGCCTCGTCACCGGCCTTGTCACTAGCTCTCTGTCCTCTGCCCGCCTCATCACTAGCTCTCTGTCCTCTGCCCGCCTCGTCACCGGCCTTGTCACTAGCTCTCTGTCCTCTGCCCGCCTTATAACTAGCTCTCTGTCCTCTGCCCGCCTCGTCACCTGCTCTCTGTCCTCTGCCCGCCTCGTCACCTGCTCTCTGTCCTCTGCCCGCCTCGTCATTAGCTCTCTGTCCTCTGCCCGCCTCGTCACTAGCTTTCTGTCTCCTTCCCGCCTCATCACCAGCTCTCTATCCGCCTCGTCACTAGCTCTCTGTCCTCTGCCCGCCTCGTCACCGGCCTTGTCACTAGCTCTCTGTCCTCTGCCCGCCTCGTCACCGGCCTTGTCACTGGCTCTCTGTCCTCTGCCCGCCTCGTCACTGGCTCTCTGTCCTCTGCCCGCCTCGTCACCGGCCTTGTCACTAGCTCTCTGTCCTCTGCCCGCCTCGTCACTGGCTCTCTGTCCTCTGCCCGCCTCGTCACCTGCTCTCTGTCCTCTGCCCGCCTCGTCACTGGCTCTCTGTCATCTGCCCGCCTCGTCACCGGCCTTGTCACTGGCTCTCTGTCCTCTGCCCGCCTCGTCACCGGCCTTGTCACTAGCTCTCTGTCCTCTGCCCGCCTCGTCACTGGCTCTCTGTCCTCTGCCCGCCTCGTCACCGGCCTTGTCAAACTCTCTGTCCTCTGCCCGCCTCGTCACCAACTCTCTGTCCTCTGCCCGCCTCGTCACCGGCCTTGTCACTAGCTCTCTGTCCTCTGCCCGCCTCGTCACCGGCCTTGTCACTAGCTCTCTGTCCTCTGCCCGCCTCATCACTGGCTCTTTGTCCTCAGGTGTGTGTGTTGGGTGGCACCTGTGTTGTCCAGAAGAAACTGCAGTGAGGCCTGGATACTGTAGAAGAACCCATCAATGACTATGTCATCTATATACTCCACATAGGCTCTCCACTCCTCTGAGGACTCGTCTGCTCCAAGAAGCTGCAAGTTGCTCTGAAACAGAGTATAATAATGTTATAAAGCTGATTTGATGCTCATATTTAGCTATAGAATGTTGTTTGACATTGTTTTGCTAAGGCTTGTTAATAGGATGATATGGTATGGTTATTAAAAGTGTAACGGTGTGATTACATAGTAGTTACATTACAAGGGGAAACAGGATTCATTTTTCATTCTTTACTCCCTCGTACTAATCCTAACCCTAACCCAGGGCTGTAAATGCATTTATCCCACTTTTTTCCTTATTCGATTATTCTCAATTACATTTTTTTGTCTTATTGTTTACATTGCATTCCACTCAAATGACTTATCAGAATCAGAATTACTTCTATTCATCCCTAAGAAATTATTTTGTTACAAACAAGCTTTGACCAGAAAAAGAAATAGAATAATCAAAAATAAAACATGTTTCATCAGATACTGAATGGTAAATGCAGATTATTCCTGAAAAAAGCAACAACAAAATATCTGACTTGTATTTTTACTCCTACTGAATTTTGCACAATACATTTTGTGTGTGTGTGTGTGTGTGTGTGTGTGTGTGTGCGTGCGTGCGTGTGTGTGTGTTTTTATGTGTGTGTGTTTTTATTGTCTGCTTTGTTTTTAGTTTTAAAAAATCAAAATAAAAAATCAACCTTTGAAATATTCAATGAATATATTTTCTGTCCCTGAAATTCAACTGCCTAAATTCAGAGTATAAAATTTGCAGTGATAAAATTTCGACCATTTTTCTGCCATATCAAGGCATCAGCAGCTGATCCTGTGGGACTCCAACCTCCAAACCACCAGGAAATGTTACAGAGAACCAATCTAATATGTCAACACCTTGAGGAGGAAGTGGATCTTGTCTCCAGCGGAGCGGACTATGTTGTAGAAGCGGTCCACCCTCTCAGGCTGCTCCTCCAGGCCCAGCAAGGTGTCTCTTCTGCCCTCTCTGCGCTCAAACAGAGGGGTGGTCCTCCACACATGGGTACACTTCTGGATCTCCTCCACATTCTCTTTGCTCCTCTGCAGCCGGGACTCCAGGTCACAAACACTGTCCCTCACCTCCTGGATGTACGGCCACACATCTACAAGCACATGACAGGAGAATATAGTTCAGACAAGTGCTTACCAAAGCCATTTGTCCCCCGGGGGCAAACCATGTGCCTCTTCACCTTATTCCTGGAGTTGCCGTACGCGCCGCCGTCTTGTTTCTGTTGTATTAGTTCACATGGAGCAGACGAGCTCAACAGAAAATAAGGACTAAATGGACTAAAAAGCTGTTTTCAGACTGACCAGGAAATCGTTGCGTTGTGACTTGTTGTTGCTCGTGTTCATTAAACATTTTACACAAATCAATCTACTTTATGTAACATTTTAGCGGCAAGACTTTTCCCTCGTTCGTCATTAGCTTTAACGGAGTTCTCATCAAACGGAAGTGCGTTTACAACAAAAGTGCAAAAAACTGCAAAAGTGGGCGGGGCAGAATAAGGTCAATAGAAGACTGCAAAGTTGAGAGATGGTGATAGTATTTCAGAGACTGGCTGTCTCGGTAGATGCACTGTTTCCTGTCGGGTGATTTTCTGGACCTACACCGGGTATGTTTTCTGGGATTTGGTCTGTGAATTTACTGAGATCACGTCCAAAATGGCCAATGACAACTGGAACAGTGTGTCATCACTCTTATCAAATTTAAATTTAGATTTCACACAGATTGATATGTTTATTTCAGACAAAATATCACAATACAATAACAGCCTTATTGGCTTTTGTTTCTAAGATTGCCATGTGGTCTTTCACATAAACATAGTGTTCGGCTGGTGCTCATATATTTTTATCAGTTGTAATAACTCCAGGATATTGAATGTATTGGACAGTATTGATTATTACCTGTTCTTTTTCCTTTTGTTATATTTCATTAACTATATGGTATTGGATGTACTAGCATTTGTCTACCATCTTATTTATTTTATTAACAGCTGCTACAAGAATGTGCACTTGGAAGGAGGAGGTGCACAATAGGTTTTTTGTTTCTGCCTACTCTTTTTTGGGCATTGTTTTCTGTGCTTTCCGTATACAAGCAGTGGATGTTGAAGTCAAATTCGCTCATTCGCTGACTCGAGGTCCTGTTGCACCTACGTCACATGATCACGTGGGTGTGCCATGTCGGACGGCAGAAAAGTGTGAACACAGCATTGCAGGGAGCACAAAACTGACAAAAACTCACACTAATTGCAGTTTTTTGTCAATTACGCAATGGCTACTTGAGCTGCAAGGTCTCTCTGTCCATTAGAGGAACAACCACGATTTTTTTCTGGGACTTGAACTTGAATTCGGGGCGAGCACAGGTCCACATTTCCCGCTCTGTTGTCGTGTCAGGCTCTTGCTCAAAGTGCAGAGTTGCACTGAACACGCGGGTTTCCACGTGCACTGCATGCGCTCCCCGTAGTGTTACACCACCAGACACCACTGTGTTTTTTCCCTCTTTAGATAAATGTTTAACTCCAAAGTCAATACACTGGCCAAATATGCGATGAGAGTGAAGAAGGCACGAGAACGAAAGTGCATGGCTGATAGACGGAGCCAGGAGAGGAGATGAGGAGAGAGTCAGGACACGTGCTGCTGAATTTTATAGTAATTGTAAACCTGGCCAAACTCAAGCGTTATTCTTTAAGTGATAAAAACAAATTTTTGTGATGTTCTTGATGTTTGAAATATGTGTGTGAGTGAAAAATAACACCCAGATCACTTTTGATGAGGATTAAAAGACTGTGCTCTTAAAGTTTCTGTCTCTGAGCCTCAGGACCAATGACTAAAACCTCAGTTTTGTCCTGGTTAAACGGGAGAAAGTTTTCTTCCATCAGGAGACATGGAGATGTAAAGCTGCATATCATTATGCAGCCCTCCACCAGAGGGCGCATGTCTAGGTTAAAAAGCACGGGACCTAAAATTGAACCTTGGCACAGCACAGGCTATTTTATGGACTTTAGAAGAGCAAGTCTACACGTATAAAAGTTCTTTCTGTGAGAAACAAAATTAACCAACTGTGAACAGCACCAGAGAAGCCAATGTGTTCTAGCCGAGTTAAAAGAATAGTATGATTTACTGTATTCCGGGAAGCGCTTGGATTCAGTAGCACAAACACTGTCACCTTGTGCGCGTCATGATTTAATCTAAAATATGTAATCTGTGGGATTACAATGGGATGAGCTAAAAACAGGGTTTTAAAAGGTTGAGAAAATTGTTTCTTGCATTTCTACAACAAACTGCTCGTTTGGAGACAGTGAGGTGATGATTTTGAGCAGGGAGAAGAATTGGTTTGAAAGAGGAGTAAAGGAAGTTATTTTTGTGAAAAGAGAGAACCTTTCTCTAAACAGAAATGATGGTATAAGATTTAATTTAACAATCAGCCATCTAACTCCGTGATCCAAGTCAATAGACCAGTCAAATGCTAATCAGGTACTCGACAGTGACGAGGGCGCAACAGCAAGTTATCAATAGGACAATAGCACAAAAGGCTAACAAAAAGATTCGTTTCAGGTAAAAACTACACAAGACAACAAATAACTTAACAAAGACAGGCCATTATCAGGGACTGATCCCTGTGGGCGGGGCTTTCACAGATCAGAGTAGTATATAAACCAGACTTCTCAGACCAGCTCAAATGATTGAAAATGACTTCTGGACGGAAGTCCAATTGTCTTAATTTTCAAAACAGCGTCCAGATGACAACCTTTGAAACCTAGTAGTAAGTAACATACTGTGTGTGCATATGTGTGTGAGTGTGCGTATGTGTGTACGCGTGTGTGTGAGTGTGCGTGTGCGTGTGTACGTGTGCGTGTGTGTGTGTGAGTGCACGTGTGTGCGTACATGTGTGTTTGAGTGTGTGCTTTCATACGTGTGTGTATGTGCGTGAATATGTGTGTATGTCTGTGTGTGTGTGAGTGTGTGTGCGCACGTGCACGTGTGTATGCGTGTGTGTGTGTGTCTGTGTGAGTGTGTGCGTGTGTGTAAAGCTCTGTAGATTGGTGATGATACACATACATATATAATTCCTTCTACACTGCGATTAATAACATCTAATATCAGTGAGCCACAATGTTTATATTTGGCCGTTATTTTGATGCAAATTCTCTAGAGATGGACAGAGAAAGTTTTGATCTTCTTAACTTTCTTGTATACAGCCAGCTTTCACAACGTATCAGAAAAAGCTACTGTACAGGTCTCAGAGGGAGCACAAGCATGTCCCCTCAGAGCGCTTTAACACTCTCCTCATCGCAGCTCTAGTCTGTAGGGAATTCTCCAGACAAGGCTGCAGAAAACAGAATTGCCAGGGAAGCTGCACGTCAGTCAAACCTTATCAATGATTGAACACCACTCCTATTCTTATTTCAGATGTTCTTCAAAATGCAAAGGCTCTTTGTCGTGTTTTATGTCACGGCTGCCTGCTCTGCCCCACCAATGACAGAGAGGGAAGACAGCAGCAATTTCTATAGCACATGATATACTATGCACACTGGGCCTCACAGAACAGGGTCATCACGTCAACCCTTTTCAATAGTGGCCCTACTGCAACCTTTTTTTAATTTTTTGTTAATTATAAAATAAATGCATTGTGCGCTCTGCTGAGAAGGTGATCGGCTGCAGCCTTCTATCTGTCCAGGACCTGTGCGTCTCCAGGACCTGTGCGTCTCTAGGACTCGGGGACGAGTAGGTCAGATCACAGCGGACCCCTCCCACCCTGTACATGGACTATTTGAGCCCCTCCCCTCGGGCAGGAGGCTACGGTCCATCCGGACCAGAACCTCCCGCCACAAGAACAGTTTCTGTCCCTCTGCAGTTGGACTCATGAACACATTATAACACCTGCCACTTTAACAATCAGAGAATATAAGCAGCTCTATTTGCCACATTTGCACTACTGTACTAGTCTAAGTCTACTTTATTTTATTCTTAATTTTATGCATGTCCTCTTATATATATTTTGCTACTATTTTATTCATTGGTCATTCATCTTACTGCCAAAGCAAGTTCCTAGTTTGTGAATTTTGTTCACTGACAAAGGCAATAAACCTTGTTCTGATTCTGTGAGGCCCAGTGTGCAGTGCAGTGCAGGCAACAATAGCAGACATTGATGATGGATACAAATACCTTATACCTTGGAATACCATACCACAAGCAAATGGCAACCTTGAAGAGGCAACAAGGAAAGCAAGCAGCAACAGCCAAATACCTCCAGCGAGTAAGGCAAGAACAAGTCCCTCGTGATAAACAACTACGCCCTGCCAGTGATCAGATATCCTGCGGGCATAATAAGGTGGCCAAAGGAAGAGATACAGACGACAGTTGTTAAGACACAGATGGTCCTTACCATGTGGAGGCTTCCATCCCAAATCCAGCCCCCTGAGACTGTACACTAGCCGTAAGGAAGAAGGCCGTGGACTTGTGAGTGTGAGAGCCACTATCCACGATGAAACGTCCAAGATCCACAAGTATAAGGCTCCAAATTAAGGGGAAGTCAGTGAGCTGTTGGTAAACAACCATGCTCAGTGAATGTCTCAGGCAATGGGGAACAGAGGATGAGGTTCTGGAAGAAGGACCATCAAAGGAGGACAATCCCCAGCCTGGAATGTATCACCGGAACATAACTGAAGTGGCTGATATCAAGAAAACCAACCAGTGGCTAGAGTGGGACGGACTGAAGGACAGCACAGAGGCTCATCATGGCTGCACAGGAACAGGCCCTGAGCACCAGAGCGATAGAGGCCCAGATCTACCACACAAGACAAGACCCAAGGTGTAGCTCCCGAGACAGTCCAGCACAGACCTGCAGGGTGTAAGATGCTGCAGGGAAAGCATACATGGAACGCCATAACCAAGTGGCTGGTATAGTGTACAGAAACATCTGTGACCCCAAGGTCAAAATGGGAAACTTCTCCAAAGGTGGTAGAGAATGACCAAGCGGAGATCGTGCACAGCCCTTTCAGTCATATGCACATCTAAAGAAATGTTTTAGCCTTGATTTTAAACATTGTCAGAGTGGAGGCCTGTCTCACATCTTCAGGGAGACTGTTCCAGATTTTAGCTGCATAAAACTGAAATGCTGATTCCCCATGTTTAGTCCTGACTCTGGCACCAGCAGGAGGCCCGTCCCTGACGTCCTCAGAGTGCGAGATGGTTCATGTGGCTCTAACATGTCAGAGATGTACGTTGGTGTTTGGCCGTGGAGAGACTTAAACACAAGCAGAGCTGCTTTAAAGTCTATTCTCTGAGCCACAGGGGGCAGTGCAGAGACCTGAGCATAGACTAATGTGCTCGTACTTCCTCTCTCTGCCACAGGGGACAGTGCAGAGACCTGAGCACAGACTAATGTGCTCGTACTTCCTGGTTCTAGTCAGGACCCAGGACCTAGTCAGCAGCAGCGTTCTGGATGTACTGCAGCTGTTTTACAGCTCGTTTGGAGAGGCCAGTGAGCAGCCGTTACAGTGGTCTAACCTACTGGAGACAAATGCATGGATAAGTCTCTCCAAGTCTGGTTTAGACACTATACCTTTAATTTTGGCAATGTTTTTTAGATGGTAAAAGGCTGTTGATGTTATTGATTTGATGTGGCTGCCGAAGTTCAAGTCTGAGTCCATTATTACCCCCAGATTTCTAACCTATATTTAGTAGAAGTTGACAATGACTTTTGGATAAAAGTCGAAACGTCTTGATCTTTAAACGGCGTCCGGATGACAACCTCTGAACCCCTTTCTACGATGGACCACACCTGGACGAATGAGGGTTTACATCGACGAACCTATATTTAGATTAGAGAGATTTAGAGAGAGACTGGAGGTGACTGCTGACACTTTCTCTTTGTTTCTGTGGCCCAGAGACGATGATTTCAATCTTGTCTTGAGTCTCGCTGGAGAAAATTTTTTGCATCCACCACTGATCTGTTGGATGCAGTGACAGAGTGAATCCACTGGTCCATATTCACCTGCCGTCAGTGAGACATAGATCTGAGTGTCATCTGCGTAGTTGTGATAAGGCACATTAGGGCTGTGTATTAACTGACCTAACGGCAGCATGTAGAGGTTGAACAGAAGGGGTCCCAGGATTGACCCTTGGGGCACCCCACAGGTCAAGCCCATGCTCAGTTACCAATCTCAAAAAAGTCCCTGTCTTCAAAGTAGGATTTCAACCAATTTAGGGCGGTGCCAGTGATGCCCACCCAGTCCTCTAGTCTCTGTAGGAGGATCCCATGATGGACAGTGTCAAAAGCAGCGCTCAGATCTAACAGAATTAAAACGGAGGCTTTGCC
Organism: Rhinogobius similis; assembly: GCA_019453435.1. NCBI lineage: Eukaryota > Metazoa > Chordata > Actinopteri > Gobiiformes > Gobiidae > Rhinogobius > Rhinogobius similis. The sequence continues at coordinate 171,934 of CM033636.1, read as the reverse complement.
CACGTCAGTGTTCAGGCGGATGTCATTTGTCACCTTGATAAGAGCAGTCTCAGTGCTGTGATGAGGTCTAAAACCTGACTGGAAAACATCAAATGAGTTGTTTATTAAGAGGAAGTCAGTGAGCTGTTGGTAAACAACCTTTTTGAGGACTTTTCTTAAAAATGGTAGATTTGAGATGGGCCAGTAATTTTTCAGTTCTGTGGCATCAAGACTGCTTTTCTTTAGGAGAGACTTGACAACTGTAGTTTTCAAGGCCCTTCCAGATTGAAGCGACATGTTAACTGTGAGTGAGTGGTGCTAACAAACTGCTCAGTAAATGTAAATGTAAATGCAGCTGGTGCTGGTGGCTTTTGTTTAGACAGAGCGTGGGTTTGTGATGTTCGCTTCATAACACAATGTGGTGAAGCCTAACTTAACTTGGAGAGCAAATGAGCACCAAACAAAAATAGTAGGTGTTTATTACTGCAGTGCATTATGGTAGTTGTAGTTTTGACGGGTTCTATGTGTTTTATTGGCGGACCATTAAAAAAATAATAATAATAATAATCTCAGGGGCCACCAGAAATTGCCTTGAGGGCCGCATTTGGCCTGCGGGCTGCGTGTTTGACACCCCTGCTCTAGGTGCACACTCTTTAGACAGCCAAGTGTTCGTCTGAAGCAGCCGGCTAAACTTGTTAAACTGTCAATATTTGAAAGAGGTCCCCTGATGAATGCCTTGATTTCCGCTTTATCAAGCTCCTCGAATAACTTCATTAAATCCTTTTTCAAAGCTTCAGTCTGCTCCTTTCAGATGTCCACTCCACCCACGTGTACAATCAGCTGTTTAACTCCTCCGTGTGTGGACAGTACTTTGGGAAGCAGTGACGTAAACTCAGAAACTGTGCTCCTGGGGAAACAGCATGTTTTCATTTCATTTCATTTCCCTGTATGACTGATAGCACCGTCTCCATCAAGAGTGTGTCACTGTCCTTGACGTTTAGCACAGACTGTCTGTCTTTCTGCTGCTTTTAGTCAACATCATGGTGGCTATCGTTTTTTCTTTGTTCTGTAAATTCAGTCTCTGTTAGTGGTAAAATCTGTTTGTAAACTGTCAGGCGACTTTACATTAGCTTTGTATCACTTTGCTTTTACACCGAGTTTGACCCAAGACGCAGCCGGCTGGTCTTTACCCAGTTTTGGGAAAGACACAGTCACTCCAGTTTAAGTTGAAAGTAGCGTTTCTTGAAAAAAATTTAGATTTCTTACCACTCGGGACCACACTGTAATTGTATCATGGAGTCCTTTTTCAGATTCTAAAGCGAATATCCGTGCTTGTAGCTCAATTATTTGTTGTTGATACTGATATTTCCGACAGCATTCACAAGAGATTGTTTGCCTTCTTTCCCCGGACATGTCGCTGGCTCGTCAGAGAGGTTGTTAAAAATGAAAAAAGTATCTTAAAATCCTTTGTTTCCTTTGAAACGTCATAATCCAAGATTTATGGAATACAAAATTTGATCTAAAAGTAAAGTAAATTAAAACTGCAAGCAGTGATAAAAGGCCCTCGCAAATCTTGCGATGGTGGAAGGGCAGGCTTCAGTGGGAGGGATACATATCTCCCCTGGCGTGACACATGATTATAAATTGTCACCAGTACATTGGAGATATGGTTCTGTCCAATTATAACTTAACAGGGGGCACTGGAGAGCAATTTTAAAATGTAGAAGTCTTTTTTATGTCCTTTAGAATGCACAAACGCTTCAGTGGGTCCGTCTAAATCTGACAGTGTTTATAAAAGTTACATGGATTTTTCAAAATTCTTGTAACAACTTTTGATCCCAGATATGTTCTGATGAATTTGCCTCAGTTAGGACGCCATCGGATGAAAACCCAAGGACAACTTTGTTAAAGTACAAGGGCTTGATTTTGGAGAAATGCACATTTTGATTCAAAATAGGTGCCTTACCATTGAAGATAGCGTGTGGTTCAAAGAGACTTTTTTGCTCAGGGACACATACACAATGTGTGTATGTGTGCAAATGTTAGCAAGACTTTTCTTCTTTCAAAATTTCCACTTCGTTAGGAGCCCCTTATGACCACACCCTAAGATTTATGCAAATTCTTTGAACAACTTTTGATCCCACATTTGTTCTGATTATACTGGCCCAGTTTGGAGTCCGTCGGAGAAAGACCGTGGGACAAGTTTGTTAAAATGCAGGCGTTGGATTTTGGACATCTCAACTTTGAGCCAAAATGGCCAATGGTGTGGTTTAGGGCGGGGCCATAATATACTTTTGTATCCAACTTAAGAGGCTCTATGTATGTACTGAATTTTATGTCCACAATGAAAAAAATAGGCTCTGCACCCTCCTCCGGCTGCTTCCTAATAAGGAAACAGCCAAGTAGGAGCATCAAGGAAAAGTGTCCGCACTGTTCAGTAACAGGAAGAAGCAATACCAAGTGATGGAAACATCAGGAGAAAGAAACACGAGAAACTAGAGAAATACCAAGGGTTGAGAGAAGAGCTGGAGAAGAACTGAAGGTGAAGGCCAAAGTGGTGCCCGTGGTGACCCCCAAACTGGAGGAGAGGCTACAGCAGATCCCTGGAGGAACATCAGACATCTCAGTCCAGAAAAGAGCAGTGCAAGGAACAGCTAAGATACTGCGCCGAACCCTCAAGCTCCCTGGCCTCTGGAATATGTGTATAAATAATATATTTAGTGGTGGTGCTCTTACAAGATTGAAATGCCTCGAGATTGTGTGACTGTCCCCTCCCACCGCTGCTGAAATGTGATCCCGAATTTTGATCTGACTGGGTGGTCCAAGATAGTTCGATGGAGGTTCAGAGCTCAAACACTGAGAAATACTTTCCCCACACTCCTGGTCATGAGTGCCAGGCAGACTTAACCAACTACGGCACAGTATGAACTGTCAGTTCTTCACTTAAGGCCAGTGCACACTGGGTCACTCTGCTGCCTCAATGGGCATAGTTTTCTGGTGAGTCAGGTCTGCTCTGTGACAGACAGAAGCGCCGCTATACACTCTGTGGTCAAGTAAAGCTGGAATACATGAATCATGATCAAAAGACCTAAACTAGGCGTTATCCTTATACTAACCCTACAGGCCTTACCTCTAATATGTTTTTGTGTTGTGCAGACAGTATTTGTTTGTAAGACCTTCAGAGTTCCAGTGCAGGACTTCCGCTGCTTTGCTGAGCTCAGAGTCAAGGGCTTGAATCTGGGCTTGGATCAGGGGCAGCTCCACGTCCAAAACTGAGCGCATCACCTGCACAAGCATATGAAAACAAATGTCATGTGATCCCTCTTTTATTCAGAGGCCTGTACTGCGAAGCTGGATAAGTGGGTTAGAGGTAACTTCGGGATCAAACCTGGTTTAACGGTACTACCAATCTGGTTCACTTCCTACCAGAGTTAATCTCCATGGCAACAGGCCACAAACTCCGGACCAGGTTAAGTTCCTGGCAGATCAAACAGCACATGTAGCTGACCAATCAGATCTCACCATCGCTGTGATGTCACCCTTCCTCCAGAATCCTGTCGATTTGGGCTCACGGATGGTACAAGGAGAGAGAGAATTTTCAGGGATGGCAAAAATACCTTGGATTTCCCTGATAATCATCTTTTTGAGAGGAACCGATTCTCTTGTGAAGGAGTCGAGTCGAGGAATCTACAGCAAATGATTAATGCGCAGCTTATCACAGCCTCATTAGCCACCACTTTGCACAATATACTTATTGCGCACTTATTGCACTTTAGTCCCATAGGGTTACAACTGCAGTAAAGAAGACAGGTTCATTATTACTTAAACAAGAGCTTGGTTCTAATGCCTGATACTGTCCCGTGAAGAGATGTCGTTTGAATTGATGGAGCTCTGCATGTAACGCATAGCGACTCATCACTCATCACAGACTTTAGCTGTTGCCACCTCGTTTCCATTTGTCACAGTTGTACTTTTTACTTCCTCATATTTATTGAGGATGACGCTCTACGCCGCTCTTCCCTTCTTCATTGTTCTGATTGGCCGGCGGGCGCTAACTCCGCCCCTGTGAACACACACGGTGTCATTCAGAAAATCTTAGGTTGACAGAACGAGATGTGAACCTGCTTCATAGTACAACTTATCCAGAGACTTCTCATGTGTCGCTCAGTCAGGATAAGAGCAACTGATCCAGGATCAGTTCAGACAGCTTCAGAGGACAGGCCTCTGGAGTGGGGCTTGATATCAGAAGTAGTGGGACTACTTCTAACTGGACTAACTGGACAATGTTTTAAGCGCATAACTATTTCGTTTCCATCTGGGGGATGGTTGAAAGTAAGAAAATGCAAAAGTACTGTTCTTAAAGGGGCATTATGCCGGTTCTACTCTTACCTCTTTAAAGCAATGCTTCAAACTCAATAGAGTTGTGTTGTTTACAAGCTGTAATTAATTTAGGGAGAGAATCATCACATCTAACCACAATACTTTGAGCTGGGAGAATCTGAGCAGATTCACAGATGTCTGGTTTATAAGATTTTCCATGGCCTGTATCTCCCCCACCCCCCAGAGGCTTATCAGCCTCAGATCCAGCTCCAGTCACGTCACTAGAGGGACATCTAGAGGAGACTGTCACAAACCCTTCAGAGCACAGCCTTCATTAGAGTGGAACACCATCCCAACAACAGCAGTTCATTCTGGTCTCATCTAAAGCACTGGCTCCAAACACATCAGACCTGTGGCACAAAACCCCTGATGCTGCCATCTTGTGTTAACCTCCTGCATGTGCCTGTCTTCTGCTGTCTTTTAATAGAACTGTTTTTTAATTGTCATTAATCTGTCTTAAAATGTAACTTCTACTTCTTTTTAACACATTCTTTTACTGCTAGTAACTGTGATTCTAATAACCTGTATGTTTGAATTGCTTATGTTTGTGCTATTTGTCACTGCCTAAAGCGTCTGCTGTATGCACTTCTCTGCCTTATACCACAATTTTTTTCACTTCTAATACTTGCTTGCAACTGCTTTTGCCGTGTTATTGAAATTAGGGCTGTGAAGTAATCGAATCATGGAGAGATCGAGATTCAGTCATCTCTAAACGTCAGAGTTGTGTTTTTGAATGAGGAGGTCTATAGCCAATCCTCTGTCATTGAAAACAATTCAGACTTGAGGAAGACAGAAAAAACCCACGTGACTGACCGGATTGGTTCATTTTCATATAATACTTTTACTTGAATCATTTCTTTGCTCCTGTATCTGTACCTTTGCTTAATGAACAAAATAGCATCTCCAGGTCAATCTGAATCTGAAAAGACTGGTCCGAGGAGCAAGAGTTTAAGGGAGTACGGAGGAGGAGTTTACATCGAAACATTGAATGGCCTGTTTTTTCTGTCAATGGCAAAAAACAATAAACACAAACTTGCATAACCACCCCCTTATTAATAAAACATTAAACTTAAAGTATGTTATAAATCTATATTATTATAATAATCACCAGCGTCACTTGTCCAGTGACTCTGAGACTGCACTGAAGCCTGATCTGAGGCAGAGCCTGAACACTGGAGGGACCCACAGGAGAGTCTGGTGTGATGGTTCATCCTGGCTCTTGTGCTGCTACTTTGGCTCAGTGAACAGAAACCCACACAATCACTCCTCCCCCGGCTAATTACACCTACGATATACACAGTGCGCCTCTATTCCAACTGTTTTATGATCAAAGTGGAGTATGCTTTTGAACAGCTTCAGAGAAAAACCTTCAGAAAGGTCTATCTATAAAATAAACATCAGGAGGGACGTCTTTAAGAACAAAGCTGCTGGACATGGTCCATCTGTTTGAGTCTAAACAAGCACCTGGTATCACACTTTCATCAGCTGAAGGTTCCATACTCTTCGGGTTCTGACTGCACACAGATGGATGCAGCAAATCTGTAGATATTGGTGTGAAAACTGTTTTTCTGTTCATTTTGACTGATGTTCATTGAAAAATTTTGAAATATTCATGTGCTATGTAACTTTCCTGCAGAGTCATTGCTCTGTCTGGAATGTTCCAGAGTATGGCATTTAACTTGTAAATCTCCATGGAGAAATCAGATCTGTGGAAAGGCATCAATAAGATACCTAGTACTTTTGGGGTTAATTTGATATCGATACTCAATACGGGTCAAATCCTTTGGGTGAAGACTTTTACATAAATAGATATATAAACATACATATAAATGTGTATAAAGCAGGACTTGACACAGCCCTGACACAGATGGACCAGTCCAGTCATCTGCTGGTGGAGAGTGTTTGACACTAAACAATGGATGTCTAAAATTGATGCCTAGCCTTAAAATGTTCATTTTTAATTAGTATTGATGTTTGCACATCAGTATCGATACCCACATTTTACTGAGTCAATATGGATATATCGATCTTTACAAATGCAACATGTGCAGTACCTTGTTGTAGTGGCTGGTGATGAGCTCCAGGTTGGACACATACTTCCACAGCTGCTCCCTGCTGGAGTAAAGCTGTAAGGCGGCCTCAGGGATGTCCTCGCTCTGCCCACACTCTAAATACTTCACCTCCCGCAGCACAGACACCAGCTAGGCCAGAGGACAACAACAGGGAGTTTAGAAAATATGTATATCAAAGACCGAAATGAAAATGAAAATGGTAACATTACAGTATACCCTTGACACCATAGAAGAAGTGCTTAAAAACATGCAGAAGATGCACGTTGCAGTCTGAAAGTTGAAAAATGTGCATACATACACATTTGTGCCTGTAAAGCCAGGGTGTGCAGAAGGATGTGAGAGGAACCTGCAGTGTATGTAGAAATGTCCAGACCTGTGGGTTGAAGTTGACCAACAGGAGGCGGCTGGAGGGGTCCCGTGTGAGAAGGGGCAGACCCTGGTTGTACTCGGAGATCTCTGCTACCGTCTGTGCCCAGGAGACATACAAGCTGCCCGCGTATCTGCAACACATCATCATGATCACCACAAGCCACTGAAACCTTTGACACGGGACACTACGGCCTTCCTTTGTTCCATCAGAAAGACGTCAGCTTTGATTTGGGGATTTGTTTGTGGCCCTCAGGTCTCCTGGTGATTGTGCAAAAATATTCCTTTATGAAATCATCGTGAAGATAAATAAGTTTAATGAAAACAAGCAGGAAGGGTATATTTTTCCAGAAAAAGTTGCACAATGCACTCTTTAATGTACTCTGTTCATAATTATTATCGATGTAAAAGCTTTCAGTCTGTATATTTTGTATCTGCTTAAGCATGTACTGTATTTTAAAAGTCTTAAGCATTTGATTAAATGCTTAAGATTAAAAAAACACTAGTGGACTACTAAAAGATGCAGCTTTAATTTTTAATAGTTCAGATCAAACTCAGTTGCTGTGTGTGAGGTGCCAGGACAAACACTGATCTGCCAGAGTCCACGAACAACATGTCAGGGCTCTGGACGCCTCTATCACTCTGAGATTATGAGGAGAAGACGGGTCCTCAGTGTGCGCTCCTTATTGCATTTGGGCTGCGGGCTTCATTTCCTGACTGCAGCACGACAACGCAGAAGCAATCAAAGCACGCAGTCTCGCTCATAAATCAGCCAGCGTTTGTCCACGCTGATGAGCCGGGATGCCCAGCTCCTGACTGCAATGAGCCTTTCCCAGACTAACAATGGAGTGGGAATGCAATTCTAGACACAGCTAGTGTCCAAGCTACATAACAGTGTTTACATTCATATTGAGCAATCAAAACTTGGGATTTTATAGCATCTCATCAAATAAAAATGAAACATTAGTATTAGTATTGTTTTCCAAAAAACGTGTCACCTCTGCTCCAAAAAAACAACTTTTACTGACTGAGGATCGATTGTGGACCTCTCTATTAAATAGAGCCAATTTGATGATTAGAAACGACCTGTCATGGGTTTGTATAAAAAGCAGCCAGGTACCCACATTGCATTTGGGCGTAGGACTCTGGAATCCCTCAAATGAGAAGAGCTCCCCCCTTAGTTTACCCCCCTCTAACCCAGAGGGGGGCAAACTAAGGCCCGGGGCCAAGTGCAGCCCTTTTGACATTTTGACAAAAGTACCAGCACATAACCCCTGTCTTAGCTGCTCTTCATTGGCTCCCAGTCCATTGTAGAATAATCTCTAGAGCTGCAAAATCTATAGAGCATTTCAAAACATAATTTAATACATACTTTTAAACTGGCCTTTAACACTGCTTGAGCAGATACCATGGTCTGTATTAGAAGCTTTATGCATAATTTGTATTGTTTATGTGTATTTGTGTTTCTGAAACTGTACCTGCGATCAACCATGGCTGTTTTTAAAATGTGCTACATAAATACATAAATGTGATTGATTGATTTACACAGTTGAAAGTGTATACAAATACATAATATTGCATAGTTCATTTATTTTCTACCTCTTGCTCCCGTTTTTATCTCATTAGAAGAAAAAAGTCCAGAGGCGTTTCGAATAATCAGACTTCAGTATACAAGAGACTAAGACTTCAGTATACAAGAGACTAAGAGAAAGAGACTAAATCGGGTCCTTTTCTATGGAGAACTCAAAGACGTATTAAGCAGAGGTCCGACATGTGACCATCTCTGACCTGTTTGTGAATGTACTGTGCAGATGGTCTTTGTATCAGTGTATTGTCAGTGTCAGGGTTGTGTCTTATGTAAAAGCCTCACTAAGGACCACGCACCGCCGTCCCTCACAACCGCCCCTGCCTTGTCATCACCCCTACAGCACAACCGTGAATCATTCAGATTTAACAGCAGGCAGCGCGTGTGATTTACGAAAAATGTAATTGCATTGGTAGGTGTTGCTATAAATATGAACACTGAAGAATTTGATCTGTTCAGACCAAAATTGCAAACAAGTGATCCAAATCTTAGATAAGATTAGTCAAAGTAACAAAAAATTCATGAAATCCAATATGGCCAATCTCCTGTTGGTCAGAGAACGGAGCTACAATTAAGATAAGAGAACCTTTATTTGTCCCACAATGCACAGCGCACAGTTCAAGAACAGCAGAAAAGTAGAAAAATGCAATTAAAAAACAAGACAAACCCTAACCCTAGACTTAAATCTAATTTATATTTTAGGCTGGTCTCAGGGTGCTCTGTCATCAGTTTTCATGAGCCTAGAACATAAAAACGCATACAAATTCCCACTGGGGACAACTTCCAGGGGGCGCTGTTGGGCCATTTCATTTTCATCCACTCAAATGGGATTTTCTCAAAAATTGTTTGACGTAGGAGTGTTCAAATTTATGATCTCAGGCCGAAAAAAGAAACCTTGCAATTTCAATAGCCCTGGCCAGCTCATGGCTGAGGCCCAATAAAGGACCCATTGTTACACTGTCTCCACTGACCTTGCTGTGTCTGCTCAGCCTTCATCTGCAGTGTGTAACTTTAAATTTATACTAATTCCGAAATGTCTCCGCTGGCATTACTGTGATGCTATCTTTATCCTTTTATGTCCAGTTCTTTTGGACGCGGCAGATCACAAGTAGTGATTTCTCCCACTTTGATTCCAGCGTCGCTCGGGCTGGCTCTTTGTAGCGTTTTTACCCCTCTACGGATAGCTTTATGTTGGACTGTTTTGATGTTGAACATGGTCTAAAAGGCGATTTCTCACCGGGCAGGAGAAACTGGGCGGCTTGTGAAATCATCTTTGGAGGCGCGGTGCAGTAATGAGAACATAAATCATGCTTAGAGCTCTGAGTCTACATGCAGTCCCACTGGGGCCGCTTCATAAATGTTAGACAGTCAACTTTCTAAACGACTGGAGTCAGATTACACAGAACAGACCGCAGCGGTGTGGGGGAGATTGTGTGTACAGTATGTTATTGGCTTACATCAAATTCACTCCAGCAAAACAAGTATTGCATTTTAAATTAGATTACTGTTTTATTTATTTGGGAATCAAGTTTCAGATCACATTTTAAACATGTCCCAGGGCATGGACTTAAATGATGAATCAAAAAAGTATGACAACAATTATTGCTAAATTACAAAAAGTAAATGATATACAGTGTAATAGGTTTGCGATTTGCTAACTTGATAACTAATCCAAATGGCCGAAGCCCTTAAGTGTGCAGTAGAGTGAGTGTGAGTGCTCTGGCAGTGGGCTGTGTGGAGCGTTCCTCCACAGGGGCTCGGTGCACACACACCTGTCCAGCTTTTGCATCATGTCCTCGTACTTCTGGATGACCCGGGCTCCTGACGCACTCTCCAGGCACCTGAACAAACAGCACTTCATCAGAATTTCACATTTAACGTCCATAAGCATTCAATCACAAAGGATTCCATCAGGATTACTCCAATTCACAAGAAGTCCAAGTGTCCAGATTGTACTGTATGTTTTAATACTCAGCCTTTCCCTTGGTATCAAAGTCGAGTTTGTATTACAGTGACAACACTACTAAACTGTGAAGAAATGTGTTCTCTGCCTTTGACTATTCCCTAAACAGGTGCTTCTTAGCAGCAGAAGTGGCCGAATCAACGCAGACACAAGGAGAAGAAACAAACTTCACACAAACCCTGGACATAACAGTCTGCATCGGTCATACTCACGGGTAGGACAGCTGTCTGAACATGGAGAAGGGCGTCTGGATTCTTCTCCTCAGCTCCTGGACCCACCTGAGCCCTCCTGCTACTGCTGGCATGTTCTTATTCACGGGAGACCAAGCTGTGCACATCAACCCGTAGTTTAAAACCAAACTGGAGGCAGCTCAGAATTCTGCTAGAAGTGTCTGTGTAAGTGTGAAATGACAGATTTGTTGACCTGGTTTATGGTTCCTATCTCATCACATGAAACAAAAACTGGCATAAAGCTCAACATCTTCTCTGTCGGCACAAATAAACAAAAGTGAATGTATTTTTTCACAGTAGTCTCAGAAAGTGGTACCATTATTCAACTCCAAAGACATAATTGTTGTCCGTTAAAGGACTTCAAGCATAAGATTAATGTGATCACAAACTAACAACGTTAAGGTTCAACGTATATAGCACTTATTTTCGGGTCATTTTGACCTGGTCTAGATTTTTTATTTTGTTTTTCATCACTATGAAACTTTCATGGATGGTTAGAAACAACATATACTTTATGCAATATTTTAAATGTAAATAAGTAATTTTTCTGATATGAAAAAGTATGTATTTAGTAGTATTTCAAAACAGTGAATCTCCCATAGAGTTATCCAGGCCCTGTCCGAGACTATGAACACAACTATATTCATATGGGAAACTACACAACAAAGCTCAACTAAAGTCACTTGAACTCAGAATAATTATCTTGATTCAAGTAGTTTTGAGTAGTGTTCATTTCGTTTGGTCGTGTTCACGCTGGTGCACTTGTGGATACATTTGCTTTGTTTGCAGAGACGTGAATGTGTTAGGAAACCAGATTCGCACCACGCAATTTTGGTCCTCTTGAATCCAAGATCTCAGTGCAGAGCTCGTCAGCACTCCTGGTGTCCTGGAGCACACGTGAACGCCATGAACGGCACGTGGGGAAAATGAAACTACAGACAAGCGGAACGTTTTTACATGTGATGCTAAAGACATGAAACCAAGTTGGTTCTTTGTATTCAGTCAAGTCATGGCTCCAAACTTCAGATTCCATTAAATCTTTATAAAAATTTGCCGCAATATATTTTAGCTTCAATCAAACCATCTGATACACTGCCCCTTCTGATGACAGGGGGTACTGCACCCTCAGTCAGTTCATTTGTCAAAGGTGTACATTTTCTTCTGAAGTGCACGAGTCCTGCAGACCACTTGTGTGAACACACTCATAGTCTTGACCAACTGCAAACATACTATTAATGTGTTATTGTTGTTGAAAATGACATGTCCATGAAACATAACATTTAATCCCTTTGACTGGAGCGTTCCACAGTATAGTTTGAAGCTATCTCTGTCTCCTCGAGATGACGCCATCAGGACAAATTACAGGTCTGATCTGTGGGGTTAGAATGCATGTTTGTCTACGTGTTTTCGAGCATAACAACACCAGCAGCTGAATAGATCAAACAGCACTTTGGTTTGGAGTTTCAGTTTTTGCAGTTGACTTTAAATGCCTGAAGAATGCATAATAAAGGAGTTTTAAAGAGTGTGTGAAGTGTTATTGTTAGGATTATTATTGATGGAACGGCAATACATTATTTATTTGTGCTAGATTATCATTCTGTCAGCTCTCACCCAGTTGGTCAGCCGCCTGTAAGTGCCTTGTGTACATGAGCCTAGTGCTGTCCAGTTCTTGGTCAAACATGGACACCAGTATGGAGTATCTGTCCCCAACATTTACAGCCACCAGGGGGCGCTCAAGCAGGCTCCCAAACATGTCCAGCACCTGCAGACATTATAAGGCTAGGTCAGTGACTCAGTTTGGAGGCTTGGATGACAGCGGTAGAAGAGACCTTGAAGGCGTGCTCCAGTCCAGGGGCGCTGTCGAAGGCCTGGCAGAAGATGGCTCCGAGACGCCGGTCTGTGTCCTCCACCAGGAGTTTGAATTGTCTCACATCTGCATCGAACTCCTGCACACAAACAGTTAAGACACTTCTAATATCTGTTAAAAAATGTAATCCTATGTTTTATCGTTTTAATCCAGGAGTGTCCAAACTTTTTCCATCGAGGGCCACATATTGAAATATAGACCAAGCGGAGGGCCACAAATCAATCGCGAAACGTTAAAAAAGCTGCATTTAGCTGATGTTTTAAGCTCCACCACATCTACATTCAGTCTCAGTGCCTTAATATCAGGTCTGTATTGCAGCAAAATGTTAGTTATTTAGGTTGGAATTGTAGAAAATCTGAAATGTGCTGTAAATAGTACTTATCAGGACAATGTGGGCCAGTTCACCAGGAAGCCTAAGGGCCAAGAAAAATTGGTCTGAGGGCCACATTTGGCCCCCGGGCCTGAGTTTGGACATGCCTGGTTTTAATGTAAAAGAATAATAATTTTCTGCTTGGTTTGTGTTGGTCCATTCGCCAGCCAACTCCTACGGAATCATTTCTCATTTGATTATACTTCGAACCGTTACAAGTTTGGGGACTTTTGTTTTAACTTGGTCCAGAACCCCTGAACCCTTTTTTGAACCAAGATTAAGACAGAATTGTGTGAGTGTTTAAAAGCTGGTGCTATGGTCACATACAGTGTCACACAGTCATGACATTTGGAAAGAATACTGTCAGGACGAGGAATACAGACAAATAACATTATAGGAGTTTATGCATATTGGTTTCTCATTATTAGACAATTTATGGAAAAAAAAACTAAGTTCGTTCTCATGTACAAATCCTCTTCACAAAGAATTACACAGTGACCCCACAACATGGCATTACTGTTCCATATGTAAATAGAAAACTTCCCCAATTTGAGATTTAAATGGTTTCATGTTTTAACTTACATGTGTTATTTGTTTTGTGTTTTTCATGTTTCCATAATCAGTGAATATTTACTCAAGGTCTAGTTCTGATCTATGCAAGGCAACATCACGTTTCTGTCTTGTTTTTAAATGTTTAGCTCTTACTATTTCAGTAAATCTTTACAGTAGCCTTCAAGCGTCCTTCTCTCTCCAAATATTGCGGAACAATAAAAGAAATCTTGTGTTTTAAGAGCTTACCGTATTGTTAAGGTCCAAGCATGCGTTTGACTTCTCTGTGAAGTTCTTGTATAATTCCACAAAGTTCTGGTGCAGTATCTGGACGTGTTGGCTCAGGATGCGACCTTTCACCCCCCCGATCTCCAGCTTCTCCAGTTTGAACAGGTCCACTGCAGTCAACACCACTTCCTACAAAGTTCAAGGACATCTGTATATCATCTTTTATTCAACGTTGGATATTGTTTTCCCTGTTATGGGCATTTTATGTTCCAAAAGTGAAAATTATGTCTACAAACCGATCCAATGTCGAGACATATACATATTATTGCTTTGTAATGTGGAAGCACTGATATGATCAGATCAGAAAGATAATAGATCATTACTGTCAATGTATGTAATGTATTGTATTCAGAATGTATGACTTCTCACTCTTACCTTGATGGTGTTGAGTCGCTGCATGAACAGGTCCAGTCGGGTGAAGACCAGGTGAGGGGAGAAGTCCCACGGTAGAACCATGCGCCCGTTCCTCTCGTACTGGCTCAGACTGGCCCTGCGCTCGTCGTACGTGCTCCTGAACAGCTGGAGGAGCTCCAGGCTGTTCTGCAGCTTGACAAGGCTTTCGGACACCTCCCCTCGCAACAGCTCCTCTGGGATTAAATAGGCTTGGGCCTGGAAAGAAGAAGACATTTGGGACTAAAATGTGTGAGTACAGACAAGGCTTTCACTAAAATGCTTGTGACCAACATATTTCATTATATTAGAATACAAATCTTATCTTTGTAATCCAACAAATCTTTGTTGCTTCTTATATTTAATTTGCGGAAACTACAATTACCACGAAAGTGAACTGCATTTTTCAGCATTTACAGCTTAGAAGTTAGTGGCCAACTTGTAGTTCCCAGACCCCCTGAATGCCTCATACAGTCCTGATCAAAAGTTTAAGACCAGATGAATAAATGGCATCTTAACAAGGTTCAAATAGAGCTTCAATAAACAACAAGGAATTGGATTGAGACAAAAAAAAAAGAGTAAAGAGTAAACATTTTATTGAAAACAACAATTAAACTAAAATAGTCTGTTCTGCAGCTGATGAAAGGTTTAGGACCACATGCCTTTAAAAGCCTAAATCTGTGCAAAAATGTGGATTCAGTGTCATCTTCTGTCAGGTGTTCACCTGTCACCTGTCTGATGGCAAAGGCAAAAAAAAACATTCTCTTTTAAACGTGGTGGGGTTGTTGAGACAGTGAGACAGACATTTGGAATTTCTTAAAAGATCCTGAGGGTTATGGAACAAAAAAGTCAAGTGGAAGACCTGAAAGCCGTCCATCAAGACACTGGACGACCTTCGACCCAAATGAAGGCTGTTACTGGTGCGACTGCAGCCCAACAACATCAGACACATCTGACACTGAAGGGCTTCACAAACAAAACACGTCTTCAAAGGCCTCGTCTCCTTGAACGCCACAGAACTGCAGCTTGGACTTTACAAAAAACACCAAACATGTTTTCTACGCGCCACAGGGAGGGGGCGCCATAATGATCTGGGTGCTTTTTCCTTCAGTGGAACAATGGAGCTCCAGGTGGTGCAGCGGCCCCTGGCTCTGTGCAGATGTTGCAGAGAGCATCCCTCATGACTGAGGGCCTCGTCTGTGGAACCACTGGGTTTTTCAACAGGACAACACTACAGTTCACAAAGCCCCAGGACAAAGGACTTCTTCAGGAGAAGAACATCCCTCTTTTGGACCGTCCTGTGTGTTCCCCTGATCTAAATCCAACTGAGAACCTTTGGGGACGGACGGCAAGGGACGTTTACACAAATGGAGCACAGTTCAGACAGATGTCCTTCAGGAGGCCGTCTGCACCACTTGGAGAAATGTTCACCTCCTGGAAACACTTGCATCAACAGTGGAGCTGCTCATTACTGAGTTTATGTTTGGGACTTTGATTTCTGTTTTAGGGGGTTTGGGTTTTTTTGAGGTGTGGTATTAAACTTTTGATCAGCTGCAGAAAAAACTATTTCAATTGTTGTCAAACTTTTTTTTTTCACTCCCATTTCTTGTTGCTTATTAGAATCTTGTCCAACTATGCAAAATGTGTCTTTTTCCATTTATTCAGCTGGTCTTAAACTTTTGATCTGGACTGTTCTCTGGCTTCAGCAGTTGTAGCTGACAGATCAGACCTAGTCACTGGCCAAATCCTGCGCTGGTTGTATTAAACTCCATGAAAATTGAGTTGAATTAAATGAAAGATTCAACAGCAAATGGTCAGGTCATGTTCGATTTGATTTTTTACGATTTATGACAGAATATTGTAATATTCTACATTGGTTTATAACATAATCAAATTGATAAAGAAATTGAGTTATAATCATAATCATAATCATAACTGTGGTTATTTTAGATAACAGAATGTCCTCTGCAAAGAACAAAATATCTTTTTATAGAAAAATATCTTCTTGTACACGTGGACCTCTTCAAACATGTTCTAAAATGTGTGGAATTCTTATGTTTATCGGATCATCATCAACATTAACGCTGTATAAGTAGTTTACAATGTGCAATGAATAATGACAAGATACAAAAAAACAACCAAATTATTATAATCATTATAGAGTCTATTTTTATATAGACACACACATACAATACAATGGATATATATATATATATATATATATATATACACACACATACATACACACATCTAACCCCTAACCACATATATATATATATATATATACATATCCATTTGACAGCAGATACAGCACCAGAAGTGTAACCAGAGCAGAGGCACCACTAGAGGGCAGTGGAACAACACTAAATGTAGAACAGCCTGAACAGGAAAAAGCTGCCACTTGAACTGCACCGTTTAAACAACTTAGCAACTAAAGTAAAAACTGTAGAAAATCAGAGATGTATGCACTTTTGACTGTATGCAAGTTCACTTTATGAGTTTACATCAAATGTAATTTTTTTTATTCAATCTGCTATGCTGCTAAATGTAGTCCATTTTGTCCAAGTGTGTGAATACTGAGGTTAATAGTAAATAGTGCAGTACATTATGTACCATTATGTACAATAACTCCTCAAAGACTGCAGATTAGATGTTAAGCTTGAGTCTGGTACAAGCCTCTCTGCGTTTATGCTTAATGTTATTGTACATTAAGTATAAAACCCCTTAACCTTAACGTGGTGGAGGGGTTTGAGTCCTCGGATGATCCTAGGAGGTGTTGCATTGGGCATTATGGTCCTGGTGGGTCTCCCATGGCAAACAGGTCTTAGAACGAGCCAGAACATGTGTGGCTCTCAAACCCTTAAGGCACCCCTGAAGCCAGGCCTGGGATGGGACCACGTGGAACCACCTTCCTTCCTCATTTCAACGCTCATATTGCTTTCACTCTGAGGCAACAAGCAGCTAATGCAACAGCAGGCAGTAATGGGAAGTACCCTTCAATAATGTAGTAACACAATACTGAATACAGTCTGTTACATGATCCGATCAGAGTGCTGTTCTCTGGATCCTTAAACACTTTCACACTAAGTTACATTATATTATAATAAATAAATAAAAACTATAGAATAAACAGCTTGTTTGTTGCACTTCTCTTCATTGATTAGTGCCACTTATGACACATGCCCCGCCCCCTCACTGCACAGCTCCTGTGGTGCTCTTCTGACCTGTTGGAGCAGCAGGTTGCACATCTCCTGCAGAAGAACGATGATCCGGGCAGGGCGGCAGTAGAAGCGGGAGTGGGCCCAGACCAGACAAACGGTGTGCATGAGCGGAGCCATGTGAACCTTGACCGCCGGAAACTCTACCTCTTCCACGTCCTGGAGCAGGTGCTGCAGGGGCTTCAGGTGTGCGCAGATGTCCTGCGCCTCCTCCAGGGCTGACATAGAGCAGAAGAGAAAATATTTATTAGACAAATGTAAGGAAGGGATGGGGCTCCATCTCTGCAGTGCACCCCTCAGATTAAGATGGGACACGGCTGCAATCTGCATGAGAGACAGGCGGGTCCACACTTAACAGCCATGAGAGAGTTACACTCACCTCTCTGAAGAATAACTGAAGACACTTTTACCTTCAAAATAATCAAGAGTCCACAAAAGCAACGTTATAATCTATAATCATTACAGATTATGTATTATGAGGCTGCCATGTTTCCTGACTTTTCATTGATTAAACAACGTCATGTGACTCCTGACACTCAAAGTTGTCCTCTAGAAATTATGTTAAACTCACTCAGAGTTCTCTAAAAGGGACATTAAAAGTGGCGACAGATGTGAAGAAGTTTCATGTGGATTTATTAGAGGAAAACTGTGTCATTTGGATTATTTACATGAGACAGACGTGAGCCTCGCGAGAGGAGGAGAAAAGAGGAGGAGGAGAAAAGAGGAGGAGGAGAAAAGAGGAGGAGTGTGTGTCTATTAGTGCTTCAGCTCTGGTTTAAGTGTAAAAATACATGTGCCCTTTCTGTATCTTCAATCTGATGTTCAGCCAGGGACAACAAGCATATGCATTGCTGTTGCATTTTCTTGTGCATTGCTCTTTCTAAAAAGACAAATAAACTTTTAGCTCCAACACTCAGCATCTCCTTTTCTTTTAATTTGTGGCTGACTCCCTGTGCCTGTAGTATCAGTAAACAGTACACTGTACCACGAGAGAGTCTTAAAATTCAAACATAGATGACTAGACTAGATGTATGTACTATGGTGTATGTACTTGATCTTATTTATGCACATTTCCAATATCCTTATTTATATATTCATTTCATTCATTTTCTACCGCTTATTCCCGTTAGGGGTCGCGGGTGACTGGAGCCTATCCCAGTGACTTTGGGCCTTAGGCGGGGTACACCCTGGACAGTGGCCAACTCGTCGCAGGGCTGACACAGAGACAGAGACATTGACAGACAACCATTCACTCTCACATTCATTCACTACGGACAATTTAGAGTTGTCAATTAACCTACACAGTCATGTCTTTGGACGGTGGGAGGAGCCGGAGAACCCGGAGAGAACCCACGGTAACACGGGGAGGACATGCAGACTCCACCCAGAGAGATCATGTGATGTTAGGGTGGTTCAGAATTCGAAACCATGATGTTGGGGTGGTCTGGGATTCGAACCCACGATCTCCTTATTGAGAGGCAGAAGCTCTAGCCGCTCTGCCACCGTATTTATATATTGTTGAGTAAAAAAAATAAAAAAGCCTTAACAGAATAATACGTTTGTATCAAAGTCACAATACTCTGAGCGGCAGATTTGGGCAGCACATGATGACATTTGCCAAGCTTTGGCATGAACAAAGACAGAGCCCGGTCTGATTCAGAACAATAATCTGCTGCATGTTTGACATGGTGACCTCACTCTGTGGACTCTGACGAGTCTAAAGTGACACAAGCTTCAGATTTGGCTCCATAAATTTAGCTGGTGACACAAGTACAAAGTGTCTTAGTTTTGGATGTCGTTTGGCAACACACTTTAATTTTTTTTTTTTAAGTGATGCCTAGAATTAACTGTCAATGTTTTTCTCTATATTTCTCATTGAAGGATAAATTATAGGGCAGATTAAAATGAAATGATGAAAATGTCATTCAATACCATGAAATGTTTGGTTTGTGGACATGTGCTTGTTTTAGGTGACATTAAGACTTTAACTCAAAAATGTAAACACATTTTATTTTTTTAATCATTTAACTAGTATTGTGCTACTATATTAAGGCAACAATTAATTGTGTATGTAAAATGTTAACAAATAATCAAAAATAATTTTTTGGCAAGCAGGAGTGCTGCCTGGATGTAGACGGTATAAAGTTGTCCTTTTGGTGCTCTTCAGAGCAGGGATCAGTCTTGAATAAAAAATGAAAAAAAAGTACTTTAAAAACCTTTATTATTACATGACGGGTTCGTACAGATTTGAAGTGAAGGTTTTCCATGACGTTTCCATAACCATTTCCTAACTTTCCATGACCTTGATTAAGTTATTAATATTTAATTAATATTAATAATGAGAAAATGAAAGAGACAGTGCAGAGTGGCAGAGAGAAGGTGGAGAAAACACAAAAGAACAATAAATAATCAATTATTAAGAATATACAACAACGCTATGAGAAATGCAAGAAACAACTACTTTTCCAAAATCATTTCCAACAATAAAAACAAGCCAAAAACCCTCTTCTCGACCACTGACAGCATTTTAAACCCTGATTTTAGTAAGTCTAATTCTACCCCCACCGATTCTCTCACTTTAGTCACTTTGAAAGGATCCAACAACGCCATCTGGACATCAGTGGGTCCAAGACCATATTAATAAAGCACACAGGTTTGTTTGAATTAAAAAGGAGGCAAATTCCATATAGTTACAACAATTTATTAAATGTGCGTTTCTTAAAGTTTAAGTTAATTCCTTGATTCTTGACTTTATATTAAAAAGATCTTAAGGATAGTCCGTTGAAATCATTCGTTGTAATTATTGCACAGTCCCAAACATGTTCCTGTAAACAGACATCAGACAAAACATACAGGTAACTAGACGACATGACACCATCAGCAATGGGCCGACTCAACCTCTCAGCCTGAACATCAAAAGATTACATCAGCTCAGAACACAACAAGTCATTTCATTCGCACTGTACTAAGGTAGAACCTACTTCATGTTAAGGCCCACCTTTTCAGCCTAGCTTTTGGTTAATATTTAACTGTGTATTTATCTATTTTATTTATTTATTTATGCTATTTATTGTGTTTATTTTAGGCTTACTATTTTAGATGTATTCATGTCCTTTACTCTATTTCTACCCAAATCTTTATTTTTTTTTTTCATATTTATTTATTTATTTATTCTTTTATTCATTTTAGGCCCCCAGTGTTTCCTCTGAGGGGCCCTCTGTACCAGGAGCAGTAGTTGGCTGTGGCTGCTGGGCCCTGACTCATGGGTGTGTGAGAGTGGGTGCAGGTGTTTGGTTGTGTGGGGTCTGGTGGTCATGGGGTGGTTGGGTGGGACATGTGCAGCTCATAGACAGGTGCGCCCTGTATATGGACTAAGTTTTTCTTTGTAAATATGGCTGGTGTGGCTTATACTCAGGTGCGCTCACTAGTCCAAATTTTACGGTAAGCAAAATAGCACTAAAATGCAGGGATTTACTTTAGTTTACTTCAAAATTTCTTGGAGAAATATCAAACCCCTTCTGAATTTTATTACAAAACAAATTGGGAAGGTTTGTGAGATAATTTGATAACATTTAAAATGGAATTGTGAATGATTCTCTTCAAAAGTACAATATAGAAACTGTGATTGTGTCTTGTGGTGGCACACTCAGAAGCATGAACTTCTCAAAATGGAACTTGAAGCTAAAAAGTTTGCCAAGTTTACAAATAAGGAGTTATTGCAACCAAGACATTGCACAAATCAATGATCATCATCCCCTCCTTGAACCGCCACCTTAACGTGGTGGAGGGGTTTGAGTACCTGAATGATCCTGGGAGCTCTGTTGTTGGGGGCTTCATGCCCCTGGTAGGGTCACCCATGGCAAACAGGTCCTGGGTGACGGGTCAGACCA
This sequence comes from Rhinogobius similis, assembly GCA_019453435.1. NCBI lineage: Eukaryota > Metazoa > Chordata > Actinopteri > Gobiiformes > Gobiidae > Rhinogobius > Rhinogobius similis. The sequence goes on along the minus strand of CM033636.1, from coordinate 150,787 downwards.
AGAGCGGTTCAGAAGCCCTTTATGATGAGTAATCCAACGAGGCCAGTTACATCGCCCGGATTGGCATCACCGGGGCCCCACCCTGGAGCCAGGCCTGGGGTAGGTGCTCGACGGCGCGCGCCTGGTGGCCAGGCCTTTCCCCACGGGGACATTAATTAATTGTTTAATAGCAAATGATTCTTTTTAGGTCAATTATTTTGTTTTTTGTCAACGATCTCAGCTACAGCAAAACAGAGGGTAGTGTTCAGACGCCAGAGGACCCTGAGCTAACTCTTAAAAACTTCATGTCCACTCAACTCAAACTCCCTCCCGACTCCATCCACAGTATCACATTCCATCGCATTCATCGCTTTGGGAAACGTACAGACAATAAACCCAGTCCCCCTAATATAAAAATTTGAACACTACATTTGGAATTAATGACCAATATCCTCAGGAGATCAACGAGTGCAGAAAGGTTTTGTACCTTATCCTCAAAGAAAACAGAAAAAACAAGTGGGCAACAACGGTGGTGGATAAACTTTATATTGAAGGGCAATGGTTTAGGAATTCCCAAACCACTCCATGGCTTTTTAACTCCACAAACTGAACTGCTTCTTCTCAACAACTTCTTACAATAGACAACCAAACTAACGATGGATTAAATATAGCCACAGAACCAACAACAATCTAATGAATCATTCCTTTAGTCTCTCACCTATGCCACTGGTCAGTGGCCTCTCTGACTCATACCTCTGAGCCCCTATGCACAGCTAATCTGTTTTTTTGTTATGTGTCTGTGTTATTTGTTCGTCTGTGTTCTTCTCCTTCTTCTTGTAACGTCAAAGTATTACATCTAAATGTAGAACATGCGAGTGCGATAACAAGCGAGTGATGCACCTCCTTCCTCCAAAATCCAGACCAAACCCATACATCCTCCCTCCACCTCACCAATTACCTCATAAAGTACATGATCAATAAATCAAATTTAAAGATGCTTACAATGTGCAATGCATGATTTAAAATTAGTAACATGGAATGTACGTGGCATGGGTAGAATCTCCAAAAGAACAAAAATGTTAAATCACCTTACAAAGTTACAAAGCTGATGTTTGCGTCCTTCAAGAAATGTATTTAACTGACTGACAATGATACATAGGGATCTATATTAAATCTAATAATCAATCGCCTATCCCCCACCCAATTGCGCTGCGCCACACACACACACACACACACACACACACACGCACACACACACACACACGCACACACAAAAATCTCACTCCAAATCATGATCAAGACTTGAGAGCCCTGATTCTTATAAATTAAAATATCAAATGTATCCATAAATCATCAACCAGTGACCCAGAGGGTAAATGTATTATCCTTAATGGAATAATCAATAATAATATGTACTCCTTTGCCAATGTACTGTATATGGACCAAACACAGACAACGTTTCATTTTTTCAGATTCTTCTACAACTAGAAAATTCCACCAATCTAATTATAGCAGGAGACTTCAATACAATTATCAATCCAACCATAGATCACACAAACACGGCACCACCTTTTAATGGTGCTCAGAAGTAATAAAACAATACATACATGCATGATTATGGCCTATACATATATATATATATATCCTATATATACATCCCACTCACTGAACACAAACAAAAAACATATCTTTATTCTCATGACCAAATAAGTTGTTTCTGTTTCTTTCTGTTTGTATATGTTTTGTATCACCTCTCATTGTGTCATTTGTACTGTTTACCATCACTCACAAAAGAGAGATAAAATAAAGCAAGATGAAATGCATGTGGATTAAATCTGCTGTGAAGGCCAAAGTAGAGCACTATATTCACTGACTCATTGTAGACGTGATGAAATGAAACCGTTTGCATAAACTCTGTATTAGTTTTGACCATATTTTCCACATTTTAACACAGCCCGGTGCTGTACAGCTGCTCTGATTGGCTGTTGTAACATGTCGTGCTCTAATGATTTGACAAATAGTGGTAACAGAGTCGCACTGATCCCACACACGAGGAGAGCAGCCACATTAAATCTTTTACACACATCACTCCTCGGGCAGCGCCTCCTGGGCCAAAATCATCAAGTGAGCAGAAGACTTTACCTTGAAGGACGTCCTGGAGCAGGCTGTTGAAGGAGTGTGTGTAGCTGCTCTCCACGGCCTCCAGCAGGGAAGCCATTTTCTGAGCCCGAAGCGACGTGAGCTGGGAGTAGATGCACTCCAAGTCTGAGCGTCTAAGGGCAACAGAAACACACAAGAGGCACACAGTGAGAAGCAGAAACACAGGCAGACACTGAAACAACAGCCATGTGTCAATGCACGCGCATTTAATCCCACTTCCTGATTGGTCATGGCCAGTAAATTTGACATAGTTAGAGGTAATTCCACAATTATTACCTAGCTACCAGACTCTAACAATGGCCAAAATCAATGTAAATTACAAAATAGTTATGATTTGACTAATAACAATACCTGGTAACACCTTATTCTGTTGAATGACCGTTTAAACTGTGTTAAAAGTGTTAAGTGTCTCTTTATTGTCAACGGTACGTCACTTTTTGATGAAAGGGATTCCATTTTAGAACTCTTTTTAGAACTTTTTTTTTTTTTTTAATGTCTTCACACAAACTGCAACTTCACAGATGTAAAACTAGGATAAACATTTACCATAGGTGCCCTCCCACTAGACTGCGTCATAATATCTGTCATGTAGACTTTAAAGGACAAATATTATGCATATTTGATATTGTTATTAGCATCTCATGTTTTAGAACAAAAAAACGTGTATAAAAACTAAATGAACATCTGTATCTGGTTCTGTTTGCCCTGGCACTTACTGAGTTTAGGCGCCATCTACTGGCTGCATAGTGCTTAACACGTTTGCGAAGAAATGCCACTTAAATTGGCAGTTACAATTATTGTGTTTAGAGGCAGAAATGCACAGAACAAGAACTTCAGAACTTAAATCAGGAGAAGATTCTCTGATAAGTGACGCCTAAAACCAGAAAAACGTCATTGATTGAGGGAGTTCAGCAGGAAGTGTTTTTGACGGTCAGAGCGAGAGGTTTTTCAAACCAGCATTACACAAACTAGCGTGAATGAAGCTAAATGCAACTCCAGCATGTTTATGATGACGGAGCATTGTTAGAACATGGTTAAAAGCTCAAAGAAGTCACTGCAGCAGAATATGTTCTCTTCAATACATTTAGGCTACTAAAAGCACAAAGGATAAAAATGACTTACTTTTGTCATTTCTATCCTTTTATATCAACACAATATTTCACAACAATATATATTTATATATTGTTGTTGTGTAAATAAATTCACAACACAATATATAGAAGTAAACAAATAAAAAATAATGTGAATTGAAAGGATTGTTATTTCAAAATCTTGCCTCGTTCTTGTCTTTTCTCATCCCAAACCTATTGGCTAAGCTACCGATAGCTATTCGAATTATTAGGGTTTTAGGCTATACAAACACAGGCCTAGGCCTGTGTTTGTATAGCCTAAAAATCCAGTTAAACACACTAATAATAAAAATGTATAAATTATAATATAAATCTAAAGGTAGCTCCTAGGGCTTTGCTCAACCTAAAAGTAGCTGAAAAAGATGGGGCACCCTTGGTCTAGATCGACCTAAATTTTGATCACAATCTTTTGATCTCTGGATGTTTGACACAGCCTTACACTGGAGCGTTAAAAAAGACCATGTGTGCTGACCTGTTGACCCAGAAGAGCAGCTCGGTTTGGGGCGTGGGGTGAGTGCCACGGAGCAGTTCTTCTGAAGAGTCTCTACGGAGCACTGCATTCACCTGGTGGATCCAGACTATCAGCGCCGACTCCAGGGAGTGGATCAGTCTTTTATCCACTGTCGCTGCACTGTCGGGAGAAACACAGTAACAACCTGTCAGGAGCAGCGGGCTGCAGCAGGGACCACCTGCAGAGCTCGTGCTAGTCTTGTCCTGACCTTAGCTGGAGGATTTGACATGGAGTATGTTTTAAGTTGAGGGGGATAATCCTCCATAGTGCTAATCACAAATAATCCTTTTTTTTAAACACAACATACAGTGTTCTTTTTTGAAACGTATTTGCACACTTTCATAAAAAAATTTTATAATTCAAAAATTTCATGAATCAAATTAAATTATTCAGATTTGTCCAAGACAAAATAAATACAATTTAAGATGTTGTTATTCATTATGAATAAATGTGTGGTCACATTTTGCTGGTAAATGTTTATGACCAAACAACAGGTTTGGTAGAGTTAAGGCCCTTCATTGTCACTTGGCAAATGATGCAGTATCTAAACACTGATACTTCTTTTGCTCAAGGCTGGTGCCGGTGCCTCTTCAGAACCGGTTCTGCCCTTTTCCACTCAAAAAATGCAGCTCCTGGTGCTGAAAACTGGCTCTGACTCAGCATGTTTAGAGCTGGGACAGAAACAAGAACCTGGTGGAATATTAAACATAAAAGTTAGATTATAGTCAGCACTTATTAAAAGTATATATAGTCCCGATCAAAAGTTTAAGACCAGTAGAATAAATCGCAAGTCACATTTTCATGGTTGGATCTCAACAAGATCCAAGTAGAGCTTTGATAAGCAACAAAGAATTAGAGTGAGACAAACAACAATTAAACTGAAATAGGCCGTTCTGCAGCTGATCAAAAGCCTCATAGCATAATTGCCTAAATCATATTTCAATGTTTTTGAAAACAAGAAAAAGCACACTTTTTAGAAAACACATTGGTATTTTTTGTTGATATTGTAACAATACATCCACAAAGTGTGAAGGTTCTTAATGTCTAACCTTAACCATTGTTTTCCTTTCCCACCCTTCATTGAAGTTCCACTCGGGTGCTGTGCAAACTCATTTCCACACGGTCTATAGATGAGGGAGGTTGTCATAGGCGGGCTTTTCTTGGTAGAACTGGTTTCATTGGCTGCAAGTCATTGAATTTCCTTAGAGTAAGTGGCACTTGGGCAGGAAAGAGTGGGACCCAGTGGGATGGTTCTCTGGGGATGCTGATTCGCTGAGCCAGGTCCTCCCTGTCAGACTCAAGATCATCAGCCAAGTACTGGAGAGCCCGTAGGTCATGGACTGTGAGGACACCAACTTTTTTACGTTGTTGAATATTGGTGACATAGGCCCCAGTTACCTGTCATAAGTCTCCTTGTATGGGGATGGATGCATTCGTGTAGTCTCATAGATGACCATGTAATCACGTGGAGTGTGAATATCTTTGATTATGCGCCGTTATTGAACGGCTATGCATGGAGTCACACTCCATTTGTGTGTGTCCTGCAACCAGAAACCTTTGTTCTATGGTGACACCATGCTTCATGGCAAGATGAAGGTCTTGCTGAAGATATCCACAGCCATCACTCCAGACAATTTTCTCAATATTTCCGTTGGCCTCTAGGATTGATTCAAAGTGTTTGGACTGCAGATGACTGCCATTTTGCGTGAAGCATCAAAACTGCCAAAGTCAAAGAGATGACTTAGGCAGATAGTGTTTTTAGATGTGTGTTTTAATAGTTAATAGTTTGATTTAATAGTGTTTTAATAAGTGTTGTGATTGGCCAAGGACCTAGACAGTAAGGCAGGATGATGCAGCAGTGGAAAGAGTGTAAAGTTAGGCAATATCACAATTTGGGGGGAAAAATTGCCTCATAGCAATTATGCTATGAGGCTAACGAAGTGTTTGACAGCCCTTGAAGTTTATCCCTCCCACTATCTTCAGGTCCATTTGACCCCATCTAGATTTTTTGTTTTATTTTTTATTTCATCGCTTTAAAATTGTCATGGGTGGTCCAAAACATCACCTAACATACAATGTATGCAATTTTTAAAAAATAAAATACGTATTTTTTTCCTGATATGAAAACGTATATTGTGAGGGATTAAAAACCTCATGTCAAAAATGCACTTTAGACACAGGACCATATCCTGCTTTAGGTCATGTGGTACCTATCAGATCATGATTTAAACTATTATGTTTGGTATAATTTTAAAGAAAACAATCTTGTCTTTCATTTAACCACGATTGTTGCACTCTCGGATATTTACAGTGGTAACTATAGAGTATCAAACTGTTATGTGAGAACTTTTTTGCAGCATTTCCTGAACTGTTTTACTACTTCTCACCCTGAAACCTCTTGGAAAATGTCAAACACACAGATGGGATGTCAAAGTACTCTCTGAAATCTGAGGACTCAGAAAATGTAAAAATCAAAGTCCCAAACATGATCTCAGTAATGAGCAGCTCCACCGTTATAGTTCATCACTTTTATCCTTTTTTTTGTCTCACTTGTTGTTTATTGAAGCTCTACTTGGAACCTTATTAAGATCTAACCATGAAAATGTGACATTTGTCACGTATCCAACTCGTCTTAAACTTTTGATTGGGACTGGACTGTAATTCACCTTATTCTGCCCCGCCCACTTTTGCCTCTTTTTATGTCTATGACCTGCACTCTTGTAGTAAAGACACTTCCGGTTTGACGTAAATGGTTTTCGCACAAATGGCGAACAAGGGAAAAGTCTCTCGCTAAAACATTATATAAAGTAGATTGATTTGTCTAAAATGTTTAATGCACACGTGCAAAAATAAGTCACAATGCACAGATTACCTGGGCGGCCTGAAAGCGTCTTTTTAGTCCATGTAGAACTTATTTTCTCTTGAGCTCGTCTGCTCCATGTAAACTACAACGGGAAAAGATGGCGGCGCTTACGGCAACTTCCAGAATAAGGTGAATAGGTGAGCAAAACAATGTTTTAGCTGAAATGCAACAAACACTAGGGGAAAAAACTAATGCTGACTGTTAGCTAACAAATGGTATGTTGCTATGGCAACACTAGCCCTTACTTGGTGGAAAACCAAGTGGGCACAGCCAGGAACGGGCTCTGCACTTCCCCTGAGACAGATGGATTTTGGAGGTGACAGTAGCTCAGTGGTTACAGCCTCCAACCGTCCTTACCCACTTGGATCAGGACCTATTGTTGTGTCCTTAGGCAGGACATTTCACACACAGTGCCTAGTAGGAATTTGGTGGTTGGATTGACAGCCTCACTTCCGTCAGTCCGCCCCAGGGCAGCTGTGGGTACAATAGTAGTTAACCACCACAGAATGTGGAGTGAATGAATAATCACACAGGCTTCAACAAGTCTGTGAAGTGCATTATTGTATTCTTTTATGTGCAACAGTGTGATATGAGCGCTGCTTGTGTAATGAGCCTAACCCCAGGTGCACACTGACTCTGGTCCGGCAGCTGCTCGGGTCTGAGGGAAGAATCTACAAGAAGTTTATTTTTGCCGGACGCCGCAGCGGTTTGGTGCGGCTTTCAGGTCAAAAGACGAACGTTCTTGCGTGAAACCAAGTGAAACTGTGTGGCTTTCGTCAAATATGGACCGCAGTAAACTGGAGCTGGTGTAACAGGCAATCTGACCCGTGGGTCCCAAACCACACCCAGACTGGACTCAGTGTTCACAGCTGGTAGGCCTACCTGAAGGATCAGAGGGGTGCTGTCACTTCATACAATTACAAGCATAACATTGCAGTGATTCTGATTATTAATACCATAGTTGAACTATTTAGTGAAAATTAGGACACAATTTGTCACATTAATCATGAATTAATCATTAGGTTTATTAAGTAATAGTACTCCTTCAGTTCTTCTATCCCCCTCAGTGTGGAATAGACCAGAGAGTCTTTAGTTAATATCCATGAGGGAAACAATGCTAATGCTAGAGCAGTGTTTTTCAACCCTTGAGTTGTGACACACTTTTTGGGTTTAAAAGATAGCATGGCACACCACCTTCTACTAAAACATTACAAAATCAGACTATTTAGTAAAAAAAAAAAATGGTAAACAATGTTTGTTCCCCTGTCTGGTTCTAATTAGAAATGGTGTTGGTTTTATGGTGTGTTTTTTTTGTGCAGAAGTTGCTCAGGACACTCCAAATTGCTAAATTAGTCAATTACATCCACATTTGTGAATCTGTTGACTCAAATTGGAATTTTTTTCAAGGCACACCTGACAAAACCTCAAGGCACACTAGTGTTCCCCGACACACTGATTGAAAATGAAGGAGGTAGAGTATGTAGCCTGTGCTTTTACTGGTGTAAGACTCCAACCACATCTGAACCTGGGTTGAGAGGGCCTTAACCTGCATAATGAGGACACAAACAGTTTTAACTATGAAAACATTTCTCACTGAGCCCGAACTACACTATTCATGAAGTAAAAGTACCTGCTGTATTTGATTGCCCTGATGAAGGCCCATAGGGGGTCAAAACGCGTTGGTATGTCCCTGTGTCATTAAAGGATTTTTGTTGCTATCAGAGTGCCTCGGATTTATTCTCCATTGCATTTTTAGGCTGTTTCTTTTCTTTTCACCTGATCTGTTAACATTCTCTTCCAGACCCCTGCAGCACTCACTTCGCTCGGCTGAATGTACCTGCTGTGTTTGTCTGGCGCAGCATGATCCAGCCTCTCGGCCCCGTCCGGAGGGGGCAGCAGCGTCTTGCCCTGGACAGAGCCGCACAGCCCAAACACACTGCTCTGGAGAAGGTGCAGGTGACGCCGGACGTCCTGAGACACCACCTGAGGCCAGGCTGTGTGGTTTCTGCTGTTGGAGAGCAGTGGGACCACCACCTACAGAACACAGAACGGCACACTTTTATCACATTATTGAAAATACTCACATTCAGTCTATTTTAAATGAGTGTTTAATTATTATTTATTAGAATTTTAAGTAGCCTAATAGCCACACCTAGCATTATGTTAGCCTTTCATTCATTTCTATTCTCAGCTCAAAGCACAGATGCTGAGTGAGTTTATTAGTCTGATTTTTGGTTGTTTACATATTTTGCAACAGAGCATTTTAAATGTTGGAATCTGAGTATACAACGATCGGCCTACATGAGCCAATGGTTTACCCCGGGCTCACAGCACACGGGCCGGTGCTGCTGCTGCTGTGACCGCCAAAACACGAGTTCACGGGGTTCACGCTTAATTTCGGAGTTCACGCGATAACAACGTTATTAGTTAAGATTATAAGTGACCAAACTCACCATCAACGTCAAGAACTTCTTCTATTTAGTGCCAGGCCTTTTCCTTTTTGATGTTCTCCTCCTGAGGGTCTCCATAACAGACCTGAGGAGGCGACACACGTGACCCCGTGTCCCCGGTGTGCCGCCGTCACACGTGACTCTGTACCGCCGGTTATAACGTATTATTCACAGCGCGGAGGATGTAACTTGATGTAGAGTGAAAACATTGGTTTGATTTTGAAAACCCTCCGGATCCATTTCACTCGCGCCTGTTCGACGCGTCACATTTGGACCACTTCACGGTAAAGGCGCGCGGTGGGCTCCGGAGCTCCGTGAAAATCCAATCCAACGGAAAGAATCCGGGGTGGGCGCAATTGGGTGGGGGAAAGGCGAATAGGCTGATTGATTATTCGATTTATTATAGATTATTGTCAGTTGTAATATTACAGTTCTGATGCTTGATTCTGAAACAAATCCCTGTATCATGTCTTTATCGGACCATTTTAATCAGGGCTGGGTAGAACTGGGGGGTCTGGATAACCACATTTCCAGTAATATGGTGCACTTTTTGTGTAATTTAGGTAATTATAGTCAAGATTTATTAATTCCTCACAAGTATAATATAGATTTTAAGAGTGCATTGTGTTTACAGTGACAATCCACAATATGTTGGAGCCACGTGGTCACCCCTTGGAGGACCCCTCATTGGGGGCCTGCCCCACAGTCTACATGGTACCTTTGCACCTTATGTTATTATTTAAAACATTAACATAAGGTGCACACCTGTCGTTACAGTGTTTAGTGTCGTGGGGGTCGGAACGGGCGGAAAACATTGCTGCTACAGAGCGGGTCAGAGAACGCCAAAATTGCGGGGGTTGGACACGAGGGCTGGAACAACAACCCGCGCTGTCCCTCAGCGGGCCTGCTGTGGCAGAGGGGGCCACAGAGACACGGGACTCGTGCTGATCGTGGACAAGTGTCAAAGCGCGTGTGTGACCGGGCGGGACACGGGGCAGAGACAGGAGGACGCACACGCACGGTCAGAGGAGAACAGCCGGTGGCGCTGCACAAACTCACCTCTGCTCGGCTCCAGTGGGTTTTCTGCGCCAAAGTTGCGTCTTTGCGCCATTTTAAGCACATGCATTTGTGATTGATGATTTGTGAGATCAAATTCTTCCAAATTTGGACTGATTTTTCAGCGTGAGAAACGCAGGTGTGGCGTGTGCGTGTGATGGAGGTGAATTGCGTGTGTCTCACGGTCAATGCCTGAGACTTGAGAGCCCTGGAGTAATAAGTAATAATAAGTAATGAATCAGAAATGTAATAATCCACGTTGGGTTCCGTTCTTGGTTTACCCAATTGGCCCTTTATTTGGGGATCTTACAAACACATGGAAGCATTAGGAAGTTCATCCATGACAATTCTGTGCCCCCCGCTCATTCATAAAGGCTGCTTTAAGGCGACACATTAACAGAGTTCTTCTCCTGACAATCATTAACATCTTACCTCCTCCACCAGCGCAGAGAAGTGCTCCAGTGGGGCGTGGGACAGCTCCCCGTACACCAGGCTCTCCTTCATGCTCTCCACTCTCAGCGCAGCCTGGCTCCGCTTCACAAAGTACACCGCTTTGGTTTTGGACGACACTGTGATCGTGTCCGCGGGCTGCAGCGCTCCGGCCGCTGTCAGGGTCAGCAGGAGAATCTTAGGCTCGGATTTGTCCAGAAAGTCCTGCATTAGCTGTCGGTTCTCCTCCGCGGACACGCACTTGCTCCAGCGCTCCGGTTTGAGCTTCAGGGCCCTCAGAACATGCTCCTGGAGGAAGAGAAGGCGCGGGTCCTCAGTGTGCGTGTCGTCCATGTCCACAGCTGCACTCATGTCCCGGGACAAGGGGCCACTGATTATATGGGGTCTCCATGGGAACGCACCACTGTTTGCATCTACAGGTCACTGAGCAACACAGTCAACCAGTTGATCCAGGATCATCCTCCAACCGGTTTCTTTTGTTCTATGGTAAATATAATAGGTCTTTTTTGGGCTCCTTTAAGTTTCTGCAAAAAGAAAAAAGTGCATGTCTGTGCTGTGGAAACAGCAGGAAATCACTCTGGACCCTCTGAGTTTGGACAAAGGGCAGCTGGGAAATGTTCTTTTTTGACTCATGTTTGTTTATGGAGCTTTTATTTCACTCAAATAACTTTATACAACAATAAAGACTGAAAGTAGTTCCTGTTTTTACTACAACACTGCACTGAGAAACATTTTATTTAAGGAAAGAGTTCACTTGATTTCTTCTTTTAGACGTCAGAAAGATACTAAATATTAAGCAGAGTTGTAGAGTTTTATATGTGAAGGATTCTGTGTAACTGTCAGATATCTGTGCCAAAAGGAAACTGTAGCAAAACAGATAATAATCCATGACCAAACAATATATTTCCACAACATGGACCATGTTCACACAAAGACAACAGGTGAGTGCTGCAGACTGACTCTAAGCTCTGCACAGACCCATGAGGTCTTTACACTTATAATAGAGTCAAATCAGCAGGTCCTCAGTGTCACTTTGACAAACTGTAATTCAATTAATTTCCAAATTAAAGTGGTCACTTTCATTTTTAAATGTACAATGAAATGTAAAGAAACTAATGAAATGGTAAATCCACTTATTAAAATACAGTGAAAGTAACTACATTAAAGGTCTCACCAAATGATAATATCACATCATATTTACTGTGGACTTTTACAGTCATGAATTGTTCAAAATTGTTCATAATTTGCTACATTTCTGGAGACTTCAACCGCAATTTAAAAAATAAAAAGAGTGACACAATGACGCACTTTTTACTGAGAGTGATGTTACACACATCCGCTGGCCGGCCGGTCGCTCGTAGTGAAAACTTATTTAGGAATGTGTCCTGGCCCTTCCTCACCTCTGACCTCTGACCTCTGGCAGCACGTCACGGGACACGGGAGCAACTGTAATCACAGCCACAGGGCCTGAAAATCCAAGCTTGCTTCTCTAAAACCATTTCATTGGCATAAAGCCCGGCTGGTGCTCGCGGTGAGTAGTAGAGCGCTTTCATTCATAAAACCACTCGGAACTAACTTTAACTCTTTTGTAGATCGCTGGGAACGCGTGTGGCTGCGCTCTCGTACCGTTGGCCGCTTCATTTCTGCGTCCACTTAATATTGCTCTTAGGTAAGTTATACATTAAAACTAGTTAAGGAGGCTTACAATGCCCATGTTTTAGCTGTGGCTTTGGCGTCTCCTCGGAGGCCGCTCTGCGCTGCCTGCTCTGCACACACTGGTTTGGACAATTGAAGGCCTGTACAAATTGATCGTGGTGTGTATCTTTTTGCGGCATATTTAAATGAATCATGTAGGTCCAATTGCTAATTCTAAACTTTTATTAATAGGACTGCTCCTGGCGAGCTTTCCTTCACTCTTCCTTCATTCACTCTTCTCTCATTCACTCTTCTCTCCTTCACTCTTCCTTCATTCACTCTTCTCTCATTCACTCTTCTCTCCTTCACTCTTCCTTCATTCACTCTTCTCTCATTCACTCTTCTCTCCTTCACTCTTCCTTCATTCACTCTTCTCTCATTCACTCTTTCTCTCCTTCACTCTTCCTTCATTCACTCTTCTCTCATTCACTCTTCTCTCCTTCACTCTTCCTTCATTCACTCTTCTCTCATTCACTCTTCTCTCCTTCACTCTTCCTTCATTCACTCTTCTCTCATTCACTCTTCTCTCATTCACTCTTCATTAATTCACTCTTTCTCTCCTTCACTCTTCTCTCTCCTTCACTCTTCCTTCATTCACTCTTCTCTCATTCACTCTTCTCTCCTTCACTCTTCCTTCATTCACTCTTCTCTCATTCACTCTTCTCTCATTCACTCTTCTCTCCTTCACTCTTCCTTCATTCACTCTTCTCTCCTTCACTCTTCCTTCATTCACTCTTCTCTCCTTCACTCTTCTCTCCTTCACTCTTCCTTCATTCACTCTTCTCTCATTCACTCTTCTCTCCTTCACTCTTCCTTCATTCACTCTTCTCTCCTTCACTCTTCCTTCATTCACTCTTCTCTCCTTCACTCTTCCTTCATTCAGTCCAAATGTAGACTTTTGCGCCAAATGTATGGAAGTTCTTTGGACTCAATTTTCGGTTTTGCCCGTGGAGCAGCGGCACAGACAGGATTAAATTAAATACAATTAACACTCCACTGAAAGGTGGGAAACACTACTCACTGGTTCATCCATTCATCGACTAAAGGTAACTGCTGGGTCATATGAGGGCCCAAGGAGACTAAAACTGAGTGATCATGGAGCTGCTGTAAATTGTTCAAAACCAAATGTTGTGTGTTCCTCTGCTCAGGCGCCTAAAGCATTGAAGTCTTTCTACTGACAGTGACAGTTGACCTTAAGAGTTTGAGTGTGGATGTGAATGGGGCGTGAGTGTGTGTTTATATTCTAGTCTTAATAAATTCAAATCATACATTCAACTTAACTAATGAATAAATGTAAATCTTAATTATTTCTCTGTGTCTCTTGTTCATCTCAGTTCACCTATCTGCTGTCCTTAAAGCGAGGTTCATTCTTTTGGGGTTCCCTGGTCCTAACCAAACCAGGCTGGAGTTGTTTAAGTTAACTATTGTCTAATTCCTACGGCTACCACAAACTTGGTGTTGTCGGGCAGATGAACTGAGATTGAACTAAGACAGCGGACCGGCAGCACCTCCATGGATCCATGACACTGAACCCTCGTGGCGGAGGTGCTGCCCTGGAGGTGCTGCCGCGGAGGTGCTGCTATTGCGCACCTCGCGAATCTGCCCTGGATCCGTTTTGGATCCACTGTCAGAACCGTGTCATCTGCCCTGGATGTGCTGCATATCTGTTTATTACATCGTTAGGAGCTTAATTATGCATCAGATATGATACTGATCCACTTACTACAAGGAAAATGTACAAATGCAGTAACATTATTGAATTACAATTATATTAAGTATTATGATTGTGATATGTAAAGAAAACATAAAATAAGACAAACTCCAGTAAAGTTGGATCAGATCCAACATGCCATTCCAATAGTCAAGTAAATGAAGAAACCATTAGTTTGTTTTTCAATGTGGATCATGTTTATTTAAATCAAAAATTCAAAATCTAATAAAGAAATTAAAGTACATTTGTAATCCGAACTCCCCTCCTTGAACCGCCACCTTAACGTGGTGGAGGGGTTTGAGTACCTGAATGATCCTGGGAGCTCTGTTGTCGGGGGCTTCATGCCCCTGGTGGGGTCACCCAAGGCAAACAGGTCCTGGGTGACAGGTCAGACCAAGAGCGGTTCAGAAGCCCCTTATGAATTGTTTTACAACAAGGTCGTGTATGTCGTCTGAAATGGCGTCACCGGGGCCCGGGTGGGCACAGCCCGAAGAGCGACGTGGGGGGGCCAGTCCAGAGAGATCTGGGCAGCAGTCGAAGGCGGGCGCCTTGACGACCGGACCTCTGGACACAGAAACTAGCTGCAGCTCAGCCGTCATGTGTTGGAGTTTACCCCGGTGAACGAGAGGGCCACGTCCCTACGCCTCCGGATCGGGGACAGGTCTCTCACTGTTATGTCGGCCTACGGGCCAAACAGCAGTGCAGAGTACCAGACCTTCTTGGAGTCTCTGGGAGGGGTACTGGACACTGCACCGACCGGGAACTCCATTGTTCTACTGGGGGACTTCAACTCCCGCGTGGGCAACGACAGTGACACCTGGCACCATAACGAACACCATGTTCAAACACAAGGTCCATCAGTGCATGTGGCACCAGGACACCTTAGGCCGGAGGTCGATGATAGACTTTGTTTTTGTGTCATCTGGCCTTTGGCCAGATGACACACGGAGCTGTCAACCAATCACCAGTAGTTTTTGGGCAATAAAAACTCCTTTAACTGGATAATTAAAATACAGATAAGTTCATATTAGCATATTAGAATCCTAATACTAACTGGTGTGTAGTATTTTTAGTCACTGCAGAGGTAATAACAGACATCACCATAGCAATGAAGCTGCAGGTGCAACTACTTTCAACTAAAACTGAATGGATTGACTGATTGGTCAGTTCTGTCAAACAGGTTGTTATATTTAATTGTAAGTCTGTTGTTCTAGACTCCGCTTTAGTGAGTTAAAACGATATAAGACACTCCTCGTTGTTTAATCCTTACTTGAATCATACTGTGGAACCTTCCAGGCAAAGCAAAAAACATTTTATGAGGACATTTAACATAGTGCACCTTTTAGAGGATCACGTAGTTAATACAAGTAATCTGATACAGTGGACTTACAGATTTCATTTTGTGCACCACGGCCCACCAGAGGAAGTTCTGAAATACATAAATAGAGAAAAGCAAAAACTAAAAATCTGTTTTAATCATTTTAGGCTTCAGTGGAGTGCAGTAATGCAGTATTTACTTCCAGAAAGTTATCTTTATGTCCATCGTAATTCCAAAATGATTTACTAACCAGAGTACAATCTGCATTGGAAATAAAAATCAAGGAATACTGTTGTTTTAATGAGAGCCTTTGGTGTCATGCTCCATTTAAAACATAATCTTGGAGGAATGGTGGTCAACATCAGTGCAATTATAAGAGTGGTGTCTGGTTCCTCTTCAGCTCCATGTTTCCTGGTGAAGATCCAGTCTGTCAGTGTTTAGCACCTGGTCTGTCTTTGTCTCACAGCATCTGAAATAACAGCCGATACAGATGGTAAAACATTGTATGTTAAATGATATTTACCCTAACGCCTTACAGGAATAATCAGTAAGGCCAACGCTCATATTAGTTATTTGACCGTGTTTGTCTCAGGGAGCAAACCTGAAAGCTCTGGGTCAAGTGACCAGTGAAGCAGCTCGTCTCCCTGAACGACTGCAGCCCAAGGTTGTATGGTTTGAACTTTACTGTTAAGAGAACCATAGGCCCAAGATATCTTACCTCACACAAATTCTTGAAAGTCCTCTTCACTGTGTACCACAGCCCATGGGAGTGCATTCTGAAAGAAACAAACTACATACAACAAATAACAGTTATGATCATAATGTTGAGTTATGCCAGCACTCAGGTAGGACGGGAGGATCTTCCAACATGGCTCACCTGAGGAAATGAAGAAAAAGAACACTTTTTAAAAATGTAATTATAGGGAGTATTTACTTACAAACGTTAACTTCACATCCATCTTATGTGTTAAAATGATGTGCCAATCAGATTATATTCTGAAAAAGAATTGTTAATCATGATTTAACTCTTCACACGCTAATCATTGGTTTAATTAGACTCTTGGATGAATAGTGTCTTTATAATTACCATTTACTCAACTAGACTATACACTTTATCTGCCCAGGACCAAATCCCAACAAAATGGATTTTTTTTTTTCAGTTTTTCGCCCCAAAATTTATTTTAGGGTAAAAACTTTTATTTGTGTTAGAAAATTTGAGACATTGTGATGTACATAATACCAAGAGTTTCTTGGCATTCCATTTCTTCACTCTTATCAATTAGTTTATCAAGAAAGCACCTAAAGTACCTTTCAAAAGATTTCTGCAGCTCAAGGGTTGAGCTAAATACACATGATTCAAGTCTTTACATTTCATCACTTGTGAATACATGTGACATTCTGTAAAAGAAGTAATTAGTATTTTTTTTCCAAATTTGGAAAGATTTGAATATCATAGTGTATATTATACAGACTTACACCAGGAGGACTATATATACCAAACTGGTCGTATAATCAATCATACTAATCAACTAAGTGTATATTAAAACAATGTAGTTCATACAACTATATTTGTGCAAACCCAAAACAAGAACTAAAGACCAGGAGTTTAGTAGGAAAGAACCAACAAAACATCTTTAAACAAGTATAAATATTTCATTTCAATTGGATAAATATTGTATTTAACAGTTACAAAAACATACTTATTGAACAGCATATATAACATTAAAAGAAAACATGATGACATGAGTATGTTTAGTAACACCCATGGTAAAAATGTTGTTGTAGTTTGTGAAGAATTTTTGAAATGTAAAAGTTTAAAATTACAGGAAATAATGGTAGGTTCTAAAACATTATTTCTCAGTGATTTCCCATTGAAAACATAGGGACAATTTACAGCAACTGACACAAACAGTCATCAACTGTGTAATGTATATGGATGTATGTGGATGTTGGCCCTTGTTTACAGTCTGGTTGCTAGGTAACAGTTGTGCTCATGTCCAACCAGGAAGTAACATAATGTATAACTTTACAAAAACTGGGAACAAATACATTAAACTTTTAAGTCAATCTTAAATATAATATAACGAACACAACATTTACTTTTGTGAAATGCGTCGTCCAACCTGACCTCTGACCCCTGACTGAAAACATTTTACCACAGTCATTAAATATTTCAATGCTCCCAGGTTAGTGACTGATGGAGTAGGTTGTGCCTCGTGGGGTCTCCTGCCAAACTGTTTTGAAAAAGTCTATCAGGGCATTTTACGACTCTGTAGTAAAACGTTTTGTGACTTAAACTTTGTTCTACTGATTTGAGTGCAGATATGCCTCCAAAAAGTAAAAATACCAGCAGCTTGACGACGACGCGGCCTAGTGCTGCGGCTAATGCTTCGTCCCAGCTTCACCTCCATCCCCGGGGACAACAGCTGTCTTTGTTTGGGACATGGCCTCTGCAGACTTTAAGGCTGATTTACTCGCTAGCCTTAGGGAAGAAATGGTAGGCATTTTTAAAGCTGAATTAGCTACGGCTATGACGGCTAATGTGGCCCAGATAAAGTCTAAATTGCAAAGCGTGAAAACCAAGCTAAGTGGTTGCATAGCGGCTATCAAGACAAATGTGAGTGAGCTAAGAGCTAGAGTACATGACATGGAAGGCCCGCTCTCAGCTTGTACAGATGACATTGTTTCACTTAGAGCGCGTGGACAAGCTCGTAGCTCAAGTTGCTTCTCTGGAGAATAAATGTGATGACTTGGAGGCGAGGTCTCGACGCAACTATATTAGGATTTTGGGACTGCCCATTACTGCGGCCACCGTCTCCACTCTGCTGAAAGACGCTTTCCTCTCCACCCACCCGAAGAGGGTAAGGCACTTTTTTCCGGGATTAGAACCATGGCTTTGGGTATGGAGGAGATGATCCTCATCCCAGCTGCTTAACACTCAGCTGCAAACTGTCCCAGTGCCTGCTGCAGGTCCTGGTTTGAAGACGCCATCAGGACGACATCATCTACAAGCAGCAGAGATGATCCTGTGGTTCCCAAACCGGACTCCCTCCGGGCCCTGACTGCGCCTTGAAATTCTGTTCATGAAAATGATGAACAGAACCAGTGACAAAGGGCAGCCCTGGCGGAGTCCAACATGCACCGGGAACAGATCTGACTTATTCCGGTCGTACAGGGACCAAACAGCCCTTAGCAAAGGGCCCCGGATCCATACTCCAGGAGCACTCCCCACAAGGCGCCCCGGGGCACACAGTCGAATGCCTTCTCCAGATCCACAAAACTCATGTGGACTGGTTGGACAAACTCCCATGAACCTGATGGAGAGTATAGAGCTGGTCCAGTGTTCCACGACTGGGACGAAAACCACACTGATCCTCCTGACTCTGAGGGCAGTACCCCCAAGGGTACACACATTGTACCCCTAAAAGAGGGTACAGTTTAGTACCCTTACATTTACCCTTTCAATAGCAGATGTAAAATTGTGTTTAAATAAGAGTATAAACTGGATAAGCTAGGTCTATTCATTTCTTTATATCCAGATTTCACTGATCAGATAAATTGTTGTCCTGTATGAGGTCTGAGCACCTTTTATTCTCACTGAGATAATAAAAGGTACAAATATGCACCTTCTGTCATTGGGTCCATAAATGTTCCATTTCAGACAGGAAGAGGCACGTATATGTATCTTTGGGTTCAAATGTGACACATTGAGGGTACGTTGTTCAAAATTGTACCTTAGAGAACCTATTCGTACCCTTATTATTGACAGTGTGGCTTCCTGGGTAGGAGGAGGATGATTAGGTCACTAACCACGTAAATGGGTAAAATATGGGTCGCTGGGAGAATTGGTCGGGAACCTCTGACATCGAGTATAGATTCATTCTCCTTTTGAACAAAATAGTCTGTAGCCTAGATTTGTGGATATCATCATAGAAACACAAACTAACAGCTTTAACTGTAAAACACAGAAACCACTAATATCTCAAACATTCAGGGACAGTGAATACGATTTTCAGATTCACACGTGAAGTATTTCAGTTTGTGACTGTGGTACAAAGTCATTAAACAATTTGGATCAATGCATTAAGTATGTTGTGGTGTGTTTAGACTCCGCCTTGTGTGGTAAGTATTAAACATCAAGGAGTTAAGAGTTAAACAGTTTTAACGCACAACGCAGAATCATAAAACACCACGACACACAGCAAACACACACCGTAGATTAGTATACAGATTATTATTTCAATTAATTGATTAGTTCAGAATGCAAGTCACACGATTAATCAATCTGAGTCATAAAACCTCCTCTCTCTTTAAACTCATGACATGCTTTTGAACTTGTGTGTGGCCGTTGTGTCCTCCGTGGCGGTGCGTGATCGCCATTGGTTAACAAAACTACTCCTCACTTTGGGTGACTTCTAACCAAAGTTCCCGCTCTAGGTGATCTCTGGTGGTTCTGTCGCTCCTGCAGTGGATCAGTGGGAAGACAGATCTACCTCGTTTGCTTTGCTTTGTTTTATGCTCAAATCTGGTTCTTTTACTGCGTAAAGCCTGTGCGGCGCCGCCCTGGGTTTTGGCTGGCAGGCAACACGCGTTGTATTGTTGTAACTGTATGAATGGACACTAAAGGGAGTTCATTATTGTCACTGCAAATGAATGTTCTAAACCAATCACTAATTAATTGAAAGAGAATGCTAAGAGAAATCATTTATAAATAAAGCCTGTGTAATTATTATGGACCTTTGCCTCCTGTTTTATCCATGACCTACCTGTGTGACCTTAAAGCCGGGTCAGTTAATCCTGGTTCCCTGGTCCTTTTCAAAACAGGGTGGCGTTGTTCACTACTGCGGGTCAGTTGGTTAAATTGTTAGTTTAACCCCTTTAGCAACCGCTCGTCTTGCTACAGTTGTAACACTTGTTACAAATGAGCTTTTTGGACGCTTAAACAACGTTTGCGAGCATAAAAAGGGTAAACATGGGTGTTTCTCTGGAATGCTATTGGATAGACTGTAGATTTCAAATGTATGTTGTGTAGCTTCCCAAGCTCTACTTTGTCAGGCAAAATGGTTCAGATATCTCTTATGGTTTTCTCACAAATTGAGTTTCCACGTTCTTGCTTCACTAAGGCCAACTCACTGTGTGAGCGTCAAAGCACATCTCTGCACCACTGGAACACTACTTGAGTTATCATTGAGATTTAGGCTTGTAACTACTAATTCTCAACTATTTAGCCCCTGGAATGTGTTTCTGTGCAGTTAATGTCAAAAGGTTGTTAGAATATACACATGTACAATTGAGCTGTTTAGACGCTGTAATGTTCGCGAGCATAAAAACCATAAACATTCCTAGACGGACAAGCACAGTTTGTAGACCGTTCACGGCGGCACTGTTTTTAAGAGAACTTGGATTTTATAATCCTTGCTTGAACTGGTTTTAATATGTTTGTACTTAATAAAGTAAAGAACTCATGTGAAAATGCCTATAACAAAACTTTGTCAGTCTATAAAAAAAATTTCTGGAATATTTTTACACCAAGTACCTTCCATCCAGGTGTGGATGAATGTCATGCTCAAAACATACTCCATTCTTCCTCTCAAAAACATATATTGAGGTTCCACTTCCCAACAAGTGTCCGTTTTCCCATATTTTGATCAAATATTGCTTTTTGTTTGACCTCCAGGGGCCGTATAGAATCACAAGTCTAGACAACACAACTCTATTCTTCTTTTAATGTCTTACAGAGCAATACATTTACAATAAACAATACACAAAAGCCACTGACCTTTGGTGTGTAACTGGCCAAGTGGAATCAAATATAGAAAATCTGGTTCTGCAGTCAATAAGGTGCGTATGAAATATATAAAAAATTAGAATATTTTAATATGAACACAAATCATATTTTCTGAACAATGACAAAATATCAGCTGTAAAAAGTCTGTCATAAAACCTTTTCAATTAATTTTGAAATGTGGACCCATGTGAGCTTTGTCAAATCAGTAACTATTAAGATAAATAATTAAAATAATTATTTGTACAAATCTCATTTCCTTTTGTCTCAACCACACCTGAGTCTAACAATAGTGCTTTAAATAATGGCTGATTCCCTTATAATACATTTGTTTTGAGAATGGTCTATCTATCTATCCATAGATATAGATTTATGAAATAGGCTACTGTTTGTACATTAGAAATACACCCTGCAGCAACTATACACAAGTAATGCTAATAACCAATACATCTTTGTTCAACAAAATATATTTTTATAAATATATGCCTGGTATAAAGGACTACGCGCATCCATGCACATCTAAGGACATTTACACATAAGTCTCCAACTGGTTCATTTTGGAGCGGATTGTTATGGTCCGTGAGTGTTTAAAGTGAACTGCAGATCCAAATGGAGCCGTGAGATGGATTTGCTTCCAAAGCGGTGGCTAGCAGCTACACAAGCTGAAGATAGAATGCAGATTCAGGTGAAAACCAGACGAAAAAAGCAGATAAAAATAGAGAAGACTGATTTCTCACCAAACGCTGACTTGTTCTTGTGATAAACTGTTTCCACTGATGCTTACTTATATTTCGAGCTTGCGTGTAAAGCTAGCACAGGTTAGCATCAGCTGTTTTCTGTTTTTCGACCAACAACACTGGTGTCAAAGATTCAAAATATTACATTTCCAGTGCATAATACATCTAACGTTAAAATGCGGTTCAGAGGCGCAGAGAAGTTAAATAAATGAAAAAGAGCTGAGAATAAACCATAAGTAGTTTTCTGTTTAGCTTTAGCCACGTCTCCCAGTGACACAAACTTGGAATTACTACTACGCCATAAAAAGAACAGTTTCAAAGTGATCTAAAGTGAACCAGTCTGGGTTCAGGGACTTGGACCTTGGATCACATTTCTGGACGAGTCTATTTCAGTTTGTATCGCGTTATAAAATTCCAGGCCAAGTGCTGTCAGTGTCAGGAAGAAGCAGGGAGTGCAGTAAATCCCCAAACGTATGTAAACTCTCCGATTTGTGTGAAGAGTCTGAAGTCCAGCTGCAGTGTGAGGTGAGAAGAGGTCATTCCAACATGGCATCCAGCTGGTCGGCCAGGTCATCGAACATGTTTCCAATGTCGTCCAGAATGTTGCCGGCTGCTTTGACTGTGCTGCTGCCACTGGGGAAAAAAACAGGAATCAATATAATACAAGATGTTCTTTTAGTATATTCGCAAGATATCAATGTAATCACTCAGTAAGTAAGATAAGGTAAGACATCTGAACGTTACACACATTCAGAAATGCATAACTCTCCCTATCTGCCCGCTCTCTGAATCTTATACTATAATCTATATACCATCAGAAATACAGGAGCAGATAAATTAGGGTGACCAATTTAGGATTTGCAGGCAAAAAAACCCCAAAAAAAACCACGCATGTTGGTACTTTGAAACCGGGGGTTTCTGTTGCTGATTTAAAAATGTGAGTCTGTGGTTTGTGCATATCAGGGGGTCTGAGCTCCTTCCAAGGAAGATTCTGAACACACATTTCAGAGGTCCTGCCTCAACATACGCCTGTATACTCAAGTACATGTTTCTAACTGTCAAATCTAGTCTCATTGTATTTATCAAGGTAGTGCTGAGACTAAAACTAAAACTGCCCCAACTTTTCCAGCTGGGATTTACGTACAACAGGTGAAATGTACATCAGACAAGTGATGGGACATTATTATCATAAGAGTGGGGATTATAGTTAGGTCAGCATAAGCACTTTGTATAAATCTTATGAATGGAGACCAGCTGATTTCAAATGATGTTATGTTGTTTTTTAATGCTGATGTGAGGTTTTCCAGTGTGTAGTGGTTCTTAGAATGACAGTGGGTTATAGTTATTTTTCTTCTGCGTTTCCCAGTTTATGAGAATAGTTTTTACTTGAATGTTTGGTGGTTAGAGTGTAGGTCATTGATCCATATGTCGTGATGCAAGAAAAAATGATTTATTTGTGATAATAATCAATCAATTATAATAATAATAATGGGGGTGGGGGGTAGATCAGTTTGGAAATGAATGGTGATGTATTGTCTTGGAGGTTATTTATAGGTATTTTCTGTTTAATGAGTTGTTTTAACTGTACATATTGGAAGAGACACTTATCAGGAAGGTTATATTCATGTTTGAGAATGTTGAAGGTCATGAAGGTACTGTTTTCGAACAGGTGGTTCCTCCCCTCTCAACCCATGCATGAAAACCACATTAGGGTTGTACTGGATGGGAATGAATAGTGACCATTGATTTGACCAAACTCTTTTTGCATCGGCCAAGTGTAAGAATCTGAGCAACGGGGAGAGAAGAGAGAGAACTTGGCATTTATGAATGTCTACGGGAAATGGAACATGTTCAAATATACTGTAGATATTATTGATAACAACTGTAATACTGATTTATTCTTAATTACACAAATATTGGACATTAGTTGACATTAATTGGACACAAGTTTTATGTTTTAATTTGAAGTGTGACATTCATAATATTACTTTGTTGAGCAAGCAATGCTTTTACTGAAAATATTATTGATTCATCTATTTTCAATCATATCAAAATCTCGACGTGACGGAGCCAGCTGAGGTGGCTCGGGCATGTCCCACTGGGAGGAGTCCCCGTGGAAGACCCAGGACACGCTGGAGGTACTAGGTCTCTTGGCTGACCTCAGAACGCCTGGGATCCCCCCGGAAGGGCTGGGGGGAAGTCTGGGCCTCCCTGCTCAGACTACTGCCACCACAACCCGGCCTTGCATAAAGCGGACCGAAATGGATGGATGGCATATCAAAATCTTTTTTCGTCCCTTGTATGCACTCCAGTGTGTGTGTTATATTTCTCCCAATTGTACATTTGTGTCTCACCTCTCCATGTGGTTGCCCTGGGCCAGCTTGTTCTCCACAACTTTAAGCGCAGCCTCCAGTGACGTGCTGGTCTCCTCCAGCCGTCTCTGGGCCAGGACCTCCAGACAGGCCATGGGGCTGGGAGGCTCCAGGGGCTCGGGGGTCTGCTGCCTGCAAGCCTGAGACACCCTCACTCCGCCGGGGTATGAGGAGGCCAGAGGTGGTGAGCTCGGGGCAGTGAACGCAACACTCTGGACAACACTGATGTTTGGACCTGAACACCACATACACATTAGTACTTCTGTGACCATCACCAACAACCATAACACTATTATTTGTTCCCACACTTAGATAATGTAATCACAATGTGTACAAAGCTTTACCCGATGTTCTCAAGTAAGAGAAATTGGTCACACCAAGGCATTATTTATAAGATTAACATAAGCCAGTGTTTCTCAAAATGTGGAACATGTCTAATTAATCCCCATTCCCAATTTACTCCCAATTTTGGTGAATTTTAGGTTTCAGACACAGTTGATCAGTCGGTCTGCTTTGTACAAAATATGGGTTTTATATTAAAATGTGTGGTGTATTAAGCTTAAAAAATCCATCTTAAAATAATGATTTTACTTGACATTCAAAAATCTATTTGTCTATGATTTCCTTTCAGAGCAGCAAAGCACTTTTTCCTATAACATCTGGTAATAGAAAAAACAGATTATTATAACCTATTATAACCTATTAATGCCTAGTTTACATAATAGAAATGTTATTATGTCAATATGTAAATTATGCATAAAAAGCTAATTTCAAACCTCACTGTATTGTCATTTGATACATTGGTATTTTAATTCATTTTAATGATTGTGGAGCACTGTGTTGTGCTGTATGAACTGTGCTTTTCTATGGCTAGGCCCAGGAAGGAGTCATCTTTAAATGTGCTGTACACATGTCAACATTACAAATGATCACCTGACACTGTTGTAGACTGCAGAATCCTGTGGAGCTTCTGCGGGCTGTCCGGCTTGAGCGACATGGCTTTGGGACTTGCTGCGCTCTGGTGACCCCCAGTGGACACCGTGTGGATCTGTACGCTGGTCAGTCTGGGAATGGCTGTGTGTGTGCTGATCAGGACTGGACTGGCAGCTTTCTGAGGAGTGGTTGGTCTGCTGTTACTGCTGCATGAGTTCTTTCTGGGACTGGAAGGTTTGGCGGACACGGGTGGCTTGGGGCCCTTTCCCATGGAGCCAATTCTCTGGAAAACCGCCTCAGGTCTTTGGGACTCATCATCGCTGGGGGGCTCGACTCCATTTTGGACAGCATGTAAACCGTTGCTGTGCTCATGACTTGCCTCTTCTGGGGTCAGTACATCTCTGTCTTTTGGTTTATGCCTTCTCTTAACCGTATCGGATTCTTTGAGGTTGAACTCTAGACTGGTTGGTGTCTGAGGTGCCCCTCCAGGCGAAGGAGGTGCCGTTGCCCTTGGACGCTGCTTAATAGTCAGATTCCCTTCCTCGGCGAAGGGAAGATGGCCGCTCGAGCTTCTCTTTGGCGACGCACAGTTGGCTTGTCTTTCCGATTTGGTCTTCTCTTCGTACAACCTGCTCACGTTGTTTTCCGCTCGTTCGCTCCCTGTTCTGCGCAACCCCCTTACCCCAAGCACCGGCACAGGTTTGGAACTGGAAAACTGGAAAACGTGTGGAGTTGGTGTGGGCGAGGAGACGGGCGACGACGTGACTTGCGGAGGAGGCATGTCTATTCTTCTCGACGGGCTGCTGCTTTCGAGTTTTGCCGCAATGCTTCGCACACTCCCGACGCTTTCCGTCTCCACCCCTTCTGACTCCTCTGACCCGTTGGAGATATTGGACATTCCGGTGACAGAGCTCATTCTTCTAGGTGGGGGTGGTGGAGGTCCTTTGCGCTTCCCTCTTACTGCGAAAGACTGACTCCGGCTGACGTGAGCTGTACTGTTTGAAATCCCTCTCGTTGTTCTTCGAGACAGAGTGGCGTAGGACGGCAGGACGGCAGATGAAGCCGTGGTTCTTGGAGCAAGGTGTTCCTCGTCTTCCTCGTCCGGTTCTCCGTCGGACATTGCGTGACGGGTCAGGCTTTGGGCACGCTTCTTTTGGTTTTTCGGGACCTGCTGTGGTGGACATAGAATCGGTATAGCTCCAGGAAGAGGTCTGGAAAGAACGTGTCCAGGGATGTAACTGAAGTTTTTATGCGTTGAAGTGGGCGAGGTTGGCGATGGAGGCGGGTGAAGGGTCTGTTTAGCTTTTGCTGGAACTGCGGGGTATACAAACCGCTGCATTTTGCTGGGTGTAAGAGGTGGAGTCATGGGGGCAAGAGCTTTACTAGCAGCATCTTGAAGTTTGTTGAAATTTTCTTGGACATCTTGGCAAGAATTCCCAGAGTTGCCAGAATTCCCGGAGCCCCGCGATCGCATGCCAATACTCTCTTGACTCACGGACTTGGACGACGAAGAACCCACTCCCCTCATAGCGAACGCCTCTGAAGCCCCGCCCCCAGCCCCGCCTTTCATGGCCGTCTGTAGCTCGGCACTCAGTTCACTGTCCTGAAACGAGGTGAGCGTCCTGGGCGTGCGGGGGGAGGGGCAGAGGTCGTCCGAGGGTGGGTCTGTGCGCAGGTGCTGGGAAGGGTTGTGGGGGGCAGGGTGTTCGATGGCCACCAGCTCCAGAGGGGCCGGAGTCTTTTGGCGCAGGGTCCCGCTAGAGTCGCCATGACAACGGGAGCGCTGCAGGTCGCACAGGCGTTTGACAGCTAGCATCAGCTTCTTCTGGTGGCCTGTAGGAGACCAGGAGCAAGTTAGTCCATAAATGCTCCATTCTATAAGAAATATGATAGGCCTCATATATTTTTAAATCAATCTAATTGTGTTCATCAGGAGCATGTTTTTGTGTGTGCTTTAGTTTATCTTTCAAAATGAAGTGTTACATTTCTTTAATCCATAATTTTAAGGCGAGACACTACAGCCAAAACTTATTTTTTCTTTTTATTATGTTTTTTGGTCAGTAATTTCTTGGTAAATATAAATATTTTTTTTAATTTTATTACATAAGTGTGCTAAGGTCACCTCATCAAGTTGCAACATTTATTGCAAAGCGAGGTGAGGTACGTGAGAAAAGTTTGTGTAATTTAGAATTTGAAGAGTAAAGTCAATAGAAAATCTTTAAATGAATCATCCAGTGAATAGATTTCTTTTCCAGCTGTGGTCTCATACATTTGTTCAATCAGGTTAAAGGTAGGGTATGTATAATTTGTTGTTCAAGTATCTGTGCCCCCAGATATGAGGTCATTATATAAACAACAATAATTGTAATATTGTCTTACTGTAAATTACAAAAACAAATTGGACATGATGGATGTTGCGGATGTATTCCTTTGGTGTTGTGGTTCACAAGATGATTCTTCAATCATGCATGGCCACTCCATATACTGAGAAGGAGAAACACTTGGACGTGTCTCTATCTGTAGCTTAAAGGTCTGGCTGCACAGGCTCAGTGTCATTGTAGTTATTTTTTTTAAAACAGTGAGTGCTCAGGATACATACAATTCGTTTACATAAAAGGAAGTTCCTTTAAATAAAAGAAAGTTAATGCCCTGTCCAGTCCCTGTACCTGATTTTTATTTACTCTAGTTAAGATCAATTCTCTTCACATCACACAAGCAACTTCATGGAAAGACATTGGGTTTGTAAAGTATATTCTGTGCGTATTATAAACACACTTTGTTAGGAAAGAACTAGTGCAGAAGCGTTTACCAGAGTCACCTCATTTTGGCCAATCAGGCAAATTGTGAATGAATGAATGAATCATGGGTAAATAACTGCTTGACAGTTTCAAAAGTGCTAAATGTTAATTGTAAGGAGAGTTAGAGGAACTATAACAACTGCATAAGATTACTGTAGTCATGTCTGAGTCATGGTGCAATATCGAGTGAAAGGAAGGACTATGTGGGCGGGGCTAATGGTTCAAAAGCAGGTGCTTTAATTGATTCCTCTCCCCACTTTGAGTGTGTTTACAAGTGACAAATGTTAATGTTGACCGTGTTAATGTTGAGTCTCACCCAGTTTGGTAATGCCAATCTCCTGCAGATCCTCCCACGTTATGTCTTTGACTATTCCAATGGAGTCGTAGCCGTTGTCAGAGAGTCTCCTTTGGTACTGAGGCAGCCCAATCACACTCAGCCACTCGCCCAGGTCCGACTGCACAACACACAGGAAATGCCATTATTACCACAAGAGCTTATACATTAACTCTCTTCTCACCTTCAAAAAACATATATATTCATGCTTCGTCCTCAACTTGAACAGCCATAAAATCATCATACATTTATATATTTTTTCTACTTTAAAACTGCTTCTGCTTGACACAATGCATACCTGCAACTATTTATGTTTTTTGTTGTTGGACTCCAACTTCTACTAAGACTGTTTTATTTGTATTATTTTATCATCATAAAACAATCAAGTCCTCTGTGTGCCACCAGCCAACTTTTATCATCAAACTCATTTCTGTGACTGTCTGTGTTGCTCTTGAATTGAACAAAAATTGTGGATCCCATGATGTATTTTCCTACTGTTTAAAACACCTTTAACAGAAAGTTGTGACTGCACTCTTCAGTCTCATGTTCATTTTTGAATGTATCTTGTCCTTTTGTTGTTTGTTATCTGTGCCAGAGTCGCCATAGTTACCACCACAAATCCTGAACACTCCAAAGCCTGATTTATGCTTGACACGTCATTTTTGCGAATACAACCTCTCCAGCGTCGTCCACGTGGACGAGATCGGCAGAAATAAACGGGGAAATCCAAGCTGCGCGGACCATGAATGCTGTATACGTCGCACGTCCTAGTTTCCGCACGTCAGATTTCTGCATGTACAAGTATAATGACCTTAAGACACACATGTAAACAGGAATATGAGCATCCTGGTTTCTCTGAGTGCACGTTGTAGTATCCGGAACAAGGAGTATAAAAATGACTTTTTTACCCAAAACAACAAAGACAAGAAAAGCATCAACATTTGTTATCTTGAGAAGAAGAAAGAATGCTATCTGAGTTCATGACCTTTTCACTGTCCCCAGGACAATTGACAACTCTGTGTGAAAACACATAAAAAAACACAGAGGGCAATTTACTCTCTTATATTCAAAGTAAACCAACCAAATGGTGACCTGGTACTGGTCAAGGAGTGCAACCGGTAACTTTCCACTCCCTTTGTCCTCTCTGGACAAACCATGAAGAACTCTGAATAAAGTCCTGAAAATGCTTAAAATGCTGTGTTCCACATTGTAAACGGATTCCTGTTTTACTCTGTGATTTAAATCTAGCTCAACCATGTGAGTAACAGATGCCTTGTGAATTGTGTTTGGAAATGTTATGTTAAGTTATAAATGTATATTTCCTTAATACCTGCTCATGACAGTGTGCATTAATTGGTACAATGTTGCTACATTCTGTTAAGCTTAAAGCAGCCTGAACTTCTGATGCCAGATGAGTTGGTGGAAAAAGGGAGTTTGAAGAAGGAGGAACAGTGAGTCAAAAGGGAACAGTCTCTGGGCAGTGACCCCCTCCTGGGGTGCAGATCCTCCGCTTGCTCCTGCAGGCCCTTCTCTCACCTCTCCTTAGAGCACGATGGCCAAAGAGCCATTCTTCAACCAAAGATGGCACAAGTGGAACAAAAAGTTTGTGTCAAGTTTGTGCTCATCAAAGGACTCCCAACATCATCCAACTGCCATCCGCCTGCACAAAGCATCATGGACACTTTCACTTGAACATGAGGAGGCCCTGATCCACCGACCGTCTACAGGACGCAATCATCATCACCGGCCCTTTGCTCGTCACATAAGAACAGATCCAAATGTGGCCAGAAATGCAGGGTTGGCATATGAGAGTTGAGGTTTCCCTTAGATTGATTAACCAAATCTAATCTTGTGTGTTTACTACAAACTGAACCTCAGGTCAGCCTGGTGAAAATGTAAAAGGTTTAATCGCTTTGATATTTTTCTTTTATTAAAGCACTCAAAATTACTCTGGTTTATTGATTTTTGGGATTATACGGATAGTCACTGAAACGTGAACTCCACCTTTAGAAAATGAGACTGAGTAGGTTTAAAATAATGTTAATGTGCCCAAAAAAATAAATGTTAACATTGTTATACCTACCAAGTGCACTAAAACACTACAGTATTGTTAGTGCCCACGGACGAGGATGAATACCAATGAAGGTTTCATACAATTTAAACATCACATTCAGAATTCTGTCATAACCAGGATATGGCTCAATAACCGGATTATTCTTGTGCATGTACGGCTCAATAACCGGATTATTCTTGTGCATGTACGGCTCAATAACCGGATTATTCTTGTGCATGTAGACGCACTCACTGACTCTTTTCTCTGAACTAAAGGATATGTGTGAATGAACTGGTGTTACCTGGATTCTCTCATTTTGCCCTTTGCCTCTCATTTCCCTTCCTTTTGTGCTGGAGATAGTAGGTTGGATGTAAATTCATTAGAATAAATCAAAAGCGTACGACAAGATATTAATTTTATTTTCACCATACAATGTTTGATTGTTAACCGCCTGTGTAGAGCTTATATTAGTCTATATGCTGTGTGTCTGTGACAGATTTTATACCTCTTATACCAAATAATAGTATCAGCTTCATGTTGTAGGTGACATTTAGAGCATGTTTCACCATTCAAAAGATATAAGCTTTGTATAAAATGTTTCATTTCTATGGCAGCAGTTCTAATTTAACATAATTCTGAAACTCAAGAGATAATTGTTGACGGCGGATCATTTTAACTCATATTAGTCAAGTGACTTACACATTTACCTGTTGATCTGGTTTGGTCTAATCCAGACTGTAGTGAGTCAGCAGACACACTTTGGGGCCAAAAACGTGATGTAATAAAGTAATAAACTATCAAAAGTGTGTTTTCTGTCGGAAGGAGCAAAAGTTGTTGCAAAATCGAGCTGTGTGTGTGTGAATCACATCTGAATCAGAGTGTCAGAAAGCCAAGAGTTGTTGTTAGATTTAGTAGTTTCCCTCGATGAACATATAAGTTAAGTGGATATTTGAAAGAGTTTCTCCTTAGCCCGGTGGAACAGAGGTTCACGACACCATCTTGAAACTCTACTGACACTTTCTTAACAAAATTAAAAAAAAAATAATAATAGTAAACTTGTTTGTTTGATAACTGAGTGCAAAGAATTACATGGTTTAGCCCTGCACTTGTATAAATGCTGTAATAAGTCAGTAAGTGTCCTCACAGGAATGTAGTCGGGCAGCCACTCTGGGATGCTCAGTTTGCAGATCTCCAGGGAGATCTTCTTGCGGTGGCCTGGTTTGGTCACTCCAATGGCAGTGAGGTCCTGCAGAAGAAAACACAATGTGAGTTCATGTCATCAAACTCAACATTTGACTCAACCACATGATTTTTTTTTCATTTACTAAAAAGAAGGAACAGATTATTTATGAAGATTAAATTTAGAAGTAATGCAACATTGTTTAAACACAAAGTCTTACTCCTTAGGTGCAGATTATCTCTTCATTAACTGTAAACCATTCTACTCTCCACGTGAGTTCATTTCATTAATTCTCGCCACTGTTTATCCCACCAAGAGCAAACGTGCAGAAGGAGTGGTGCGGATACTGTGTGTGGAACGTGACTTTCCGGACGCCTTGTTGATTATCACAAAGGGAAATCTCAGCCAGGAACTACCAAAGTACAGACAGCAGAACACGCTGGATCACTGTTTCAGTGAGAGGTGCCTTCCGTGCGGTGCCTCGTGCTGCCCTGAGCTTTTCAGATCACGCCATGGTCCACCTGATCCCCACGAACAGACAGAGGCTGATGCTCTCCAAACCTGAGGACCTCTAAGAAGTGGACCAGAGGCAGTGGAGGAGCTGTTGGGACATTATGTGTTCAGAACTGCCATGGATGCTCTGGATGAGTACACGGACACTGTGACGTCATACATCCAATTCTGTGAGGACAGTATCATTCCCACACGCACCAGGGTGATTTATAACAACGACAAGCCCTGGTTCACACCCAAACTGAGGCAGCTCAGGCAGCAGAAGGAGGCAGCTTTCAGAGCCGGGGACAGAGAGAGCTACATAGGTGCAAAGCACAGATTTAGCAAGGAGGTGTACTCGGGAACCTACGCCAGGATCCTGTTTGTGGACTTCAGTTCTTCATTCCACAGGGCTGTGTACTTTCTCCTCTGCTCTTCTCCCTGTGACACCAACTGCTGCACCTCCAGCCACGACTCTGTAAAACTGATCAAGTTTGCGGACGACACCAGCCTCATCAGACTCATCTCGGACGGCGATGAGCCTGTCTACAGGAGGGAGGTGGACCGGCTGGTGTCCAGAAGACAGTGGAGATGATTGTGGACTTCAGGAGAGTCTCAGCCCCCCTGCCCCCCCTCGCCCTGACAGACTCTCCCATCACCACTGTGGACTCTTCCCGTTTTCTCTGCACCACCATCACTCAGGACCTCAAGTGGAGCCGACTATCAGTTCCATCATCAGTCAGGCCCAGCAGAGGATGTACTTCCTGTGGAAAGCCAAGCTGCAGCAGATGATGGTGCAGTTCTACACGACCATCATCGAGTCCATCCTCACCTCCTCCATCACCGTGTGGTCCAGGAGCCACAGCCAGGGACAAACAGAGACTACAGCACATTCTGCCTCTGCTGAGAAGGAGATCAGCAGCAGCCTTCCATCTGTCCAGGACCTGTGCGACCTGAGCTGACCCCTCCCACCCTGGACATGGACTATTTGAGCCCCTCCCCTCGGGCAGGAGGCTACGATCCATCTGGACCAGAACCTCCCGCCACAAGAACAGTTTCTTTCCCTCTGCTGTTGGACTCATGAACACTTTTAACACCTGCCACTTTAACAATCATATAATAAAAGAGCTCTTTATTGATACTGACAATTTGCACCACTGTCAATCTAACTGTACATTTCTGTATATAGTCTTAGTCTATTTTATGTTATTTAATTCTTCATTTTATGCATGCCTCTTTTTATATATGTGTATATATCTTGCTACTATTTTATTCATTGTTTTATGTTACACCTTCGTCAAAACAAGTTCCTATGTTTGTGAAGTTTGATCACAGACAATGGCAATAAATCTGATTCTGATTCTGAGTTTGCCAGTATGCAGTTTCAGCACCTACATGCATCAAACTTTACAATCTTGGACTTAACAAGATTTTGAATTTGTGTAATTATGGCAGTTTTGACATAAATGTCCTGTTGTTGAGATATTACCTTTTAATACTTACATACTTACATACATTTTGAAATAAGACACATTGAAAGCTTACAAAGGTGTATTTACACAAAAGTGTAATTTCTACAATACAGCTCCTGCAGGATGTCTTGCGCACCAGGATATACAAATGATCGAGGCTAAAAGAAAGACAGACCATTTTACCGGAGCTCCAGATTGACGAAAGAGGATATAAATGTATTTCTGCTTTGATTATATATTTATTTATCTGAGGAATGTTTAAACGATTGTTGATTCAAAAACTTTATAAAGGTTGGTGTATTGGCTTTTATTTTGGTGAGAGAGAGTAGTTTGAAGAGAAACGATACCAAATGCTTTCCTAAAACACTGTTTCCATAATTGATTTATAAAGTTGAATGTGGAGAAATAAAATCACAAAAGTAAATTGTGATTAAGTAGACTTATTTTCATTGATTGATTTTATTTTCAGGACAGAAATGAGTTTGGTAGGACAGCAAACAGGAATCCACATTTACCACTGTATTCGAAGGGTATCGAGCCTCATTTAAGCTTAACACAAGCTTCATGCATACATTCATTTTTAATATTCCCTCCCATTAAATCATTTTGCGACTCCCGTGGCGTGTCCCGAACCTCACTGAGTACATCATGTTTTCATAAATTTATGAAGATTACATCATTTTAACACATTAATATCAGTAAACGTCATACAGGGCTTTAAAATAAAGTATATTTCTCACAAACATTTCCAAGGCCATTATTTGATGGTATGTGAAGGTGGAGGTGAATCAGATGCAGATTTAGGGCACAATATATGTAATATATTTTCTTTTAAAGACAACTCAGTCAAGGGTTGCTAATGTTTAATCTGAAGTTTTTAAAATGCATTATTATTTACGTCTTAATTGAATGAATAGGACAATCCAAAAACAAGCTCATTGCCGTTCATAACCACTACCCACCAGAACCTCATTGCAATTAATTAATTTGAACAGAGCAGCCAATAAAAAATAAGAGTTTTGTTGTTTGTAGGCAACACACACACACACACACACACACACACACACACACACACACACACACACACACACGGTTGTTCATCAGGGTGATAACTGTATGTATGTATGAATGTATGTATGTGTGGCAGTAATCGCTAATGGTAATAATCTACTTAAACACTTTTACATGTAGTAATATTTTGATGTTTGGAGGTTCAATGCCACCTCTCCCATTGAAAATGCACTAGAGCCAAAACATGAAATGGTACCAGGCTGTGGAATGCGGTGTTTTGTTTAGAGACTGCAAGGGTCTATTGTGAGTCGTGTTGACTATCCTTCTCCTCACCTCTGGGGTCATGCGGCTGATGGTCGGGACATCGTAGCCGGCATTGATGAAGTTTGCGGTGTACTGCTCCAGATGGAACTCGCACAGCCACTGGTAGATGGCCTCCGCGTCCTATGCCACACAAAACACACTTTAGAGAATGTTTAGGCAAACTGTGCCACTTAGAAGGAGCAGACAGGAACTTTACTTTTCCATCCAACATCTGCTCAGGCCGGAGGAAGCCCTTTTGTGGAGTGCCGTTGACTTGCTGCCTGGACGCACCTGAAACATGCAATACATTATTAATAACCACAGTGTGATCAGCTTAATCTTAATCTGAGTAGTTTGGATTTTGTTTAAATGTATTTGCATTCAGCCACCTTTTTTTTTTTCTCCTCATCCAGGGCTTTACAGTAAAATAAAGAGAGCCATGCCTCTTCATAGTGACATTTCACTATAACAAGCACCTGATTGTAATTTGCATGATTTTATTTTTGAAGCGTGACTACGTGACATTTTAAAACTTTTAGAGTAACATGTGTGACCCGGAGTCTTTGTTTTTCAAATAATCGCAACTAAGCACAGGATGTGAGCGGCGTAAGTGAAATATGCAGGAATGTATCCAAATACATACTTAGAGCAAACTAATGACGTGGAAATACTGTTGTAACAAGTTCATTAAAGTTTATGTTATAAGTTTATGTCTCTTTTAAGCAACTAACCATCTCAAATATGGATCACAGTAAAGTGAGAAGTTTGTCAATAAACCATACTCAAGATGACGTCCAGTGACAGTGAACAGCTACGCCCTGTCAGTGATCAGACCCTGTGGGCATAATAAGGAGGCCAAAGGAAGAGATACAGCCCACAGACGTTAAGACACAAAAGCTCCTCACCATGTGGAGGGTTACATCCCAAACCCAGCCCCCTGAGACTGTACACGAGCCGTAAGGAAGAAGGCCGTGGACTAGTGACCGTGAGAGCCACTATCCAGGATAAAACGTCCAAGATCCACAAGTACATCAAGGATAAGGCCCCAGATGATGACATGCTCAGAGGATGAGGATGAGGTGCCGGAGGAGGGACCATTGTGGGAGGACAAGCCCCTGCATGGGATGTACCACCGGAACATAACTGAAGTGGCTGATATCAAGAAATCCTACCAGTGGCTAAAGCGGGCCAGACTGAGGGACAGCACAGAGAATCATCCTGGCAGCTGGCCCTTACCACCAGAGCAATAGAGGCCCAGATCTACCACACCAGACAAGACCCACGGTGTAGCTCCTGAGACAGTCCAGCACAGAACTGCAGGTGGAAGATGCTGCAGGGAAAGCATACATGGAACGCCATAACCAAGTGGCTGGTATAGTGCACAGTGTTCTGTGTCTCTAGAATTTTTTTCAAGAACTTGCAGTATACATTTTTAATCTCACATTCTGAATTTGTGCACAAGTTAAGTCCAGGAACATTTGACAAGCAACTGTCAAATGTTCCTGGACATCCAACTCTGGATCTTAAAACTACTTAAAGGTCCCATAACATGCAAAATCAACTTTTCAGAGGTTTTAACCTTCCTACAGTGCTACTTGGGCCTCGTATGTTGTGCCCAAAGTGTTTTTTTGATTGATTCCCGCATGCTTTCGCTAGAGAACTGTCTTTTCCGTCCCCCTCGGCTGAGCAGCAGACGGGGGCTCCTCACAAGGATGACGCGGTGTTTAAGCCACGCCTCCGGGAAGCGCGCAGCCACAGAATAAAAACAGCTAATGCTAATGCTACACAGTAATTACACGATGGATACGACAGATAGAAGAGTTAGCTTGTTATTTACCAAACGGCAACGTCCGTCGTCGAGGCCCTGGAGCACGTCAAACTCCAGGTCAGATCCAGGACGTAGGACTCAGCACGACGCACCGTCAGGACCAGAAAATGTTTATTCAGTGTTTGTGTATCGCTGTTTACCGGAGCACACGGAGCATGCACTATCTCCACTCTAGACTTCGACATGGGTTGGGCGGGGGAGGCGCGCGAGTTGGGCGGGGGAGGCGCGCGAGTTGGGCGGGGGAGGCAGTCTGCTCTCTGTTCGGGGGGTCAGATCTCAGAGTGAGCCGTTTGCTTTTGCAAGGAGGGGGGCCAGTCCAGGAAATGGGTGTTTTTTGGAAACTGTTATGTTATGGATATTGCACAACGCAACATTTTATCAACAAAGCCCTTAGAATAGACTGTGTAAAGGGCAAAATAGCAGAATATGGGACCTTTAATCATAAAATGTAATCATAATACCACTTGCAACAACAAAAATGAACAAGAGGAACAAAAGCAACAACAGCAGAAGAAATGAGTAGTAACGTAGTAACGTAGTAACGTAGTTACTACTCATTAAGGGTAGTTAAGAGCCCTTTAAAGCACCTTGCTGCTGCCCCTTTCATGCTTAAACCTTACTCCACACCTTTCAAATTAAACATCCCACCAAATATTTCTCTGTCTCCCTCTCTCTCTGTCTGACTCCTCCCTCCTTCACCCTGAGGTCACTGCTCTCTTACATCCATCATCAAGTCCAGTCATCTCAAAGTAAACCTGGGACAAAATATACTTTAGACACTGCAACAGTGTTTTCAATTTTACTTTCACTACTAAACTTGTTTTTGTTTTTCTTCAAGTATCCCCCTAATCTAGTGTTTCCCAACCAGGGGGAACATGGATGATTTCAAAGTTCTCACTTTTTACAATTAAAATATTATTCAATTATTCAGATTTTGGACATCAATATCTCAAAA
Source organism: Rhinogobius similis (assembly GCA_019453435.1). Lineage (NCBI taxonomy): Eukaryota > Metazoa > Chordata > Actinopteri > Gobiiformes > Gobiidae > Rhinogobius > Rhinogobius similis. Next base: position 113,211 of record CM033636.1, on the reverse strand, counting down.
CAACAAAATATAATACTAACAATTCACAATATACTACAATACTTAAAGGAAAAATATTATGTATTTTTCATTTTGTTAATAGCCTTTAAACAGGCTCTTGAGTGTCTTAAATTTGCCACCTCATGTTTTGAAACAACAAAAAGTTTATTATTCATTAAATGACACTTACAGAGTACATCCAGCCAGTAGATGGCGCCTATCGCGGCGGAGTGGAGACACTTTCAGACTGTACAGATCAGCTCCAAAGTGAACCATGAGGCTTATGTGTCTTGCTCTAACCTCCACAAACATGTTCGGAAATGCATGGGATTCTTATATTAGCAATTCATATTTCGGACTTCTCTCAACTATTAATGCTCCTGGACATGTTTAAAATATAATCTTAATCGCAATACCAGTTATAGTTGCTATTAAATAGTACTTCTGTTAGACAGTGATTCTGATTCAAGCGTAGCTTTGCAGCCTGCACTGTTTGCTCATGGCGGGGCCTTCATGATTTGGCTGCATGCTTGCTTTTATTGGTTTCTGCGTCCAGGTGAGGTAAGTTTCTGTGCTCTCATTTCCTCTGGCCAGCAAACACAACAAAGGATCAACAAAAAATGTAATATACAACGCTTTTGTTGTTATTGAAGATTCCAAAGTTGTATTTTTTGATAGAAGTTAATAAACTTCAACTTCTACACTGTCTACGCCAATGCTTCTCAATCTGGTTGGAATAAAAGATTATTTGGTTGGTTGATTGAATCATGATTATCAGGTCACAGATTCAACAACAATGTTAATTGTGAGAGTTTTAGAGACAAAAATATGTCAATATGTCAATTAAGAAGCTAAAAAGTGATCTAAATCTATGTGACACTGCACAAACCTGCTGATCCCTCCGCCAGCTTCTTTGCACCTGTCGAGTGTGTGTGGTCTCCAGACTCTCCAGAAGAGGGCGCCAGCTGCACACAGGAGAGCAACAGTCAGCACTGGCACAGCCCAACAGTGCAGAAAATTCTCCCCATAAAAAGCAAAACCAAAAAATATTCATTTGATATAATTCAGAGATGGGTACAAATTTACTTTTACTTGAGTAACTTTTAAAGAAAATAGTAGTTTATACATATACACAAAAGCTTTTGGTCGACAAAATGACATGATTTGGACATTTGTTTCTCTTGTCCCACTCCATTCAGATATGATTTAGTTTCTCATTTTTATGTATGCCCTTTGAAAACACCAGACTGTCCTCCACATTGCATTCACTTCAAAGTATAAATCAGACGTTAGATCCAGACTCAAACAGTTACTCTTAATTGAGGAGTAGTTTCCCAGGATACATCTTTACTCCCCGAGCCATTTCCAATCACAACTTTGTACATAATTCTGAAGTCTCACTCAAACTTCTGTCCACCCCTCCGCCTCTCCATGACTGCAAAGCTCTGACCTTGCAGGTGCCGTTGTGCTGCTGTGCTCCGTTGGGCTTGTGTCCGCTCTCGGCGCTCTGTCCACTGCCCGCGCTGCGACTGCTGCCCACAGACTCTCCACTGCCCACGCTGCTCCGGTCGCCTGGAGGACACAGGGCAATAAGCACTGGGAAACACACGCTGGAAATATCAGGCACGAGGGATAAGGGTGGGAATATAAGACAATAAGGTAATATATTGTCAAAGTCTGTTTGAAGATTGGCCCAATTAGAACATTGAGTATGGTCTGTCTATACACTGTATAAAAGCATGTGACCTTTATTTTCTGTGGTGACTTTTTATTTGGCCCAGCAGTGTATTTTTGAACTTTGAGGTTAAAGTTCATACTAAATACTAAAACAATTAGTGTTTGGTGGGATGTATCTGTTGTAAATATGTATCACACTCTTTCAACAGTGAGTTAAAGCTGATTCAACAGTAAATGTTACTTTTTCTCTTTTAAAATGTTTCCTGAATTACATGTATTTTAAGCACAACTAATTCAAGTCGAGTGACAACTGAATCTTTATGGAGGCTCATTACCTGTGTTATCTCAGAAAAGTAAATGGATTCTTCTGTAGATGTTCAAATACAGCAGTATAAAGTTTCAGAAACAGATTTTAAATAATACTAGAGGTCTTATGCTCATTACTCACCATATAGTTGATTAAGTTTGAACAAGCTTTCAAACATTTTATACATATATATATATTAGAAAAATTTATGGAAAATTTACTTCCGGAAACAAAGCCTGGGCGGTCACTGGTGAGCTCCATAGCGGTCTGTTAGTCATATGCACTTACAGTCCATTTACTGAACCTCAGTGAAGACCTTTATAGTGCCAAAAACCCATCTATAACAGGATAACCCCCCCAAGAAAACAGACTCAGATATAAATTCTTGTCAATGTTACCGACTCCAAATGCATGGTTATTGAGTTTAAGCCATTGGATCACATTCAGTTTGTAAAGCAATTTTAGTAAAAGGCCAAGTCATAAAACCCTTCCAAAGCATGCTTACCTGTGATATCTGTAAGTAAAAAATCTAGTTACATGGGGAAAAGCTTTACAGGCTCTACTGTTATCGCTACAGAATGCAACAGTGGGCAGACATTTCTTGCTCCCGACGTAACATTTCCTCACATTTTTCCCATAAGCTCTGACATTTGCTCTTGCACTGCTGTCCCGAGGACACTTCCAAGCTCGCTCCTTGTTGGCATGTCTTTATAGACAGCTGTAGCTGGTCTGTATCATCATAGGTTACAATATTGTTAAAATAGAAACATGGCCAGACTTGAGTGAACTAAACTACCACAATGTGTTGATATCCAGATTTTTCTATCCCTCTGAAAAACTCTCAGGTTACTTAAAGAAAGAAAAAAAGAATAACAATTAATGGGGACTTATTAGTGATTTGTTTTATGCAATAAAAATAGCATCTGTTTTGCCCCAGTCCATATATAATATATATAACATAGTAGAAAGGGGTTCAGAGGTTGTCATCCGGACGCCGTTTAAGGATCGAGACGTTTCGACTTTTATCCAAAAGTCATTGTCAATCAGAGAGCTGGTATGGGAACCTGGGCCTTATATGCTACTCTAAGTAGTGGGAGTCCAGCCCCCAGGGAGGAGTCACTGCACTCCTGTCTTTGTTATAAGATTGTTTGTTTGTCACCTGGGATTTAATTAATTGGTCTATCTTGTTGATTAATGGTTGGCCTCACCTAGTTTCACCTGTGTCTAAAGGTCTATTGTTATCTTGATAGCTGGCTGTTGCTCCCTCCTCACTACTGATTGCCTCATTAGCAGAGCAGAGAGAAGAACTGGTTTGAAAGAGGAGTAAAGGAGGCCATTTTTGTAAAAAGAGAAAATCCTTCCCTGAACAGGAATGGGGGCTTAAGATTTAATTTAGCCAAAATTTATGACAGCATCCTGACACCTTGGTCCAGATCAATAGACCAGTCAAATGCTAATGAGGCAATCAGTAGTGAGGAGGGAGCAACAGCCAGCTATCAAGATAACAATAGACCTTTAGACACAGGTGAAACTAGGTGAGGCCAACCATTAATCAACAAGATAGACCAATTAATTAAATCCCAGGTGACAAACAAACAATCTTATAACAAAGACAGGAGTGCAGTGACTCCTCCCTGGGGGCTGGACTCCCACTACTTAGAGTAGCATATAAGGCCCAGGTTCCCATACCAGCTCTCTGATTGACAATGATTTTTGGATAAAAGTCGAAACGTCTCGATCCTTAAACGGCGTCCGGATGACAACCTCTGAACCCCTTTCTACGATGGACCACACCTGGACGAATGAGGGTTTACATCGACGTATATATAACATATATAACACTCAAAGACACTTCACATTGCATTATTCATTTACTCCACACTCGATGGTGGTAAGATACTACTGTAGCCACAGACTGACGGAAGCAAGGCCCCCAACCTGTGGCTTCGGCCTCTCTGACCACCACCAGTCGTTCACACACACCACTCTCATACTACGCAATGTGGGTGAAGTGTCTTGCCTAAGAACACAACATCATTTTCTTCACTGTGGCACCTGTGGTTCCAGGGGTCTCCCGTCCAAATACTAACCAGGCCCTGACCTGCTTAGCTTCCAAGATCTGATGGAACTGGGCATTAGCAACTATAGCCACAATTATGATGCTCAGAATGTGTCAGGTTATTGAGCAATAACTTTGGACCACCAAAACTGTTCATTATGAAGTAGTTCTGCTTTTCACATTATTCAAGTACAGAGTCTTTAATGTTTGCATCTTTAGAAAAGTCTAGGGGAGAAATGGATACAAATTTGACTTCAGGAACCAGAAATACCCATCCACTGCTCCATAAGCTGTTAGGGTGCTTCTGGCTGTAGTCTAGTGTAGGTTGGGTCAGATCTGGTCTACAGGCTCAAACAGGCCCCGAGGGGCGGGGCTTAAACGCTGGGACCACACAGGCTTACCAGAGGGAGGACTCCTGAGCACCCACACGTCCTGAAGGGGACTAGCAGGAGAGCACAGAGGAGCACCTAACACACAGTACACACTCCAGTATGTGTCTACAGAGAGGCTCTGATACACCCACTGGACAGGCGGTTTACTGCTCACCAAATACATTTAAAAGGTACAATATGTGAGTTTCCTGGTGGACTGCTTGTCTTCATGGAGATGTTATTGCCTTGCCTGAAATGTTCCATAGTATGGCATTAAAACTATCTCTCAGCTTGCCCTGGCTCCTTGACCAGTTCATTTTTGAGCGTCTTGGAACGGTTCTTTTCAAGGCGGCGTGCGTCTCCACGCTCAGATCCTGGTCTGACGTCACTCAAACATAACTCATGTTTTTTAAATACCTGAATTGTGCCTGAATTAAACTTTTTAGTCATTAAGCCGATCTCGAAGAATTCCAAGGCTGTGAGAAGTGGCTAAAGCAAAAAAACAACAACAAAAAAACAGGAAACAACTTAGAGTCTATCCTCAGTTTTTTCTGCATTTCTTTCACTTCTCTGGGTCTTAATGTGAGTGCTGAAAACAGTTGATGGTAATGTGTACCTTTGACTTGCTGAGTCTGTCGGCTCCACATATAAGTTAGCATCACTGGAAATACAAAGTTTTATCACAAACTCAAGTCAGCAATTATTATTATTATAATTTAATGTTTCTGTCCCATCATCCTATCATCTCGCTCCTGGAGCTAAAGAGAGCCAGACCACTTAGGAAGCTAGTATCTATTATTGCCTTCACTGGACTTAAACGTAAACGCTTTACTCTACAATGAACCAGTCGAAATGTGGCTTTAATGCAATTTTGTGTATTTTTATTGCTAAAAATACCTTGAAAAACAATTCAATTCACAATTCACAATTCTTACTGTGAATGGGATTTACTGTGGAAAGCAATAACATCTCAGTGGAGCAAATGTTGGATCCCACACCAGAAAAGTGACATTGTGCACCTTTAAATCACATCATTTAACGTTGTCTGTCGTCAGTGTACGCCAACCTGTATCGCACCACTGAGTGAAACAGGTCACTTTAGCACAATACAACAGTGAAAACACCTAACAGAAGAGAAAAGGTACAACTCTTAAAGGTCAGATGGAGAGGTTTGAGTACCTGCTGGATCACAGGCAGCCGGGTAAGAGTCGTCAGTCTGAGGGGCGGGGCTGGGGCTGCTGGTGGGAGGGGCTCTGGAGGATGGGTGTCTCTGGCAGGCCAGGGAGGCTTGGCGGGAGAGGGTGCCCCCTAGAGACATGCATGAGTGGAGCACAGAAGCCTGGTGAGCATGCATGTGTGTGAGTGAGCTAAATACTGCAGGAAACACTAGGGGTCCAGTTTACAATGAGTGCAAGTCAGTCTACACATCATGTCTTATTTTATCATTATTTTTTCTAGTTGTACAATTTGATAAAGACACATTTCAGATGGCCAGTGTACCCTGTGCTGTAAGCAAGTGTCACAAGTTTTAAAACTCACTAGAATCCATCTTGTACAACTCTCACTGATCTGTTTGAGTCCTCACAAATTTTGGTGTGGAACAGAAAGTCTTGTTTTTCTGACAAAAACAAGTTATTAAAAACTTCTAACAATGTAGCAAGGGTAAAAAACAGCAGCTATAATGCTACACATTAAACAAATCAATAGCTTTATTATCAAAGCATGTCAAATGGCCAGCAATGGGAGGAATAGTTTGAAAACATACTCCGTTACAGAATACTGAATACATCGTTTGAAAAGTATTTTGTAACATATTTTGTTACATTGCTAAATTTAGGTACTGTATTCTGAATACTTAGAATACTTTTATGATAGCACTCGCAGGGCGAACAAACCAGTTTCCAATGTGCGTGGAACAAGCACTGCACTGACCACAGCCCCTGGTGTAGAGACCTTCAGCCAGAAGATAAACTATGCAGACAAACTTCTGATTCAATATAGTCTGTCCACACACTACCGAGCACCAGTTTCCGTTGCTCTTTTGCGCACAACTGTATCGACTCGATCTGTCCAAATGTCGACACAATTTTGCATTTCCATTAAATTATGAATTGATGAATTGATTGGTGGAGACGCGAGGAGGAGAGCTCTGAGCGTTGAACTGAGCAAACACCGGTGAAATGATCAGTGAACTCATTTTATGACTGAGGTTGTGAGGTGGACGTGACTGCATTGCGTCCATGTGTGAGACATTTGGTGTAGTACATTTGTTCCTCTGAACAGTCTCAAGTTCCTATGCATTATTATAGGCCTATTCTAGTGACACAAATGAGGCTTTATTAAAGGTAAAGGCTGTCTCTGCACTAAAAGAGCCAGAGTCTAATGCACTGCTCATATCTGAGGGCACGTGGCAACGCTGTAGCCTGTGGCGGCGTATTAAGGAAATAAACAAAAAACTCAGGACCCGTCGGGACCGCGGGGACCTCTCAGGAGGACAGACTCAGGACAGGTCAGAGAGGCTTCAGGATCAGGCAGGAGAAGGTAGAAAAGTCAGTCCCATGCAGGTCTCTTCAGTACAATGTAATTTTAAAATGACATGTCTACATTTGATAAAAAATGGAATGTATTCCCTAGATTTTAGAAAAGTAACAGCATTCCAAATACCACATATAACAATCAACCCCAATATATACACTGCAACTGCAGCGATGATCCATGGTCCACAAGGATTTTCACTCCCTCTTACGTTTAACTTATCTGTCCTCCACTGCATTAGTGTAGGCTCAAGACTGACGCTCTCTTTATATTCTGTACAAACTTGGACATGGTTTGTTAATGTCAGTGACATATGGGATGGTCATTATTTAGACCAAAATCAAACTTCTCTCATTTCAAATTAACAGAGTTTCGTCCTTTGCTACTTGATTCTGCAGAAAACCATTGTGTTTTTCAGTCGTCAGCGTTATCGTTTTATTTTTTTTACCATGCTTGTCCCTAATTGGCTACTCCAACTATCTATTAGGGCTGCACAATATGGGAATTAGTGTGATGTACGATATGGGTGTCATGTATTGCAATAACGATATTATCACCATAGTTTTTCCGCATATATTTTTCTTTTCTTTTGCAGGTATAAAGGATAACTCAACCCTTACTTTAAAATGTGGTAGCTTAGGTTCAAATATACACACATTGGAGACCTTTGGAGTGTTAAAATCTGCTGTTGCTTTGTCCATCACTCTGCAAACCAGACAAAGACTTTACTCGGGCATTTTAATTTTATTCACCTTCATTTATGTTTGTATGAAATAGTGTAAAAAGTTATAAGGATTTTGAACAACATTCACTTGCCGTGTCTGTGCTTGGCAAAACGGTGATTTTGGGGGTGAACATTTGAGTCTGATTGGTCAGAAGTAAAAACAAGCTCGGCCGTACAAGAAACACAAGATTAATGCATTTAATCATTAGAAATGATCGCGCATCTTTGCAACATGCATCTTGCGATAATAACAAGTGCGATAACAATATTTTTTCGATATATTGTGCAGCCCTACTATCTATCTAAGATAAAATAGATAGGGTGTATCCTTGGCTGCCAGGCAATTTGTTGAATAACTCTTACACAAAATAATTTAAGGGAAAGAAATCTGTCAAACGCTGCTTTTTGCTCTGTAGCTCACACATCTCTTACTCATTTTCCCTTCAGATCCCTGCACTTGTTTTGCTTCCTGGTTCCTTGCATGGAGCCGGCTTTAGTACCGAGCTGACACTTCAATCTGGATGAGCTAATCCTATTACTGTGTGTGGTGCTTTGCCTTGGTGCGGATGGAGAATTAGAGCAGGAGTTTGTGCTGGTCTCATCGTCTTGGCTGTGAGCACAAGCCCGGCCCAGCGCATTCTGTTATTTACCAGGATTAAGTCAAACGAGGAACACCAGGCTGGAGGCAAATGTGCACTTAACCACCTCAGAACCTCACTCTGGGAGAGATAGTCTTGTGGGTAGTGTTTTCTGGGGCTTAATACAATGAAAACAAAACACTTTTGAGGAACATAAGGTATATTGTCCTATATGGTAACGTTGTGCTGGAACGAGATACTCATTGGAAGTATCTATACTCAAACAAGCACCATGGTAGCATTTAGTCCACAGCTAACGTTAGCATTCTTGGATAGGCCGTTGGAACACATTATTCTGCTGCATGTCTTTGTGTCTGTATATGACACAGGAGCAAACTCCTGTGTTTGGGAGATATAGCAGCTCTTCTACATTAAAATGAATGGATTGCTTCCCCCACAGAGGTTGGATGCTGACTGTATTTGTTGTAATAATAATATTATAGTAAGTTGAAATATATATAAGTGTTGTTTGTTATCATTTTGATATCTAAATCTGCATTATTTGTGAGCTTTCTTTTTCTAAGCTCTAAAATTGATAATACGAAGCAATTTATTCTGCAACAAAGAATAATAATCATGAGATCATGTGATATTACTACTTCTGAATAGAAGACGCTCTTAAAAAGACTTTAAAACAACGTTGGGTTATTTTAATATGAGTTTGATGTGCAAATTATTATAAAAATGAGCGTGAAGATTCAACAAGTTCCAATCGGGGCGCGTGCGTGGTTTGTGCATGCTCATAGAAAGTAATGGAGGCTCTGCAAAGTGTCCTGATGTGCGTGGGCCTTTAGACCACATGGAAATATTTAAATCTACTATTATTATTTTGGTAAATTACACTCAACTGTCTAACAATTTTTTTTTATCACTGCGGTATCAGAGGCTGATTTTTACTGTTATTGTAACATGAAAAAAAGAACTCGTTTGAGTTTCTAATCACTTTTCATGAGTTTCTGAGTGGATTTTTTCCTACTTCTCGTAGAATACAACACTATTAATTGAGAGAAAAAGAGAAAAGAGCTATGGTCTAATCTCACTCAAAAAGATGCTTTTGGAACATATCTGTACTGGGGAAAAACAGTTTTTAGTTCATTACATGCAAAAAATTGGATACATGAAGTAGTCTTGTTTTTCACGTTTACAAAACAGTAAAAATCAGGTACAGACCTTTTAAATATTGAGTATTAAGCCTTTTCCTAGAACCTATTCACACAGAAAAAGTGCACACAGCAGCAAAACCATCTGCCTCTTCATTCCCTGACCAACCCTAGCACAAAAACCTGGAGATTGGTCCCCGGGCGCACCACTGCTCCTGAGGGCCCGAGTGGCATTAAAGAATGGGTCAAATGCAGAGGACAAATTTCACTGCGGGGACAATAAAATGGACCCTAAACTTAACCTTAACCCTGTCTCTTCATCCACATCAGGAGATATTTTCACTCTGCTCCTTCATCACATCAATGACATCATTACCTAAGCGCCAAAGTTTAATCATCCGTCCTCTACCTCACTTACCAACAGGTGTAAACGAGGGTCTGTGAGTGATTTAAGGGGAGCAATACCTGTTCTCCTGCTTAGGACCTCCACCACCGACGGTGGGAAGAAGCCCACCCGGTCTGTCCCGCGCTGGGGATCATGGATGTGGCCTTTCCAGCGGCCGTCTGAGGGCTGATCGAGCACCTGACAAAACACACAGCAAATGTTGTCACATGACCAGAAAGTATTTTACTCAATCACCTACAGACTCTTTTGACTGCTTTTTAAAATAAGTAAAAATAAGTCCGTTATTGCACTACAAGCATAATAATTTTCCTGTTTTTATATTCTGATACGTTAATATTTTAACTTTATTCAGGCATTTTTGTACTGAACTATACACCTGAAGGTTATTAAACAGTGGCTAAACTAAATCTGGGTGTGATGACATATAATGGTGGATGCCTAAACAGTTGTAAAGGTATATTGTAGCATTAAATGTATCTGTTGAACATTTATTCAATAATAGGTGCTTTTATTGCTCAAAAATACCTTGAACAACATGCATTCTGTCCACAGATTTGACTTGTGACTTAGCATGGTGGCATCACCTGTCCATGCGCTCAAACAGGCGACGTTACCCTCCACCAGAAAAGTTACAGAGCACCTTAATCAGACATGTTTTGGTACAGAAGTATTGAGCCGTTTCAGGGTTTGAAATGTTAGCATGGTGACACAGTACGTTTGACATGTATTGTGTACTATGTGGAAGGTATGTGCTATTTTTCTTGAATCCGTTTCCTCTGGGCATGTTTTGGAGCTTATGGAGCGAAGCCAAGGAGCTGTGAACACACAAACCCCCCCCAGAGGACAAAAACCCAAACGAGGAATGACATGTTCAGGCAGGAGACATGTCCCAGTCACTTGTATTAAACACACAGCTTGTCTCCGTGTCCAAATGCACACAGCTGCACAAGTGTGGAAGGAGCAAACGATGAGCGGGTCTGTGCATGTTTGCTTCTTCTGTGGGCCACAACAACACTCGACACACACATAGGGTCTGACAAGACTGCAAATACAGTGATGTATTCAAGGGAGGCTTGGAGAAATGGAGGGTCGGAGAACTAGGACTGTTTTTCCAACAAGAAAATCTTATCTTCTTTTGTTTTTGGTCAGTTTGTTCTCTAAACATAACAATCTTTCACTGGGAGACAACAACAACATTGTGCTGCACATAAAGATGTTTTATTATTTGATTTAATCAACTTGCATCCATAGATTTATTTGGAACATTCTAACTTCAAATGCAGTTTTCCCCACAGGAACATAAAGATCAGCCCTTTATGTAGCATCTACAAACTTTACAATCTTTGACATAATTTTGACGGATCTTACCAAAGGAATCATTGATATCTAATTCTAAGCTCGATATATTAAAGCTTTTAAAGGTAAAATACTATGCTACAGTGACTTTATTGATTTCTAACAATGTTCCGTCATCAAAAACGTACCTGGAGTTGCATAAGGCTTCATTCACACTATTTTGAGGAATGCTAATTAGAAAATCCTCTCCTCTCTGACCATCAAAAACACTCCCTCAATCGATTACCTTTTTTCAGATTTGAGACGTGACTTATTTGAGAATCTTCTGCTGTTTTAAACCCTTAAATCATCATCAAACTCGTTCTGAGCATTTCTGCTGTCTAAACACGATCACTACAACTGCGTCACTGCTTAACAGTCATAACATTAGAAGCAATGTAGTATTCAAATTTATAACTGCCTCTTTGGCCAGTAGACGGAGCCTAAGCTCCATGGTGGCTCTGATGTTACTCAAACAGCCCTGGCTTATTTTGGTGGTGCCTTTAGAATGAGGCTTTGAGTTAAAAACACTGGAAGGCTCTATGTATATTAACAATGAGAACATTTCAAAGCCTAAATACCTTGGCTTTAAGTTGTCTGACCAAAATAGTTTTCATTTTTATTATCACGGCGGAATCTAAACTGGTATAAAGCATCAAGTCTTTTTCCTTGTTCACGTTATGCATATGTGTTATATATGCAACATTCACCAGAATCCTATGTTGACTTTACCTTGATTCGGGCTCATCAGTACGTGTTGTCAGTTTCCCTCGTGTTGTCAGTTTTATGTAGAGCAAAATCTGCATTCTGACGGAGCAGGGCACCAGGGGAAATCAGGTTCGCCTAATCCTCATCTCACATTCAAAATACGCTCAATATCTAGGTTTCTCATTCCCCAAAGCCTGGAGTCAACCATCACAGGCAGTGTACATGTCCTGCTCTGAGTGACGTAAAGGTGTAAAGGATTTGAGGGATGTGAATCAAAAGGCCCTTATTATTTCCTAAACAGTTATAGTGAATTGGGTGGATACTATACTTGTTGTAACTTCAACATCATGTGTTTTGGGACTGCATTAATGTTCATAAATATTGGATCGATGAAGCAGTGCAGTCTGTCTTCCACAGCGCTATCACATTTGACTGGCATGAGTGTATGCGGCCAGTAGATGGTGCCTAGCACTATAGACAATATACATGTTCACCTGACATCACAACATTCCATCAGCCAATTATGCAGCTTAATATTGTTTAAATGCAGATTTTTTTGTTGTAATACAATTAGTTCTTCGGTCAAGTCCCTAAGAGAAATGATCAGTTTCAACATTTGTGAATTTACCTTTAAGATATTTCATGGCAAAGTCCAGTCCATCAGTCTGGTGATGATTTAAGGACTTAAAACAGCAGAAGATTGTCGTATAAAATCTGAAAAACTTCAGCAATCGAGGGCGTTCAGCAAGGAGTGTTTTTGACGGTTGGAGAGGAGAGAGTGCGAATGCAGCTAAACACAACTCCAAGTCTGTTTTTGATGATGGAACATGGTTATAACATGGTTAAAAGCTCAAAAAAGACACTGTAGTCCTATGTACATATGTGTCCTTTAAACTTGAAAATAGACACATTTGCCGGTAACTGGGGCAAGATGGGCCTGATACATACAGGGACACATCAGGCTGACTTTTGATTTTGGACAACCCTTTTTGCTTTTTGATTTGGCCTTTGGTCTTGTTCAGTTTGTTTTGTTTTCTATATTATTCAAATGAAAAAAAGAAGAGGACCAAAAAAGTAAATCAAATATTGGGAGAAGTAGAGTAAACTGAACGTACCATGACGATGTCGCCCGCTCGCAGGTTAAGGGCCGTGGGGTCGTGAAGGTTCCAGTAGTCCTTCACCGCTCGCACCTGGAGAGAGCTAGATGCCTCTGTGCAGAAACAAACAACACAGTCTGGATATGAATCTGAAACTGTGAAATCCAGTGAACCGTGTGAATAGAACAAAGCAACGCTGGGGAAGGAAATGTTGAACTAACTTTATGAACGAGTCCGCTGTGAGTGGTGGGCGTCATACATTTATCCCTGTGAACAGTTTCATGTTGTACATAATATGTACACAATTGCATTACAGTGACGTAGTAAGGCTTTATTTTGACCAGGCCCTATACTCTAGTGACATAATACATCAGGATGTAAGGATATTAGCAATACTGCAGTGTGCCTCTGTGTCCAAACAATAGTTCTGAGTTCACTACAGCGGAAAGACGACTTCATATACCATCATGCTTTGTGTCGCACCATCCGTTAAATCCATGTTTGAGCCAGCTGGATTGCATGCTACACAGTTTCCACATTCACATTAACAAAACAACAACACAGTGGCATGCAGATAGCTGTGTTTGCACATAACAGCCAATGGATTGGAGAGGAGCATGGACTGTGCATCCCCCACACAATCCTAAGCCAGTGATCCACGTGTGTTTTCTAATGTTGGCAAAAAACGAATGAAGCTATAGCGGAAATTCCGACCGGAAGAGTGGAACCCTCCACTGCTGCACCTCCGCCATGGCCAGCCAGTGATGAACAGCAGGTGGATGTATCACGGTGCTTTAAACCACATGAGTAAAACAGAGCAAACGCTGGTAAATGGACTGTTGAACTAACTTTATGAATGAATGCGCTTTGAGAAGTGGGCAGGACCACATACACACACGCGTAAGACATTTGGTGTTGTATATTTGTCTCAACAGTTTCAAGTTCCTACACATTCTTATAGGCCTGATCTAGTTACGAAAATGAGGCTTTATTAAAGATAAAGGCTGTCTCTGCACTAAAACATCCAGAGCGTCATAAGGCAGAGCGCGCGCGACAACGCTGCTCCAGACGCACCAGGACCCGCAGGGACAGGAGGTCAGACGTGGAGTGGACCGGGAAGGAGTGGTCAGAAAAGCTTCAGGATCAATTGGGGACCCAGGGAACATCTGTACCACGGAAAATCGGGTTGACCCCGGACGGATGATAGGCTGATGTGTACTTTTTAAATATTCCATGCAATCTACCCACACTACCTTCGCGATCGACCGGTAGATCGCAATCGACATAATGGTCTAGACTCTGGGATGGAATCATTCCTTCATTCTTTGGCCAGGGTCTAAGCACCAAAAATTCTATTCTAATATACCAGCATATCCTTCTCATGATTCTTGCCTGTTTGAGTCTTCCCAGATTGAAATATGAACTCCACTGCAGTTTTTATAAGGCCTGAACCAACCTTTTATTTATTGGATAGGCAAGGAAACTGGGAACAATTAATTAAAACATAGTTTAAAGCAGAACTAAGTAGCTTCAGCGACAGAGCTCCCCCTGCAGGTTTCTTTTGAACATACACTGCCAGTAAAAAGACGCCAAAAAAGCTTTCTTTTTTTCCAGTTTCCCAAATAGATGTTCCTCTCTAAACTGACCACATGACGTCTGCACGGCCCAGTCTGGCCCAGACCACCCAGTACCAGAGTACTTGGGCCAGTAGCCCGCACGGGAGGGGTCCAGGACCGTCCAGCAAAGAGGTCAGTGCACAATGCCCTGTTCACGTGAGCTGGGCCACGGCAGCTCGCTTTCACATGCGGCGGATGGAGCGTATGTCAGAGCCTTTTCCCTGTCTGCCTGGAGGAAGAGGTCCAGAACCAGGCTCTGAGCTCAGTATGTGCCGCAGTCCGTGCAGCACATCTTTGCTCGTAGACTTGACTTGTGATCCAACTAACAGAGCAAAGTGTCCGTGTTTAAAAAGCAAATTCTGTTCATCTCCTCAGCAGCAGCAGCACAGCCACAACAATGGACGATCCATGAAGCACACACCCCAGACCTTGTCATCTGTGCGCGGTGATGACCCGAAGCAGTCCCGGTCCAGGCCTTTGAGCCCCGGGTGATGGAGTCACCCAGTACAAGGAACACACGAACTGCAGCCGCTGTCATGTCGCTCCAGCTCGGGCCCCACTGTTGGTGCCCAGAATCAACTCCCGTGTTCATGAATTTGCGCTCCAAACCTTTTTTTTTTATTAAGTATTTTTAATCCAATGAATGTCAAATCGAAAAATGGAAAATTGAACTGTATTTTCGTCTTTTTTTGTTTCATGAACAAAGCAAACAATGGAAATTCAAATAATATTTTCCTTGATTTGTTTTTGATTTCAAATTGAAAACCAAATGAACAAGGTAAAAATGTTACTTAGTTCTACTTTTTCCACCTGGCTGTTCACATTGTAGTTCTTCATATAACTTGAACTATAACACTGAATACAAAGGACTGGCTAATATTGCTATTATGCTTGTTATTATTCTCTCTGTTTGCCAAAAATGTTGTTATATGTATGTAGCTGTTTTTTAATAGCAAAGTTTTAGTGCTAATGCTACATTACTAGACACTCCTAAACCTCAAGCCGTTGCTCGCATCTAATTGGCCTGCTGTAGACTAAGACAATTGATTGTTTAGAACATTCCGAGTTCTCTGTGCATGTAAACTTAGTCATGAACATAGTCATAAAGTGAGCACTAACCCCTCAGCAGCTGCTTGATTTCCCGGCTGGCGCTGGAGGTGGTGAACTGGTTGACGATATCCAGGGCCGTTTGGTTGTAAGTGTTGCGCATGTTGACATTGATGCCCGCCTATACAGAAGAACATTTTAGACATTTCATCAAAATGTTATAAAACTGTATTGCCTTAAATGATTTGTTTTACATTAAGCATAAGGAATAACCTTAAAAAGTATTGTATGTAGGTTTTTTATGTAGTATTTCATAACATTATCAATCTTTGTCTTCAATATGATTTATAGGTTTAGTCACAGTTACAATAATGTCAAAGTCATTTATGTAATCATTTTGTTTTTGTTCTCAAGCCAATTCTTCGAGCCCAATACTACGACTAACACCAGTCTGTAATAAACCCAAAATGACCCTATATGATGCATCTTCAGTATAGAACCATTTAAAGTTTGATCAATCAACAACAGAAATTGCAGAATAGAGTCAAAAGTGAAGTAGAACAAAGTGATTTCAATGGAGAAACTGGGATTAACCTCAGAATAATAACAAAGTAGGAAAAACCAGGTGTTTTTGTCAAAGTAAAACCACTCAGATACGTGTGAGTGATATCAGATTATAAAAGACACATTCTGTTTTAGATTTTACAGGACAAATACTTACAGAAAAAAAAGTCTGAGTAAAAATGTTATTGGAAACAACAATTAAACTGAAATAGTCTGTTCTGCAGCTGATAAAAAGTTTAGGACCACATGCCTTTAAAATCCCAAATCTGTGCAAAAATGCGGTCATTTTGACACTGTGAAAAAACGTTCTCTTTTTGAACGCCTCTCCCAGCGCGCCATCGCTGCTGAGGTGGGACAGGGTAAGACAGTCATTTGGAATTTTTTAAGAGATCCTGAGGGCTATGGAACAAACAAGTAAAGTGGAAGACCCAAAAATATGACACCAGCACAGGGAGGGGGCGCCATAGTGATCTTTTTTTTTTTCCTTCAGTGGAGCAATGGAGCTCCAGGTGGTGCAGGGGCCCCTAGCTCTGTGCAGATGTTGCAGAGAGCATCCCTCATGACTGAGGGCCTCGTCTGTGGAACCACTGGGTTTTTCAACAGTTCACAAAGCCCCAGGACAAAGGACTTCTTCAGGAGAAGAACATCCCTCTTTTGGACCGTCCTGTGTGTTCCCCTGATCTAAATCCAACTGAGACCCTTTGGGGACGGACGGCAAGGGACGTTTACACAAATGGCCATCAGTTCAAAGCGTACATGCCCATCATGAGACCGTCTGCACCACTTGAAATGTTCCCTCTCACCTCCTGGAAACACTTACATCAAGCGCCGCAACCAATGTGTGAAGTGATCAACAATAACAGTGGAGCTACTCATTACTGAGTTCATGTTTGGGACTTTGATTTATGTTTTGAGGGGGTGTCTGGTTGTTTTTTGAGGTGTGGTCCTAAACTTCCATCAGCTGCAGAAAAGCCTATTTCAGTTTAATTGTTTTCAATAAACTTTTTTTTCCATGTCACTCCCATTTCTTGGTGCTCTTGGTGCTTGAAGCTCTAGTTGGAACCTTGTTAAGATCCAACCATGCAAAATGTGACTTTTGCCATTTATTCATCTGGTCTTAAACTTTTGATTGGGACTATATTACATCCTAAACCACAAGTTGTTTTTGTGATACTCAAGCAAAGTCCTAAGGCCACAAAGTTTTATTTTTTCCAAAGTTTGTAATAGAAAAGAAACTCAACTGACATTTCTACCCTCTTTGTTGCTTATTTTTTTTATTGTAAAAACCAAGAATTCAAATCTGATGTTGGTTAAAACTTTAAGAATGTATTGTGGTTGACTCCATTCTGGAATTTTAATCAATCTGATGACATAGGATTTTAAAGGTTCTGTCTATATGACCGCTAATGGCATGGTTTGAATGATTACCTTTTATAATTACATTGTATTTGTCTTCTTTCCTGCTCAGAAACACATCTAACATAAACTCACATCAAGCAGCAGCCGCACCACCTCGGTTTTCCCGTAGAGGGCGGCTTCATGCAGTGACGTTCCCGCTTTGGTGGCTCTGTTGATGTCGATGCCGGCTCTGAGCAGCAACCTACGGCAAAGCAAAATCAAATCAGAAACATTTTGTGGGCTCGCAGGCACAAACATTGATTCGTGGAGTCATTTGTAACGTGTCATTACTCCTACACAGCCCCTCCCCCCCGGCCTGTATGCAACCCGACGCTGAGGCTGTGGAATCCCGCACACATTATATCAACATGTAAACTTTGAGCACATTTAAGAGGTGGAAACAGCACAGAGCGACTGCTGGAAGAAATTAACTTGAGCATGCACAGTGTCCTCTTCTAGAACTCTTGTTTCCATTATTTCTCAAGCCTTTTAATCAATATGCAAATGTGTGTAATCGAAAAACGTGCGACTTTTAAGGTACAGGGTTGACACTTGCTTTTCTCTATGGAGAGAGACATCGCCTGGAATGTTCCACAGCATGGCATTAAACTTGTCAACAGGTCAGATCTGGGGAGAGGTGACCCCACTTCACATGGCCATTGAGGGCCATATTTCGAACCCAGAGAAGTGGCAGAGGGCCGGACCACGACCATATGTGTAAAGAATTATAAGGAATGTGTAAAAAAAGTATCAGAATACACATCTCTGGATCGATACACATATTGCTAAGAAGACCGTCATGATATACTGCTGAATCGATATTTTGATTTGTTTGAGCATTTCTGCCTCAAATCATGTCCATTACAACTGCATATTTACATTAGCATGTCAGAGCAGGCTAGCTCTTGTTTATTTCCACAGGGTAATTCCCTATGCTTTCAGTAAATGGAGTGCTAAAGCCAAAACCTGATGAAGGAACCCCTGACTAGGAGAAAGCCGTGAGTGGTTTTCAGTCCGTAAGTTCTACAACATGAGATGCCGAAGCAAAAATTGAAGAAGTTGTTTAAAGGCGAGTAATAATGCAAACATTACACGATATGTTTCATTTAAAGGGTGTTTAACAATTGAACTTATCATTTACAGTTACCAATAGTAGTGCCACAGTCTGGATCAATATGTAGCCTACAGTGCCTGCATCAGCACAGCCCTGGTCCTCACTGGAGACAAAACTAGGCCACATTTGCATAGTATTGCTTTACAACACACAGCATACAAACAAAAATATTAGTACATTTACATTCTAAAAAGTCAAACAACATTTTTGCATGAACCACACAGGGACTAAAAATTTTCTCCATCTTCTTACAGTGCAGTCCGTCTTAGAATGTGGTGCTTTGAAGAGACGGAAATCCCTTGGAGAGACAGACAGGCAGGGATTCTGCTGAGTAAACTCCACACAGCCACAGCTTCATATCAGCAAATAGTGTCGATTTCATGTTCATGTTCTAGAATTTGATGATGAACAATCACATCTTTAAGGCTGAATAATGGCACTACTTTCTGACCCTATTGAAAAATAAATAAATAAAAATCCCTTTTCTTTGTTTAAGCTGACGTTTGACTTTGTACCAGTTTTTGTGTCCTGCAGATAGGCTGGCTGTGGTTGATAAACTCTAACCTTCATATCAAGCAGATATTAAATAAATGTTCAATTTAACAGTTAAACAGCAAATTGTCCCATAGAATTCTGACCTTTTTCAGCTCAGTTTTAAACCATAGGGATTCTAGAATGTTGAAACGTAACATTCACGTCATAAATTGTTATGGAGAGCAGGGGGCATAATAAAAAGGAATATAATAATATCAATGGTGAACCTGATGAAGTGAGTTGTTAAGGACTATTCCATGAATTTACCATAATCTTGTGTCTTAAAGGTGATCTATACCATCTCTGCCTGCGTGGAGATGTTATTGCCAAAGAAAGCCAATCCTTAAATCTGGCAGATCAGGTCCTCGATACAATATGATCTTCCAAATATACAAAAAAAAAAAACATTTAAAAATCACATATTCTCTGGTTTCGTCCTGGTTTAGTCCTGGTTTTGCAGACATGGTTTGGTTCTGGTTTAATTCTGGTTTAGGCCTAGTTTAATGCTGGGATAGTCCTGGTTCAGACCTGGTACTTGTCCAGGACTAGTGTAATTCCTTTTTTTTTGTTTTGGATGGCCTGTAGGCTTTATTAGACAGTACAGAGCAGCATAATACGGGGATGAGAGAGGGAAGGACATGCAACAAATTGTCTGAGCCAGATTTGAACTCACGATGCTGCCCACAAGGCAAGCACTAGGCCTTATTCAATTCTGGTCTAGTAACAATGTTGTTTATTTACTTTTTAAAACAATCTAATATAGCAGTTATTATATTCTCATTATTGAAGCAGATCTTTTGTTGTGGAGCCCATATTGTGTCAGAAGTGACTGAGCGTTGTGCATCACAGGCCATGGTCCTCAGAAAAACCTGTCCCTCTGGAAAATTGAGAAACGTTTGTCAAAAACGGACCGCAGTAAACCGGAGCTGGTGTAACAGGCAATCTGCAAGTGACCCGAGTCAGTGTACACAAGGACTTAGTGTGGTATTTAACTCATCTATCTTGCATTTATTGGATTGGATTGGATTGTGTGTTTTTATAGCTCAAAAATACACTCAAAACATGCTTTCCTATTGTGAGTGTGGTCCTTTTCCACAGATCTGACCTTTTACTTAGCCTTGTGGCACCACTTACTCTGCAGAGGTAGACAGGTTTAATGTCATACTGTGGAACACTGAATGATCGTCCACCAGAAACCATATGTACTTCACCTTTAAAGTCCTTTCAACTGACAACAATCATGCGTGTGTGTTTGAAAAATGCCACCACTTTTTAATGATATAGTGACAAAATAACCAATAATTTCACCACAGTTTGTGCTGACAGAGAGGACACTGAACTTTGTGCCAGTTTTTATTTCATGTGGATAGTCTCAGAGGTATTACCCACAGACCAGATCAAAACGTCTGCATTTTGAGAGTTAAATGTGCGAATTCTACCATAGCATTTTCTATTTGTGATGAACCCAACTTTTAAGTCATCAAAATGTGTTGCTCCATCTGTGCGCTCATTCTGGTTGATGATTTAAGGCCTGTCTGAACGGCAGGGTGGAGCGACAGTACATAATCACAAACAGTACTTAGAGACAGGCTGGGTAAGATCTACAGAGGCCCCCCCAATGTTTGGATTAGGATCGACAGATACCACTGGGATACTCATTATGGAAGTTTAAGAATATTGAAAGAAGGACTGAACTGAGTTAGAATTTGTTGATTAGGGAAATGATGTAATGAAGCCTGTTTTAACATAGGCATGTCGGGGGAAAGCTAGCTTTTTTGGCAATTCCCTTTGCAGTCAGTAGATGGAGTGCTAACATATAACATGTCCTTTAAACATATCTATCTTCTAGTCTTTTTATTACTCAAACAAACTTATTTTTGAAATCTGACTTAACACTATGTAGATCAGGTGGGTATGGGGGCCCAAGATTTTGTGTATTTCTGTGATATTATTAGGAGCTCAGTACCTTCCAGTTGAAACATGAATACATTAGTTCTCAGTGAGGTTAAAAAAAATATTATACTGCTCTATACAGACAGGGGGATCTTAAACAAACAAAAAAATGTTGACATTGGAATTAGTAAAATGTTGGACCCTGTTTGTCCATTTGTGTTCTGATCTTTCTGGGCCCGTGTCAGCCCTGGGTCCTTAGACTCTTTCTAACCATTGGCCCCCGCTGGACGTCCCTGGACAGGACAGTGAGAGCGGCGCTTACTTGATGACGTCCTTGTGTCCGTTGCGCGCTGCCAGGTGGAGGGGCGTGGTGGAGGCGGGCTCCGAACTGTCATGGCCGTTCTCTCCTTCCAATAGAGTCGTCACCATGTTACTGCTGAGCAACAACTGTGCCACCTACGGCGCATAAAAAGGATCAGAATTAACAATGTGCTTCTTATCCTGTTTTTTCAACTTCTCTCGCTTTATTTCCAACAGCTCACGTTCATATTGCGTTACACACTAGCATCTCATATTTGCATAGATTCACATAACCACAAATGTTGAGTCTTGACATTTAATATATTTTAAATATTGTCGTATTAATTTTATGACTTAAACTGATAACAATCAGGTCTTTGGGTTTGAATTATAGAATCACTTTCTTAAAGCTACAAATAATTTCACTTTTGTTTATTTATGCTGACAGAGAAGACACTGAACTTAGTAGACAGTTTTTGTTTATTTATGTATTTCGGATTGGCCCTTGAGATGAATCATTTCTTTTTCAAGGGGGTTTAAGATAGGTCAGGTAATTACAGAGATTTGAATCATGAACCTGGTCAAGAAATCGACAATCCGACAGTCAAACAGCAAATTCTGCCTGAGAATTCAGACCTGTCCTCCAAAGCACTGGCCAGTTTAGACATCAAGTTCCAATATATGTCGATGTAATCCCTCATTCGTCCAGGTGTGCTTCATCGTAGAAAAGGTTTCAGGGGTTGTCATTTGGACGCTGTTTGAAGATTGAGGCATTTCGACTTTTATCTAAAAGTCATTGTCCATCTGGATCCTGATTGACTTTTGGATAAAAGTCGAAATGTCTCGATCTTCAAACAGCGTCCAAATGACAACCCCTGAAACCTTTTCTACAAAGTTCCAATATATCACAACTAACTCCATCCAAAGTGAAGTGTGCTGGCAGCGAGCTCAGGACATGCTCAGTGCTGCTGAACAGCTTGTTTGACTGGGCCATGGGTGGCTAAGCCCTGCTGCCTCCTCATGCTGCGTAATGTTAACTGTCATCTGCTCCGTCTGGGCGTTTACTGTGCAGTGATATGCCACTTGGGTGAGGCACACATATTTGTTTTGAATTCTTCTGTATCAACATTTCGTCTGAGCCTGTGGGCACATATTCTGCATTATTTGTATTGTTGTTATTCTTTAAACATACTCTTGTATATTTGCTTTGGCATCTCCTGTTTTAAAACTTCAAATAAGTGTTCTACAAAAAGCACACATTACTTCATGTCAGTCAGGCGTTTCCCACATCAGAAATTGAGTTAGAGATCCATCCACTGGCAGAAATGGAATTACATATGAGAGATAAACAAACCTAGCCTCCTCCAACAAGCTAATGCACCCACACAGTTGTAATGATCACTATTTGAGTCAGAAATCCTCAGAACCAGTCTGGTGATGATTTATGAACAGCAGTGTTTTGTGAGGGGCAGAGGGAGAGGACTTGAGGGAACAATATTATGGCATGGATGAACGCTCAAAAGTCATTTTTGCACAATATGTGTCTTTTTAAATAATAGGGGTGCTTTTTCAGTTCTGAAACTGACAGAAAACTTTGGCTTTAAGTATCTGCCAATACTCGATAAACCAATATCAATGTAGGGACTGACAATGTAGATTTTTTTCCCTTCAAAACACTTATAGGACACATCGTATGCCAAACTGACATTTTATAAAATACCTAGAGTTCTGTCCTCAAGACACCTTGTTTCAAATATCCATATTGAGGTAGAGCGCTGAGATTTTCTGTGCTGCTTTTTTGTGTTCTTACATTAGAATTTTGGGGCAAGCTAGCTTTTATTTATTTCTCAATCTGCTGCCAGTATAAAGTGCTAAGACAGATATAATCTAATATCTGTGTTACATTATTTTAAGGTTTAAACATTACGTTGGTATCAGTGCATCTCTATTTCGTATGACTCTAGTGTGGAGTGTCTTGTCTACAGAAACAGATTGAGACTAAACGCTTTTCATTTACTTTACAAATATTTCAGACTTCATTATTCAAAACTAACACAGATGTCTCTCAATATTAATTTCCTGAACATAAACAAGACAGACTTTTAATAATTGCCATTTCACACAAACAGTCAGTTTCTTCTACGAGCTCGATCTTGATTAAAACTCTTCTACCGCCCTGTTTTTGCTTTGGGTCTGAGTACGTTTGTGTTTGGACGCATTTACCTTTAATCGTCCAAATTCACAGGCTAAGTCCAGGGGCGTCTTCTTGGCCTTGTTCCTTAGACAGGGGTTGGACTGGTGCTGCAGTAACATCTCCGACTGATAGAAAAGAGAAAGCCCAGTGTAAGTAATACTCCTCGCCATCATGTATAATGCACCGCGCAATAGGTAAGTCTTTGAACACATCAGAGGAACAGGAGAGCCCTAGACTGGCCTATTTTTAGGCTCACGTTTTCGCTGGTTCTCTTTAGAATCGGTACGGTCCGGTGTTTGTATTGTGTTTAAGTGATTCCAAACAGAGCCTGAGAGGTCTAGACTTTCGGAACGGTTTAGGGAGAGACGATTGGACAGGAGAGAACACAACAAAATGGAAAGCAGCAGATATAAACCAGAGAATAATAAGTTAATAAATAATAGAGGCAAGGAGAAGTGAAAGAAATGTAGAAAAAGCTGAGGATAAACCAAAAGTAATTTCCTGTTTACTCTAGCTTTAGTCACGTCTCACAGCGACAAAACTTGAAATTACTAAACAACTTTTTTGTAAATTGAAGAGATTTGCCTCATGATTAAAAAGTATAATTCAGGGACAATTTCAAGATTTGATTTATTACAATTACAATTTACAATTAAAATGTTATTTACATTTGTTTACAAGAAAACATGTGCTCTGTTTGGGTGACGTCGGTTGCTCACGTAGCAGACCTCTGTCTCTGGACCAGAGCCACGCCCAGAGCTTGTCACACACCATTAACACAGCACTCTGAAGTGAACTGGTCTTGGACACCAGGGCCAGTTGAAACATGCCTTTTGGAGACAGGGATTTTTTGTTTGCTCTGTATCCTCCTCCAGAAAAGTGACATAGTGCACCTTTAAATTACCTAACGACTTTGCAATTTGGGAATGACAACAGATTGTGACTGCTGTCCTAACTTTTGGTTATGTGAGACACTGCTGGTAGGAGATATCCATTAGGCATTCCAACGGTGAGATGAAAGACCGGAATGCATGTGTATTTTGTAGTAGACAATGGAAGGTAATGGACAAAAGCTTAGGGTTTCAAGTACTCTCTTTGGCCCTCGGGGGGTGCAGTATTTGTTGAGGGTATACGTACCACCTCGTAGTGTCCGTACTGTGCAGACAGGTGTAAGGGGATCTGTCCATCGAGTGAAGGGGAGTTGATTGAAGCGCCTGAGCGCAGGAGCAGGAGGACAGAGTCAGCTTTGCCCTGCCATGCTGCATAGTGGAGAGGACGCATGCCTACGGAAAAGCACAGAACACACCAGTTACTGTGGTGTTTGAGGACAATGTGGAGATACCTAGCACTCTGGTTCTACACATTTATTAATCTGGAGAGTTTCTCAGGAAAAGATGTAACGTCATGACAACTTTGACACTGGTCGAATGGTCACGATAGTGGAACAAGCTGAGAAATAAAACTGTTGTTAAATCCAGTTGAGAGAAAAGCACAAATATTTTCCAGTCCTCAAACACACAAAGCTTTTCAATGTGCATGTATTTTCAAAACAAAATAATCCATAAATTGTTGAATTGGCCAAAATATGCTCGTCGTCATTACCATGTTTGTTTAGGTTCGTCCATTACAGCAATGCTTCACAAACTCTTGAGAATCCACCTGGGCAGTCTAAATCACAGTGAACTCACAAATATCGTGATAATTCATCTTCCAAAAAAACTAAATGTTGCCCTGTGATTGGCCCAGTACCACAACACTTGTTCAGATCCCATTGAACGCAACAGCGGGAGCCTAACAAGGTGAATTCTCAAGAGATTGTAAACTAACAACTGGCAGGGTTAAGTATCGGGTCGACAAAATCTTATTTAGCCCACTAAATTAGCCTAGTACTTAATCAATTAAAACTAAACAGAATGAAATGACAAAATCTTGACTAAAATTAAGCATCATTTTAGTCTGTATACGTAGGTATCTAACTGGTTTTTAGCTCTTTAGCACATCCCTAGCATTCAAATGCTTGGATTTCGGCAAATGCACAATTTTAGGAGAGCTTTCTCAGACAGAGAAGTGAAACATAGTGGGCACAGAGCACACACGCTCTCATCCCAAAGTGTCAAAGTGATGCACACAGCTTTTTTGAGATTGTGAAAAATGAATGAAAAATTGGTGATTCAGCATTAAAAGGCTAGAGAGAGATTTTTAATTGAACAGCCTTCTCCACTGTAGTACAATCTCTGGCAGTGTTGATTAGCAGCAGGAGGTTACACAATCTACTAACTTTCTTTTGGTATAAATTATCTTTTTTATTATGAGACTGGCTCATAATAATTTAGCTGAATGAGGTTAACGCGTCAAATAGAGCACACCAGTTGTTCCTAACAATTCCACGTTTCAGTTTCAGAGCAGTGCAGCCTGAGGGAGCAGAGTAAGAATCTTTTTATCTGGGGATGCTATTGGATACAGAGAGGTGAAATACTGATACTGTAATGCAAATTATATTATTCCAATTATTTCTACTATTTGGATAACCTAGTAATGAGAAGATTTATGTGCAATCCACCAGAAAAGAGTTAAAAACACGTTGCACAAAATGTGAATGGACTGTAGAATTGTGGCTCAGTGTTGTGGTAGTGACCATTTAGATCAAAGAGAGGCCTTTTAGGTTTATTTATAACTGGGTTTAGTTTAGTAGTTTAGTAATGAGGACTGGGTGATTTGGTGATCAAAATCGTATTGTGAGCTCATCCCTGTGACAATCTGCCACTGTTTGTGATTCACTGTTTGTCTCTTTAATGCAGCTGTCTTTTAAACACACTTTTTCTCCTGTTGTTTAGCCTCTGAAGCCTCTGAACAGATATTTACCTCTTATAGACCAGGGCTGGACAATTCAATGAAATCGACACAAAATCGCAATGATGCAAATCGCTAAGACTTCATTTCTTCCACAAACAACACATCGCCTTGCTTTGATTTGAAGAAAAACTGCTAACTTTGTACAAACATGTTCTGAAACAAGCGACAGAGCATGACCGAAAGCAATAAAAATGCGTTCAAAAGCGACAAAACATGCCAACAAACAACAAACGGGACACAGTGCAACAAAATGTGACTAAAAGCGACAAAATTGTGTTTTAAATTAAAATGTGAATTTGAACCGAATCCTATTATTAAAACATAAATCGCTATCGCACTGGTCAGAAAAATCAATTAGATACAGTATTTTTCCTAAATCGCAGCTCTATTATAGGCAATAGAAAAACACAAAGTGATCAAATCGAAATCCCAAGAAAATCCCCAAGAAAATTAATAATCATAAGCCACCCCACCCAACCTGAATCTCCACTTGACCTTAGAAAGTGCTCATGTTTTGGTCACTTTCCTCACTTTCTATATTGGCGTACCGCAGGCGCTGTCCTCTCGCTGCTACCACTACAGCACTTCTTACTTCAGCACAAATTGGACCCCATCCCCTCAGCTTTGAAAATGAAGATTTCTGCCCGACACCGCGTGCTGCAGCGAGGACTTCAAAAGCCTGTCAAATGTATTCATACCAGCCGCATCTCATTTGAAGCCAAGAGACGCTCAAAAACCTCGAATATACGAAGAATGTGCAGGACTGGTTTGACCTTTACAATGAGGGATGATTTAGATGCAATTTTGAAAACAAATCTCAGTGGTTTAAGTCTATACGACACATTTCACTAAAACGTGATTAAATGTAAGATTTTACTAAATATTTTGCCTATTTGTCCCAGTTTGACAGCTTTTGTAATACTTGTCATGTTACTTCCTCGTTAAACAGGTAGAGGTAATTCGACGACTGTTACCTAGCAACCATTATGAAAATAAGGGCCAATTATACTTACCTAGTTATGATGTGACAAATAATAATACCTGATAACATCTTTATTTTGTTGAATTACCATTTAACATTTTTTGTCACTTTTTGTCGCATTTTTGTCACTTTCAGTGGTGTGTGTCATTTTGAATCGCGTCTTTGTCACTTTTAGTTGCATCTTTGACGTTTTTAGACGTGTTTTTGTGTTTTGTTGTGTTTTTGTTGCTTTTGAACGCGTTTTATTGCTTTTGGTCGTGCTTTTGTCACCTGTTTCAGAACATGTTGTACAAATCCACATTACAGTGTTAACAGTTTTTATTCATATCAAAGCAAGACATTTTGTTGTCTGTGGAAGAAATTATTGTGCTTCAAAAATTGCAGCAATTTGCTAAATGCATCCATTAAAGTAGCTATTGTGCGTCTCTTTGGTTTAATTGTGCTGCCCTAGCCTGTAAGAGGTAAATAATTCATATGTTCAGAGGCTTACAGAAGCTAAACAGGAGAAAAAGTGGGTTTGAACAGACAGCTGCATTAAAGAGAGATTTCACCATTCGACTGTTATCACCACATGGCCCCGCCCTGCTCTGAATTTACAACGGCACGTCACTTTTTGATGGTAGCGGGATTCTGTTTTAGAACTCAGCACTAATTCCTGTCATTTTAAACTTTAACTAAATGTCTTCATAAATTGAAACCAAACAGATGTAACCTATGCTAAATATTTACCACAGGTGCTATCCCAACAAACTACGTCATAATTAGAAAAACATGAGAATCTGTCATATAGATTTTACGGGGAGTAACAATTTGTAGAACAATATGATGCATTCCGATATATGACCAACAGTACAATTACATAACAACATATGACTTTTTTTACTCTTCACTTTGATATGATACAGCTCCTTTAACACAAAATGCCGATTCAGTACAGTGATTTTTGTTGTTGTTTCTGAATAAAACAAATAAGGATCTGTGATGACAGCTTATAACCAAATCTAAGTTTAAGATGTTCATCTTTTCTTAATAGCTCTAGGCCTAATGTTTTGGACACTTCGTGATTTAAGAGTGAGAAACTCCTGGTTAGTTTCAGCTGGGGTTCCCATGGGGTTTCTCCCGTAATTTCACTCGATATACATAGACTACATTCAGAAGTCTTATCCATACAATCATGTTACGCTCATGAAAGCATTATTTCGATTCAAATAAAAAAAAATTCTCAGCGCTCTCCTTGCTTCAGTCCTCAGACTCGGGCTGTGACATAACTCCCCAGCGACTGCAGCGCTGCAGCAGGTGCTTGAAGATGAATAAAATTAGACTAAAACTGATTTAAAGTTCATTTAAATTACATTTACCAACAATAATGAACAAAAAGCAATGCTAATCGAGTGTGTATGTTTATCCAGTATCAAGAACAATCAATATTTTACAAGTAGTTTTGAGTTTGTATCGATTCCTGACATGGATTGAAATAAACTACCTGAGCTAATGTAGCGGACCATAAGGGAAACATATCGATATATTGAATAAATGTGGTATGAGGCTGATTGCTTAAAAAAGTAGAATAAAGGTAAATTAAACATTTATTTAACCCATTTGTTAAATAGAGTATACAGTGAAAGCAGGAAGTTACTGTTTGATAAGGAGAGACTGTTGTAACAAGACTAAAAGCTCACTAAAGTTAATTTAACATGATATGTCTCCTTTAAAATAATGCTTCCAAAGTTAAGCAATGTGGCCCACAGGATGGCTATCAGCATCCAGATGTATTCAACATTTTGACGACAATTTATATTTAGTTTTAGATTGGCAAATGATGTGCCAACGGCCTAATGTCTCCATTTGCATGGAGTTGTAATGAAAGCCATTTGAAAATGTATGGGGAACATGAATGGAAAATGCAGTACCACTGCTGCTGTGGTTTGAGAACTGGAGAAATTGGGCACTGTCTTTAAATCTAAACAATTTCATTTGGAGCTCGGCTATACAATAGATGTGTGTTTACCATTGATGTCCTTGATGTCCACCGTGGCCTGAGCCTCCAGCAGCAGGGACAGGAGCTCAGTGGTCCCGGTCAGTGCGGCATGGTGCAGGGCAGAGAATCTGAGGAGCACAGGACACTCAGTCAAAAACAGAGGAAACCCAAGACCCAAACAAATGTGTGTGAGCCCAGACAAGATCAATGTAATCAGACTTTTATGGATGCAAGTCTGCTCATATCTGCACCCAAACTGAAAAAAGTATGTGTTTCCTTCATCTGTAATGTGCTTTTTGGTCAGACAATATGTAAAAGTCAGGGCAGGGATGTAATAATAACTGATATTGCCTTTTTGGGACAGTAGCGTGTCAAAAATGAGCAATATTATAAATAAATGGTAATTAATTTAGCACATTTCACACTCCAATGGGCACTCAAAACACTTTCACTCATTCACGCACACTATAGCCAGTTCTCCAGACCAGACTTTTTAATGGTTTAGTGTTGGCTATATGTCCAAAAGCAGAGTCAACTACTTGAGCAACTGACATCACCAAAACATAACTAATGTTCTCTAAATAAATAAAATCTCAATTGCGCTTGAATTATAATTTAGTGATGTAAGTTTGTGAGGCTTTGCTACAGCTATTGTAAACAGGGAA
This sequence comes from Rhinogobius similis, assembly GCA_019453435.1. Taxonomy (NCBI): domain Eukaryota; kingdom Metazoa; phylum Chordata; class Actinopteri; order Gobiiformes; family Gobiidae; genus Rhinogobius; species Rhinogobius similis. The sequence goes on along the minus strand of CM033636.1, from coordinate 83,137 downwards.
CTGCTACAGCTTTCTGTGCATTTATCCCACTCTGCAAAGCCTCTACACCGCGTTTTAACCCCTTTTTATGTAATTTATTAGGTTTGGAAAATGTTAGATGCATTTTGTACAAAAAATATAATATTTTTGTCTTGGTATTAATTTTATTGTGAGTTTACCCCACCTTCCAACCACCATCCCTTGCCACTCGTGACAAAACCACCACCAGCACCATCACCCCACACAAGGAGACCAGAAAGAGAAGAGAACTGTCTGACAACTTGAGAACCGAAATTGTGAAAACATATCGACAATTTCAAGATTACAAGTCCATCTCCAGAGATCTTGATGTTCCTTTGTCCACAGTGTACAGGATAATCAAGAAGTTTGCAGCCTATGACACTGCAGCTAGTCTCCCTGGACGTGGACGGAAGAGAAAAACTGATGAAAGGTTCAACGCTATGGCAGGAGACCCAGGCAGAACCCATTACTGACACCGAAACATAAAAAGCAAGACTGTAGTTTGCCAAAATGTATGTGAGTAAGCCAAAATCATTCTAAGAAAACGTCTTGTGTACAGCTGAGACCACAATAGAGCTTTCTGGTAAAGCATCATTCTACTGTTCACCGAAAACAGAATGAGGCCTACAAAGAAAAGAACACAGTACCTACAGTCAAATATGATGGAGGCTCAAATGTGTTTTGGGGTTGTTTTGCTGCCTGTGTGCAAAACGTCATGAAATCTGAGGATTACCCAAATTTTGGGTCTCAATGTAGAGTCCAGTGTCAGAAAGTTGGGTTTGCATTGGAGATCATGGGTCTTCCAGCAGGAAAATGACCCCAAACATACACCTAGAAGCACCCAGAAATGGATGGCAACAAAGTGCTGGAGAGAGGAGTTCTGAAGTGGCCAGCAATGAGTCCAGATCTCAATCCCATTAGCACTAGCCCGCAAAACACGCACATTCATTCTGAATAATCGGAGCGTGTCAGCTGGTACCAACCCATAAAAGTCACTGTTGCATTTGAAATCCTTTTTGTTTTCATTTTAGATAATAATGAGAGCGTAAAACTGTCTAAAGCTAAAGGCTAACTAAGCTTGTGTGCTTCTGGTAATCATCTAGTGACCACAGAACATGCTCTTTTACATGTGACTGGTGTGAATACCACATAAATGGCATGAATATCAAGAAATACAAGTTTTATATACTTTAATATGGGGATTGGCTTCACCATTCGTTTGATTTGACGTAAGTCCGGGTAGCATCGGCAGCAAAGTGGCAGAGAGAGAATGTCGCGTCTATGAATGTTTGCGGAGAAACCAAAAACCCTCTGCTTAATCCCAAAACTTATAAGAGACCAGACCCCATTATTCAAATATGATACCTTGTAATACAATAAATCAAGCATGTTTTAGTGGTTGTAAAAATATCGATACCGAGATATTCATAAAAATACTGAGATATTCATTTCACAACTATAAAAAGTGTCTGTATTGCTCCTTTGTTATACCCTACTTCACTGTGGAGAGACTTGGGCAAACGGAGCAATTCAAAGAAAAACAAGAACGATACATGGATTTAAAGATTTGAGACTGTACCATTCTGGTTATTTACTTTTCAAGACCAAATATTATCTATTTGTGAACTAAAGGCTGCTCAGAGTGCTGCTTATACCACAGATACAGTCAAATGAAAAAAGCTCTGTCAATACCGTCAGATGCCCATCGTCATATTGATCTGGAGATTCACTTTAATACCACGGTACACCTTAATGTGGTTATCGTCCCATCCCTACAAGCAGGCCTTATTTTTATTCTTTGGGTATGTCACTGACCCAGCTGCAACTAACTGATCTATCAGGCAATTACTTTCTTTTAATATAAGCTTTTTTTATGTTTTATTTTTGTGACCTACTGTATCTGATGAAAATACATCTGGGCTGCCATAGTTTGACCAAATCTATACAAATATATATATATGTATCTGAGGCTGCTTCCATCTGAAGTCCATGGTAGATGTGTTCAGCCCATGTGGAAGCCATCTGCGCAGCTTTAAATCATAAAAAAGTAATGTGCAGGTGTCTTCTTTACAACATTAGTAAAACCACATGTACTGAGAGAGTGTGAGAGCCAAATCTGTCAACTTTATGACTTTAGGTTTGGGTTTAACAGCTATCCAGGTGCTTTACAATAGGAAGAACATATAAAGTCCAATATTTAGCTAAGCTGACTTTTTCAGCCTCACTTCCATCCCTTCACACGGCACAGAGAGCTGGAAATTGGGTAGTTTTCATTTCAAGCAATGTTGTTTCACGTACGGGTTGAATGTGACTATCTACAAGTCTGGCCTGTTGCAGTAACGCATTTTGAAATGCGAAACACTGCAAGAGAAAAGTATCACGATAATTGATACTGAACCTATTCTACTCTGCTCATTGACTGATTGTCTTTGCCAGGTCCATGTGCCTCTTAAACACTCGGCAGTATGGTCCAGTAATAGTGTGGTTCGGCAGTATGAGTGGCCCGGCATCATGGTCCGTCCAGCTGCAGGGTCTGGCAGTGTGGTCCGGCAGTGTGGTCTGTCCAGCAGCATGGTCTGACAGCATGGTCCAGCTGCATGGTAAAGTGCCGTGGTCTGTACGGTAGCAAGGTTTGGCAACGAGGTCTGGCAGAGAGGTCCAACAGCACGATGCTTTGTTGTGATGACAAAATACCTTAGATGGCAGGCGGGATACAGTTTTGCAGTTATGAACAGGAAGTCATTGGTCCTATTTTTATCAAGTCAGGTTTAAGTCAATATACTTAATAAATACACTTGAACATTTATACTTAATAAATGTTCAAGTGTACATTTTAAACTCGCCCAGGACCATAAACATTTGAGAGAAGTCTGAAATCTGAAGTGCTAAACTACTCCAAGAATCTCATGTATTTCAGAACATGTTTCTAGAGGTCTAAACTACCAGGTTAAAGCTTTTACACAGAATAAAACCCAGGGTATTATGTCATTTGGTACTGAAAAAAATGCAACTCTGCTCATTGCGGGCCTAGTGCCTTTGCCTCCTCTTGTGCCACAGGTCCAGGCTCCTGGTAAACACTGTGAGCCTATGTGAGTGTTTGTGTTTGGAGAGGTACTGACAGCCCTCTCATATATCACAAAGACACCCCCCACCCCCTTGTGCCGTCCCTCAGACACAGCAGAGCGTCCCCTGCATGTGAGCACAGACAGCACAACACAACTTCAGCGAGCTTCATTATTCACTAATGAGTTACAACTTTGCAATTCAAATGAGTTTATTTTCACACTCATTGCTGGCGCCTGACAAGTAAAAACATATTTTAAATTCTATAAATTCTGATTATTCTGACTAGAGCCTATCTGCAATGCTCTTTGAAGAGCACAAAACAGGATCAAGTACACATTTCACTAAAACAAGGTAAACATACAGTAAATATAAGTTTGCCATTTTGCTTCTTAATTAGACATCGACATCAGGTGATTTAACAGTAACTAAACACACCATGTCACCTTAATGAAAACAAGGAGCAAAGCTTCATTTACACAATAGTAACTGTTTGAATGAGTGATGTGACATTCACACACAGATTCTTGTGAACAATGGGAGACGACGGTGCAGCGTGCAATATTGTTTTATTTAATCTTTTTTCCTTTATCTTTCTTTCATGGAATGAAAGACAAATAGAAAAACAAAGAGGTGTTGGTTTGAGACATGAAGCACGGAGCACCCACTTCTGCTGGTGTTACCCTCGATGTCAGTGCTGTGTGTGGCTGTCAATATGATTGAAAATCAGATACTAATCAAATCTAAAACTATTATCAAAACTAGATACTTGAGCAAGTATTAATACTAAATAATCTCTTTTACAGGACAAAATTTGACCTTTCATGAACAGTTTTAGAATGATCTTGAGCTTTATCATATTTATAACTTGTACAGAACCATAATGTTTACTAAAGATTGTACTAACATTTAGTGTTGACCATGTCAGTCTATTGTCTAAAACCCTGATGTAAAAAGCATTTATAATAATCCTTGTGCTATGAAAGTGGATATTGAGAATAGTATATACATATATATATATATATATATATATATATATATATATATATATATATATATGTATATTATATATATATATATATATATATATATATATATATATATATATATATATATATATATATATATATATATATATATATATATATATATAGTATATTTCTTAGTATCGAACTGAGAGTGAAATTTTAGTATTGTGACAACACTAGTACTGTGTATATGATAACTCTATAAAACAAGTCTGATGTCTCTCACTTGCTCTTCTCTCTCTGCTCAGTGCAAAAAAAAAAGTGTGAGTTAGTGCTGTACCCTTCACCGTTTAAGAAAATGTTTTAACTCTGTTTGAGTAAGATCAGTAGGCTCAGTGAGCACAGACAGCCAGAGAATATAGAGCCACGGAGCCCAGGACTACAGGGCAGTAAGGTGTACAGGCCGAGAGCAGGGGGGAGAGCGGGAGGGGAGGAGTCTGTGGCACTGAGGAGGTCCCTGGCCAACCAGATGAATTCTCACAATATTTGTGAGTTCACAAATTCATGAGAATCCATCTGGCCTGGCTAAGGATGTCGAGCCACCAGTGATTCAGACCAATCACAGGGCAGCGTTGTGATTTGGGCGGAGCCAAAGCTGAAGTGCCCAAATGAAACAAAACAAACATGGAGACGCCGACAAACGTACTCGAAAAATGTGCAGTACAGTTAAAACCCGAAAATGGTACCACATATATTTGGCACTGCGAATACACTAAAAGATGTGGAAAGACTTTTCAACTTTTATTTCTGTAAAGGTAAGCATGAGGTTTAATGGATGTATTCATATATTATCCATCTCTGGTAGAACAGCTGAAGAAAAAAAAATGTATTAACCTGTTACTGTTACATGCTAAATATTTCCTACATCTAAATTTGCAGGACACAAGCCAATCTCCTCTTTTATAAAGGTTTTGAATTATATCTTCAAGCTATTGCCCACCAAGGCTATTAAAACAATTAGTACATGTGTTAAAAATGGAATCTACAAATAACTGCATCAAATGTAATTGTCAGCTGGTTTTTTTTTCTGTTTTTTTCTTTGTTTTTTTATTTGTTTTAGTATTTTGTTTGGTTTTATTTCCGTGCTCATGACATAATTCATTGCTATATCTTTGTACTGTATGAGCTGTACAGATTACCCCCTCTGGATTCAAAATAATATGTCAAATAAGTCAAAAACACAAAAAAACATGCATACATTTATATGCATAGATCATTACCATTCGTGGAGGGAAATGTCTGTGCACAACTCAATACAAAATGAGACACATGTTCTGTTACATATTCCATTCTGGCTTTAACAGTTTACTGAATGTCTGTCCCTCTTTCACTCCCATGTCATGCCACACCGTAACCCTACATCCCCCAAAAAGTCTATGTACAGTTAGAACTTCAAATGCATCTCTTATAATAGGTTTTCGTTTTGTGACTAGCTGACCCCTGTCCAGGCTGTACCGCCTAAGGACCAAAGTCACTGGGCACCCGCGACCCCTAATGGGAATAAGTGGAAGAAGGAGATGAATCCTTTATTCTGGTTGTACCTCCATGTTCTCAGAGTATGTGATAATAACTGAGTACAGCGCTCTTCATCATGAGTCACGCTAAAGACACGACACAAGGCGGACATTTTGAGACCAACACGTCAATCATGACCATGAGCCATCTACGTTCTACTCCTGACTCAGGGGTGAGCTTATGTTTAGGCCGGTATGAACAGGTTTGTCCTCCCTGGCTCGCCTTACCCGTCTGCATCCTGGTAGTTGACATTGAGCCTCTTGGTGGAACCCAGCAACTCTGAAAGGCACAGAAAGAAGAAAAATGTAAGGCTTTGGGCTGTTTTCTTTTTTAATTGAATCCTCTTGCATCCATAGTTTTATATATGGGGCATTGTAATGTAAATGGCTGTTTCCTCCCAAAGAGGATACAAAAACCAACTTTACAATTGTATACATAAGATTTTGACGAGATATGGGTCTTTTGTGTACTGTATACAGAAAAAGTTTCAAATCCTCATGAGCTCATAAAAATGGGAGCAAAAACAAAATGATTACTGGTTATACTGTATTTTTGTGCAGTGTAATTTCACAGTCTATAACCTTTTATACAATAGTTCAGCAGCAACATGTATTTATTTTCATTTTTTCTTTTGGCAGGGACAATGCAGTTAGACAGTAAGTTAATGGCACGTGCTTATTTTCGACTCCCGTCCCAGGTCGGGTTTTTCATTCTTTTGCACATTTCTCGATTGTTTTGTCTTTGCAGTGATATTCACTTCAGTTCAACCTCAAACACCGCCATCTTATCAAGGTTTTCCAGGATTTACAGTGACGAGTGCACCTGGGGGCGAAAAAAAGGCGACAAGACGCAACACGAGCGCTCCTGACTCAGCTGTGGACAGACAAAAGCTTGTGCAACGGCCCTGAATGAACGCACACTTATTCACGAGGTCTGGTGCTGAAGAACAAGCTGGGAATAGTTAAAGTGCGTATGACGGGTTTTTATGGTTTTCTAATTTGGACTTTATTCGGTGTGTTAATACTTCATGTAAATACAAATTATAGTTTTACACAGATCAGGTCGCTGTTTGCGGAAAAAAGTTGAAAAATCTGTCGACAGTTACAGGAAGTAAATAAATTGATGACATCACGCTGGGGAGACAAAAGGTTATGCATAATTTACACAAAATAAACTACTTTTTTGACCCTTTAAACATTTAATTCAACAAAATAAAGATGTTCACATGTGTTTTTCTTTGTCAAATGAACAAAATCTGTGACATTAGTTTTGGCCAATGTACAGTGTGGTTGCTATGGTAATTTCCTAGTGTGATGTCATACTTTACAACCAGGAAGTAAAATTTAAAACCTAAAATACAGCTAAACTGGGGTTAAATTTGTAAAGATTTTAGTAGAAATGTGAATATATTTATCTTAACTGCATTTTAGTTAAATGTGTATTTCAACCTGTCAGAGGCACTTTAAGAGGTCAACAATGCAAAATGCCACTTTGTATATTGGACCAAGATACCGTAACCCCGATCTTATAAAGACATTTAAAATTTTACTTGAATCGTACATTTAATCCATAAGCCTGAACTCAGCACAAGTTTGTGGCGCTGTGAGGTGTGACTAAAGCTAGAGTAAATAGGAACCTACCTCCGGGTTATCCTTAGCCTTTTACAAATGCATTTAATTTCTCTGTGCTGCGTTTTAACCTCTCTTTAATGCACTGGGTTTGGATATTGTTTGATACATTACGCACTGGAAACATTTTGGGTCTTGATGCGCGTTTGTGCATCGATAAACAGGAAACAGCTGATGCTACATGTGTTAGCTTTGTTTAGCTAAGCATATGAGCATAGCATCCATGGAAGTCCGGCGGTTTATCACAAGATCAAGTCAGTATTTGGTGAGAAATTATTCTATTCTGTTTCTGTTTGCTTTTTGCCTTCGTTCACTCTTGTCCAATCATCTCACTGTGGTGTGTAGCTCCTCCTCCTTGGCTGAAGCCGAAAGAGAGTCAGACCGCTTGTCTAATTTTGTGCTGAAAATACCATTCTATTGTCTAAAAAGTGTTGTTATTTTCATTGTAGTATCAAAATCAGTATATAGCCTCTTCTTTTGTATGAGAATCTGACATTTGGACTTCCATCGTGTTCATTCCCATTGAGCAGTGACAGGGCTGAATATGCAGAGCGCAGCAGAGCAGTAAAGGGCCACTGTCCACTGAGGCCTCCTGAATACAGAGGCGGTCAGGGCTGTAAATCTGCTGCGGTTCTGGACTCAAGTGTGGAAAATCACGTGTGTCTGAGGAGCAAGAGTGTACGATGGGGGAGCTCCAGGCAGTTTGGTTAATGAGAAAAACTACACCATTTTCAAAAAGTTGACAAATGCCATGACTAACTCCAGCAATGATTGAGCAGTAAAGGTGCAGCAGGTCATATACTCAGTGTCTGACAGTGTAAAAGCTCTGCTTCTTGTACCGCTGGAAGTAAATCTACAAGTTACAATTTGAATTGATTTGAAGTGAAAATAGGCTGCAACAAGTGGTGCAACTAATGATTGTCTTGGTAATACATTAGTCTGTCGATTGATTATCAATATTTTTACCAAATATGACCAAGATGAAGCTAAAGAGGTGTTACTTGAGAACGTCTTCATAGTGCGTATTTATTTAAAATAATAATAATAATAATAATAATAATAAATACAGATTTCTAGCTTAATTGTGGGTTAACTGCTGCTCTTTCCTTAAACTCTTCTCTCATCAGATGGTTTGGAGTCTATGTATAGAGTAGAAAACAATTATTTGATTACTAAATCGCTTGACAATTATTTCAATAATCGATTAGTTGCTATTAAACGATGAACTTGTTTCAGCCCTAGCCACAAATAATAATTTTTTTGTTAAATTTCTTTTGTTAAATTGACATCTGGCAATTATTCTTATCAATTTCAAATCAAATCAATTTATTTTTATAATGCCCAAAATCACAACAACAGTTGCCTCGATGGGCCACAGGTAAAAGCAGTTCAGATAACTGTCCCAGAATGCCCCTGTCCTTTGACCCTCCTTCGCGGCGAGGAAAAACTACAAAAACCCCATGGGAAAAAGTAGAAACCTCGGGGAGAACCACAGTGAAGGAGAGATCCTACTCCCACGGACGGACAGGCTGCAGATGAACTAGGACTGACATCCACTTGGACTGTGGAGCCACAACCACTCAAGAGGGAGGTGGCTTTAAAGAGTTCCTCCAGGAGGACGAGGAGCAGTCCACCAGTGTAGAGATCCCTCCAGCAGGAGATGAGGAACAGTTCATCTAAAGTAGAAGGAGTTCGTCCAGGCAGACGAGGTGTGGCTAATCCAGCTGTCCAGGCGGGTGGCGCATAGATCGTCCAGACGGATGCATGATCAATGCATTCGTTTCAGAGTGTTTCACACAGCAAAAGGCTCATGAATATGTGATTTTTACTCAATTTTACCCCAGATTAAGCTGAAGTGATGCCACTTGAGGACATCCTCATTGACTACACTAAATAAATACATAAAAACAAACTGAACATCTGTATGTGGTTTTGTTTGGCCTGGCACTTACTGAGTTTAGGTGCATCTACTGGCTGTATAGCGTTTACACAAGATAAATCTGTTATTACTCGAGCCTTTGTGAAGTGCATGAGTTAGGCTAGATGATTTAAGGACTTAAAAGCAGAAGATACTTGAGCAAGTGACGTCTAAAATTGGAAAAACGTCATTAATCGAGGAGGTTCAGCAGGGAATGTTTTTGACGGTCAGAGGAGAGAGGATTTTAACCTGCATTCCTCAGAATCATGTGAATGAAGCTAAAAGCAACATGTATGTTTTTATGACATGACTAGGGCTGCAGTTGTTTACTCGTTTAGTCGATTAGTCAGTCGATGGTCAGGACCCCCCGAGGGGTCGCGAGGTTATTTCAAGATCTAATTTGAAGAAATATGAGACTGTATTTGCTCTATTTTTCTAATTAAACACAGTATCATTTTTTTGAGTTTGGTTTCGATACATCAGCAGCTTTGATATATTTTTTCCACACCCCCTTTTAGTCAACTTATCGGTCGATAGGGCGGGTCATTTCTTTAGCCCTAGACAGAACATGGTTAAAAGCTAAAAAAGTCACTGTAGCATATTATGTTCCCATTAAGTACAGTATTAGTTTCAAGCAATACCTTCTTACTTGAGTAATTTCTTTGTACATTTCCATGCGGGATATCATTTTGAAGCAACAATACTCGTTCTTACAGTTCTTCTTCTCACAGTGGATTTTTACCAGAGGTTTATATGAGATCCCAGACAGTAGAATGGCGGCTGCTTTCTGAAAAAAGTCGAGACATGTTTAAAAAAAAAAAAAGGAAAAAAAAACGCAGCCTGGGGGCACATAAAGCCACATTGATGGTGAGTGATAGAGGGGCTGGGCGTCGCGCTTGGAACTGTCCCCGGGAGAACACAGCCTTTCAGGGGTTCCAGTTACAACATGAGCCGGCATTCCTCACATAGCACACCCACCACGCCATCCCACTCGCTCGCTCGCTCCCTCCCTCCGGTCATGGATCTTCCACAAATGTCGACTGCTCTCTGCGCACAGAGCCCCACCTTCTGCTCACATAGGCAAGGAAAACAGTAGCTTGACATCAGGGTCTACTTATGCAATGAAGCTCTGTTTTTCAGACATTCTTGATTAACAGGGTAAAAGGTCTTGTTCTGGTGATGCCCTCTGTGTTTTTCTGTATAATATGACAAAAATGTAAAGGAATTATGCCTCAAAAATGATCCAAATGATACGGGTAACTAACAAGGTTTAGTTATTAAAGTTAGTTAGTAAATGTCAGTAAAATGGATCACAAACAAGAAGAAATATCACCACATAGAGGCCTACTCTATTTGAATATACAGAACTTTTTTGTATTTTTGATCAGCTCTTTTTGTAGCATGTTTTACTCAAATGTTGCAAATGTTCAACACATTTACGATATCATCTAAATTTCAAAATATAGTCCACACTTGTCCGGTTAATGTGCCAGCTGTGTAATGTTACACACTCGACACTGTTGATTACAATAGACACTTTTCAAATAAGGGCTGCACTATTGATTATTTTGGTAGTTGGTCTAGCGATTATTCTGACAATGAATCAATTAGTTGTTTAGAAATCAATTAGTGTCCATAAATATCGGATTTTAACTACATTTGACCCTAATGATGCTATAGTAGCTGCTTGAGGTCGTCCTGATAGAGTATAATTACAGACAAAACTGTTTTTTTTAAATCAAAAACACTACATCTACCTGTTTCCTGTGTCTTTTTGATGCACCTCCTGCTTTGTTTGAGAAAAAACCTCTTTTCTCGGCACTTGGCACATTTTGAAACCTGTGTCTAGACCAGTGAGCGACTATTGGATTATTAAATTAGTTGGTGATTATCTCAATAATCGTTGTATAGTTGTGATTAATCAATATGTTCATTGATATCTGCAGTTAAATTGCTGCAAAGTTGTTAATAAAACTTTAGATAAATTAAGAAAAATGTATGCCTTTTCTTTCAAAAAACCCAAAACAACATCGACTAAATTTGATCAAGGTAAGCTGTGTAATGCTGATTTGTAATGGAGTCAGTGGGAATTGTGACCATGGTGATGTGTTATTCAGTTGATGGAGTAAATAAAAATCAGGTACAGGCCCTTTGAGACGCTATAAGTAGCGGTTATTGTGTTTAGACGGCAGAAACAGCAAGAACAATTCTGGCAATGATTTAAGGACTTAAAACTGCAGAAGATTCTCGGATAAGTGACGTATGAAACCTGAAAACTGTCACTGATCGAGGGAATACAGCAGGAAGAGTTTTTGACGATCGAAGGGGAAAGGATTTTCCAATGGACATTCCTCAAAACAGCATGAATGCAGCTGAATGCTACTTCAGGTATGTTTTTGATGATGGAACACTGAAGTCCCTGTAGCTGAATATGTGTATGAGTAAATTTTAGAAACTGGAGCTGGAAGTTTGATACTGACTCTTATTACTTGTTGCCAATAACAAACATGTAAACAACCATGTGCCTGCACATCTACATACTTCCAATGTTGGTTTTATTTTGCTGCCTCATTAAAATGAATGGCACAGAACATTTATGTGAGTACCAGATGTGTGAAACAATTCTAAACATGTCACTCCAAGAAGGGTCTTAACCCTTCATACTTTACAGCAAAAAATGGGACTTATTAAAGCCACGTGTTCTTAAAAGACCTCCTCAGTCAGCTATTTTTAACACTGGAAGACTAAAATTACAAGCAACATTTTCACACGTTTGCAGCTGTGACACATCTCCACCTTTTGCTTTTCCACACACAGAAATGACAGGGTTGGTTTCTGGCTGAAGAACCATCTTCTCAGCACAAACAGACATTATTGAAAGCTTCGCGCCCCGGAGAGAGCAGGCAAGGAAGCCCATTATCACCTCCAGTGTTTCCCACACAGAGCTTCCCGGTCCGGTGCGAGAATGACACAGTATCAACATTTTTGTGCTTATTATTGATTACGAATAGTGAGGATTAAATTAAAAAAAAAAAACACACACAACACTTATTCACTATAAAACACCCTTTTTTTTTTTTTTTTACCTTACATTGTCTAATGTTAAGAAATTCAATTTTCTGAACGATTACATTATTCAATTACTGTTTTTATTGTTCAAAAACACCTTGAAACACTGGGCTTGCCTAACCACACTGTAACTTGATCTGGTGTAGATCTTATTGACATACTATGTAACATTCCAGGCAAACCAATAATATCCACAAGAAATGTTCCCAGTGCATCATTAAGGTGTGTAATCCCTCAGTTATATAGGAAAAACATAAATAAACGTCAACAGGACTCATCAACTAGCTTCTTCAGCTCAACAATGTCTAACTTTTGCTTCTAAAATTCTCAAAATGATTCTTTTTTATGAATTAACTCATCCCAAGTCCTGTGACGCTGGGGGTTTAACAGCTTGATCTTATGCCGGGGAGTTCACTCAAACCAAGACTCTGAAATCGTCTCTGTGCTGCCTGCTCCACCTGGAAGAGAAGGAAGAGCTGGAGCTTTGATGTGGAGGATGAGGGCCGACAGAGGGAGGGGGCCCCGGGTGACTCTAACTCCACTCAGGTGCAGAAAGAATATGCAAACAACAACATTTAAAGGGCTATAAGTACAGATGAAGAATCAAAGAAGCATGAAATACCATCAGGTGTCAAATGACTGAACTGATTTGGGTTTATTCCCCTAAAACCTCCACCTTGGACACGCCCCCAGCTGGGTACTCCTGACCAGGATCCATGTTGGAACCGCAATTGTTACATGTTATGTCCCGCCCACTTTTACTTCTGACTGCTGCTGATTGGCACTTGTGTTTTAGCGTCATCGGTAAAGTTGGAATTACAATCATTTCAAGTGCGTATGACAGGTTTTCGTGATTTTCTTATTTTGAATTTATTCAGCGTATTAATACCTCTTGTAAATATAAATTATAGTTTTACACCAATCGAGTCGCCGTTTGTGGAGAAAAGTTTAAAAATCCGTCGAAAATTACAGGAAGTGAACAAATTGATGACATCACACTGGGGAGACAAAGGTTATGCATAATTTACAAAAAAAGCGTTTTTTGTTTTTTTTTAATACTTTATACATTCATTTGACAAAAAAGGTGTTCACGTGTGTTTTTTATTTGAAAAAGTTAAAAGATCTGTGACATTAGATGAATTTGGGTGGTTGCTATGGTTATTTCCTAGTGTGAGACAAAGAACCTAAAGAATTGCGAAACCGGGATAAAATTAGTGAAGTATTTTAGCAAAATTTGAAATATATTTATCTAAACTACATTTTAGTTAAATGAGTAGTTCAACCTGTCAGGGGCACTTTAAATAGAGAACTAGGGAAAAGTCACGCTGCAAAAATAAAACAGGCTGATTTGTATCAAATGTTCTGCAGATTCTTAGCGATAAATACACACTGGATAAATGCAAGGTAGATACGTTTAATGCCATACTGTGGAAAGAAATAACATCTTCAAGGAGAAAAAGGTGATCTCCACCAGAAATGTTACATTGTGCACCTTAAACAAAGTGTAGTATTGAGCAGATCTGATGTTTGCACTCTAATCCTGTTGAACATGCAGATATCCTCTCAGATAACACTGCCTATTGACCCTTTGCATGTGACGTCATGGAACGCCCACTTTGCCATGACGGACGGCGGAAGCGCTGTTTGTGCGAGGTAAAATGATCGAAAATTGCCCTAAACCTAACTATTAGTAAGCTAACATTGATCAATTTTACACGTAAAATGGTGATATCCTGTTGTGCGGTTGGCTGCACTAACAGGCAAAGCCGTAAGTCCAATGTAGCCTTTTATCGTTTACCTGTTTATGAAGACAGAAGACGGCGATGGGTAGCAGCAATAAATCCAAAGAACTGGAAGCCATCCAAGTACTCACGGATTTGCAGTGAGCATTTTTTACAAGTTAAGTCAATGCCAATGTTACAAGTGTATGACATTTTACACGAAAACATATCTGAATATGTGAAACAGTCAAAGTTATGCGGGGCACGGCGTTAGTTATCCAGCCAAGAAATTAACTTGTATGTATGCATGTATGTATATAGACTCAAGCCTGCAAAATGGATAATACATATTACATCCACAAAATTATTATTTGTGAATAAAATATATTGATTATGATGATATTGACACAGAGAGACAGAGACATTGACAGACAACCATTCACTCTCACATTCATTCACTAGGGACAATTTAGAGTTCTCAGTTACCCTACACAGTCATGTCTTTGGACGGTGGGAGAACCCGGAGAACCCACGGTGTACCCCGCCTAAGGCCAAAAGTCACTGGGATAGGCTCCAGTCACCCGCGACTAACGGAACAAGCGGTAGAAAATGAATGATATTGACGTTTTGATTAAATCGGTGAGCATGGCAGGAGGAAACAGGTAAGGGTCCGTTTCTAAGCTAGCGATCTTCACTTTCTCAAAATACCGCGCTTTGTGAGCGCGTAAAAGTTGTCCTGCTTCCACTGACAACTGAACTGAACATGAGTTAGAAGTAGCCATCGCTTAAGTGACAAAAATAATTGCAATCACTGTGAGTTTGTTACTTTTGCGCTCCCCGTAATTCTGCGCTCACATACTTTTGCCGTCCATTATGGTGCACCCACGTGATCGTGTGACGTAGGTGCAAAGGGTCAATAGAAGTGAGCAGACTCTCCTGTGATGACAGAATCTGGTCCTCTTGTCTCAGCAGCTTGCCCATTGCGGTTGTCAAACCTGTCAACTTCTGCGCTGAATGTGTCTGAATATGTTTGAATAATTCAGGCTTTGAGAATCCACTGTGGCTGTAACAAACTGAAAAGCACTTAGTTTAGGGATTTGTTTACTAGAGCTGCAGGTCGTTTAGTTGATTGTGATGGTGTTTTAGTCGCAAGAATAGCGCACGGTTTCCTGTTTACCAGCGCAAAGACTCAAAATGTTATTTTTCCAGCGCCCTTGGGCTGGGCGATATGGCTAAACATTATTATCACTATTTTCTTGGGGTCAGATCATGATTTCGACTTTATCACAGTTCTTTGTATGTTTCTATTGCCTTTAATAGAGCTCCACGATTTAGGGAAAATATCTAATTTGATTTTTCTGACCAGTGTGACTGCGATTAGATTCGAGATTTATGTTTCAATAATAGGATTCAGTTCAAATTCGCATTTTAAACACACATTTGTCAGTTTTAGTCATGTTTTTAATCACATTCAGTTGTGTTTTTGTCACTGTTAGTTGCGTCTTTGTCATTTATAGTTACGTGTTTGTCGTTTTTAGTCGCATTTTAGTCATGTTTTCATACATTGAGTCGTTATTCCTTTAGCTCGCGCTTTTGTTCCTTGTTTCAGAACATGCTCGTACAAAAACTCCAGTGTTAGCAGTTTTTACTCAAATCAAAGCAAGACATTTTGTTGTTTGTGGAAGAAATTATGATATGATGATAGTATCCATTAAAATTTCGATTTTGTGTCGATTTCATTTAATTGTGCAGCCCTGGCCTTTAAGAGGTAAATAAAGTCATCTGCTCAGAGGCTTCAGAGGCTAAACAACAGGAGAAAAAGTGTGTTTGAACAGACAGCTGCATTAAAGACACAAACAGTCAATCATGATACGACCATTTCACAAAAATAGCAGATTGTCACAGGGACCAGCTCACGATATGATTCTTATCACTTCATCGCCCAGCCCTGCATCTGCCATTATCCAAACCCAATTACATTAAGAGGTTCAAACGTGGCGCTCTGGTGCAGAAAAGTGAAATGAATGAAGACAAAGTTACACATAAACCGTAAGTAGTTTCCTGTTTACTCTAACTTTAGTCACATCTCACAGCTTTTTTTGTGAATCGCTGAATAAACCTCACGATTAAAAAGAATAATTCAGGTACGATAAGAAACATCAGTCGCAGACCACTTTAAAGGACAGTGTTGTGGATCCCAAATTGCATGTTGGATTATAGCAACGCCGCCAAACAGAGGCGCGCTGGAAAGCCACCTAAGGGCAGAGGAAGAAAAATACAGGGGAGAGAGCAGAGCCGGTAATTTAGGGTCATCACGAGTCTAAAGCTATAAACAGTCTGTGGTCAGGTCAAACCCGCATCAAGGGACAGGCTTATCTGTCAAACTGCTCTCATTACGGACAATAGGTTGTGTTCACGTGACATCGCAACATTCCTCACTCCCCGTAGTTTAAAATCAAGCTGGGATCAGTGTTCTGTGGTGGAACCATAGAACTATAATAAAACCTGGAAGATGAATCCAAAATGGCACCCTGTTTATCCCTATGGCGTGAGCTCATTGGCGCATGACCCCAAAAAAATGTCTTACTTCCGCATTTACTTCCTGATACGGAGGCTGCCATCTTTGCTTTACTTCCTGATACGGAGGCTGCCATCTTTGCTTTACTTCCTGATACGGAGGCTGCCATCTTTGCTTTACTTCCTGATACGAAGGCTGCCATCTTGCTTTACTTCCTGATACGGAGGCGGCCATCTTTGCTTTACTTCCTGATACGGAGGCTGACATCTTTGCTTTACTTCCTGATACGGAGGCGGCCATCTTTGCTTTAGGGCGCCACGTGACGACAATCCCCCATGATGCTTTGAGCGACAAGAACGACCACGCAGCTTGCAAGTTTTTGTGTAAACGTTAGCTTGTGTGATTGTAATTGTGTTCTTCATGTTAGACACACATGAAGCGTCTGAAATGAAATAAAATACAACTTACAGGTGTCTCTAGTCGAGCCTTTTCCACGAGCTTCTGTTTGTATCGTCCGACACTTGTTCACGTGACTCACACATGTTTGTGTGACGTCACTTCATGTAAAAACGGTAATTTCTGTGATTTTAGAAACGGTAGAAAAGAACATTTCCTTCTATTTTATTTAAATACCGATAATAATTCAGTCCTGTCTGCGATTATAATGTGCGATTTGAGAAAAAGGCTGGTTCCAAGAGGCTGCAGTACCTCGCACGGCCACTAATCAATCTGGGACCACAGACCTTATCCAGTTCATTTAATACATCCATGGGTGGGACGTGCTGTTACACTGTCAGACTGTAGATTTGTTCACCTGGTTTATCGTCACATGAAACAAAAACTGTTCAATTTCTTCTCTGTCAACATAGGTTAACAAAAGTGAAACTCACAATAGCTTCAGAAGTGGTGCCATTATTAAAACGTGCAGACATGATTGTTGTCGGCTGAAAGGACAAACATGACATGATTGTGGAGCAGGAGCAGCAGTTCAAAGGTTTTGCTGATTTTGGGGCAATTTCATCTTTTCTTTGGGTTAGTCCTTGTTTAGAATTTTCATAGCAAGGCTGTTTTTAGACCTGCTTTAGCCTGAGTTTAGACCTGGACTAGGCCCATTTTGGATCTGGTTTAGATCTGGTCGTACTCAGAAGGGCAAATATTTTTCTTAGGTGGTACTTGGAGTGAAAAGTTTTAAATGGAGGAAGAGCACAGTGTCGACAGGTGATGGAATTTGTCACCAAACGTAAGAACATTCCTCAATATATTTTGTGCCCGAAAAGGAATTTCATACCGACTTCAAACTGAAGCACATTTTTGAAGAAATACTCTTTTCTTCTTATTCTAGTCCTTTAAAATAGTTTCAAAGTTTATCATTAGTAAAGAATTTGTTGGCAAATAGACAAATATGAGCACTAAACATGTATAATGCTTTGTAGAGATGTCTTACAGCTAATTATTTGTTGTTTTTTGTTTATTAATAGAAAATGATTATCAAACTGTTGTTGAGGATTAGATCTTTTTTTGTTCATGATTAGTTAATGATTTATTAAAATGTATAAATGCTTTGTAGAGATGCCTTATTATAAAGTGTTCCCTTCTTATTATTATCATCACATATTTCATTTTATTCTTGACAGTAGACTATATTTATTTTCGCAGTTCAATAAATATGTGTAATATTGCAATATGGGTTTTTTGGGTTTTTTTTTGTCATAGTGTACAAGTTCACTGGCATAAAACACAGACATGAATGCTGGAAATCAAAACTTTCTGGTAAAAACTTTTGTCTCAAAGGAGATGTCGCTATTGCTGTGCCTGAAATGTTCCACAGCATGGCATTTAACTCATCTACCGGATTACGGATGTTTAATTGGTCCAACATGCAATCATTCTGCGGGCTCCCCTCTCCACAGCTCTGACCTGTAACTCGGCCTGATGGTGTCCAGGCAAGGAAGGCCACAAAACTAGCACGAAAGTTAACCAACTAACTAAAATAGGAATAACAAAATAAAAAATAAAACTCAATAAGAAAAGTCAAGTTACAGTTAGAATGAATCTTGCACCAGCTGATATTGTACAGGTTTCTATTGTGCAGCTCTAAGTTTTATTCATGTATTTTATTGTATGAAGCCCAGTCTGTACTATTTATCAAGAGGCCAGTGACTTTACGACATCGCCATGACGACCTGATTTGACCTGGAAGTGCCCAGTCATGTTTGTCATTAGCGTTAACAGCTCTGTGGGGTCACGGAGAGAAAAGACGACGCCTGAGGGCGAGTGGAAAACACAGGACCGCCTTAAAAAGCACAGGTTAGACAACACATTTATCAAAACACAGTCAAGGAGCTGTAGGCGTTGTTGTAAAGTAAGTAAATTCTGTCTTGCCCAGATATTGCTATGAAACACAGGGCAAGCTAATATGAATACAGATAAAAATCAGATTTTTATTGTAATACAAGAAGTTAATGGGACTGGTCATTTCATCAGATTAAGTATTTTTTAAATGTACAGAAACTTTTTTGTGATTTTATTTAAGATTGTACAAAAAATCTTCCTAAAAAACTAAATTATGACGGCCAGAGCTTGTCTAATTTACACATTAGATCTAATTTGAACAAATTAAAATATATGACAACAAGGGATGGGACAAGATCTCATGAGATAAAAGTGACACAGAATTGTTCACACATGGAAAATGATCCTGTGAGATCATGCCTTTACATTTGGCTTGGGAACAGAGTGGGACTGAGTAGACTACATCTTCTGAGATGCTGGAGCAAAAACATGAAATCAAATAAATCAAACAGTGTGAGGGCCAAACTGTGAACTCAATTGCACTATTTTTATTGTTGTCTTGTCTCATTCTCACGGACCCAACCTCATCTTGTGGGAACTGAGTCACTTTTTTTTCCTTAATGTTGCTGTACCTTTTTTTCTCTTAAAAACATGAAAAACAGATGTAGTTCTGTTTAAATTGTTTGCAGTGGTCCCTGTGTATTTCTCACTTTTCTAACGCATTCTGAGAATCCTAATCATTCAACACCATGAGTTAATTACCACATATTTACATGTCTGTCATAGTAAAGCTAACAAACAATAACATGCTAACAGCGCACTTCCTGCTTCGCGGAGAATAAAACGCTCTATAATTAGATGCAGGCAGCACACAGAGGTCTTTACAATATATCTGTAGTCGGACAAAACACATTTTACTTTGTAACATAAAAATAATTGGTACAGCATCTTCAAATATTAATTAAACATCTAGTTTTCTTCACAAACTGCCACTTGACACTTGGACTATCCCACAAAGCAAAGTAATGATTAGAAATGTATAAGAGCTGTCACACACACTTTAACACTTCCCAGGACTCTGCTGCTCCGGCTGATTCTGATCTAAATGAGTTTCCGAGGTCTTGGGAGGATGGCACAGCTCAGGTGCTTTACATAAGACTGTTTTATGCATATCCGGATTAGCAAAACCCAAAAGTTTCTGGCTTCTAATTCCTTTCATGTCTTCATCTTATACAGTTCAGTAAATACTTCATCCCCACACGGAGCCTCCTATCATTCCACTCAAAACAATCAGGACACTTCTGCTTGACTAAAGTCTTACTCAGTACATTCGAGCTGTGGTGAATTGCAGCTGAATAGACGACAATGCAAAAACATATAACTGCAGCACATTACAGCGTGCACAGCGGAAAATATCTGGAACTTTAAACCATATCACAATTGTCAGCAGACAGACCGGTTCATTTATTACGAAACAGGACATTGTAGGTGAATAGGAAAAAAAAAAGGATTTGAAACTTCGGTATTTTATATAAATGTAAGAAAAAATGTACAACAGGTTTTTCCATTGTGTGATGTTTTCATATATAAGCAAGTCTGTGTTTATGTGTAAAAAATGCCAAAATGTCGAATACAAATCTGACAAATGGACAGAGCCAAGTTTAAATTTCCTTTTGGTAAAACTTTATAATGACTACACTTATTCTTGCCTTACTGAAGCGTGAAAAAGACTTAATTCCTAGTGAACAAAGAGTTAATTTAGAATGACTCTACTTAACTAATACTCTAACCCTAATTCCTAACCCCAAACCTAACCCTAACCTTAATTAAGTAGTTACTAAGCCTGAATCATGCTTAATAAACTCTCTGTACATGGTTTATTACA